>JAESUZ010002030.1:0-55604 GCA_017311185.1 Proteles cristata cristata
AGAAGGAAGGAAGGAAGGAAGGAAGGAAGGAAGGAAGGAAGGAAGGAAGGAAGGATCAAAAGGTTTCTGTTGGCTTAATTCTAAAGAATGGATTATACCCATAAAGTCTCTGTAATAGGACAGATCTATGAAAATAAGCAAGAAAGGGAGTGGCAGGGAGAGAGGGAGACAGAATCCCAAGCTTTCTCTTAGCTGTCAGCACAGAGCCCTGCACGGGACTCACACTTATGAACTGTGAGAACATGACTTGAGCCAAAGTCAGACACTTAACTGACTGATTAACTCATGTGCCCTGGAAAATGAACTTTTGAAGTGAAATAAAGGATTAGATTTTCTCCTTTTAAGGAGGTATTTTGTTATCTGATAAAATGACTGGATCTCAATTTTGAATGATTACAGTTAAAGGCTCCATAATATTGGAAAGCAGAAACCAGATAAGATGTGCTATCTGCCTCTAGTATTCTGGGGATTACTGCACAAACTCCAATATGCTCATCACACACCCTGACACACTTCTCACACGAGGCAGAACAGAACTCAGAAATGGATTAGCATAGAGTTTCTGAGAAATACAGAACTTTCTCCAAGACCCTGAGAGCAATGTAGACCCGATCAAATTATGGAGGCCCTCACTGTGGATGTGAAGGACCGTGAGTGGAACTGAAGGGGGATTGGTGGAGAATGTAAGAGGGTGATGTGTTGGAAAACAGTGTCTCCCTGTGAGGGGGAGAGACCTAAAACTAGGTTTCTCAAACAAATTTTCATTCAAGGAGAGTTGCTGAAATGACACTTTAAGGTCTATCTTCCTCCTTCATATTGAGACCTCACCTCTGTCATCTGCTTCATTCATTCCCACCTACCTGGGTAGGAGACTACTGTCTCCTTTCTCTTCACATCCCAAGGCTCCTTCTTTTATTCCAAAAACATGACCAGGTCTGGTTTTGACAGGGAACTGTTTACAGAAGAAAGGAATAGGAGTATTGCTGTAGATTCTACCTTTCAATTCCGTATTAGCTTCAGTAGAAAAGAAAGGACATTATAGAATTCTAGAAAATGGTTTCCCAAATGCTATTGCCTAACGACCCCTTTAGAACACACAGGAGGGATTTTCAACATTCAGATCTTAACCTCCACCTGCGAGTATTACTCCTACAATAATGAGTTGCAATTGCAGTTTAAGTGTTGGAAATACCAATGCCACTCAATGTTTAGAATTGCCATTAATCTACATAAATGATGATGTTACCCTAAAGAGGGGGAAACTAAAGCTGGAAAGGAAACATCAAGATATTTCTCTACATCTACAAATGCCTACTTTCTTCTCATACTGCAGGAATCTGAATTCCAGTAATGCAAAGAGGAATTTTCCAAGAGACAATCTTCAAGGGAAGGAACAAAATCCTGAGTGTGGTTTGGGAAGTCTGGAAGGAGTTGTCCTCAGTCAAGAAGAGGAGGTGTCCTTAGTTCTCTAACATCATGTCCCTGTACAGTTCCCGCTGACTGTGCTTCAGGCATTCCCACTCTTCCTGAGAGAATTCTATGGCCACATCCCTGAAGGTCAGCAGTCCCTGCAACAAATACAAGTTAACAAGTGAATGCAGGCAGTGCTAATAATGGTACCTAAGATGAAAGAGGGTGTTAATGTCACCAGCTAGACTTCAAGACCTGACATCCACTGGTTATCTGCTTCTACCCACAGACCTTAGTTCCACATTTTACTTAACGTTTTCATTCTACCTTATCTTTGACTTCATAAAAAACACCCCATGGGCATCGTGTCCTGTGTTGGAAACAGAAAGGATCCAACAAAACCTAATGACTACCTTGAGTAAGAGCTTGGATTGGTTCAATTTGAACTTAACCTCTGACTCACACCTAAGCAGATGATCCATAGAGTAAACCATGGAGTTAGGACAGTTACCTATATCTATATCTAAATCTATCTATATATCTATATCTATATATATGTTTATTTCCTTGGGAGAGAGAGAGTACAAGTGGGGTTGGGGAGAGAGAGAGAGGATCGTAAGTAGACTCCATGCTCACCACTAACCCTAAAAATACTGGATCACAGGTCCCTGGGATCATGACCTGAGAGCATTGATTCCAATTTCTACTGAAACTTAGCAGGCCAGAAAGGAATGGCTTGAAATCTTCAATGTGATGAACAGAATATGCAGCCAAGAATTCTCTATCCAGCAAAGCTGTCTTTCAGAATAGTAGGAGAGATAAAAATCTTTCCAAATAAACAAACATTGAAAGAATTTGTCAGCACTTAACTAGCTCTACAAGAAACCCTGAGGGAGATTTTCTGAATGAAATGTTGCAAGGAAAACAAGACGCTAGAGACAGCACCACAAGCATGAATCCTACAAAGAACACAATGACTCTAAACCCGTATATTTCAATAATAACACTGAATGCGAATGTGCTGAATGGTATAATCAAAAGACATGGGGTAGCAGAATGGATAAAAAAACAAAATCCATCTATTTGCTGTCTACAAGAAACTCATTTTAGACTGGAGGACACCTTCAGATTAAAAGTAAGGGGATGCAAAACTATGTATCATGCTACTGGAAATCAAAACAAAGCTAGAGTAGCTATAATAATATCAGACAAACTGGACTTTAAATTAAAGACAGTAACAAGAGATGAAAAAGGGCATTATATAATAATTACAGGTCTATCCATCAGGAAGAACTAATAATTATTAACGTCTATGCACTAAATGTGGGAGCACCTAAATATATAAAACAATCACAAACAGAAATAATCCTATAGATGAGAATGTGCTGATAGCAGGGACTTTAATACTCCACGTACAGCAATGTATAGAGCAACTAGACAGAAAATCAATAAAGAAACAATGGATTTGAATGACACATTGGCCCAGATAGATCTGACAGATATATTTAGAACTCTACATCCTGAGGCCAGGGAATTCACGTTGTCCTCAAGTGTACATGGCACATTCTCCAAGGTAGATCAGATACTGGGACATTAAGCAGCCCTCCATAAATATAACAAAATTGAGATCATACCATGCACACTTTCAGATCACAATGCTATGGAACTTGAATTCAATCACAAGAAGAAGTCTGGAAAACCTCCAAAAATATCGAGGTTAAAGAACACCCTACTAAAGAACGAATGGGCCAATCACTCAATTAGAGAAAAAATTTAAAAATATATGGAAACAAATGAAAACGAAAATACAACTACCCAAACACTATGAGATATGGCGAAGGCAGCCCTAAGAGGAAAGTACATTGCACTCCAGGACTATATTAAGAAATTAGAAAAAGCACAAGTGTAAAATCTAACAGTGCACCTAAAGGAGGGAGAGCACCAAGAGCACCACAAACCCAGTAGGAGAAGAGAAATAATAAAAATCAGGGCAAAAATAAACAATAAAAAACAAAGAAACAGTGGAACAGATCTATGAAACCAAGAGTTGGTTTTTTGGAAAAATAAACAAAATTAATCTCTAGCCAGGCTTCTCAAAAAGAAAAGAGAGAGCACTCAAATAAACAAAATCATGAATGAAAATGGACCAGTTACAAGCAACCCCTCAGAAATACAAGCAATTATCAGGAAATACTATGAAACATTATATGCCAACAAATTGGACAACTTAGAAGAAATGGACAAATTCCTAAACACACACTCACTACCAAAATTCACATGGGGAGAGAGAAAAAATCTGAACAAACCCATAACTAGTGACAAAATCAAATGAGTTATCAAAAATCTCCCAACAAATAAGAGCCCGAGGCCAGATTCCTTCCCTGGGGAATTCTACCAGACATTTACAACAGAACTAATGCTCATTCTTCTCAAGCTATTTCGAAAAACAGAAATCGAAGGAAAACTTCCGGACTCATTTTAAGAAACCAGCATCACTTTCAGTCCCAAGCTGGAGAGAAATCCAGCAATAAAAGAGAACTACATGCCAATATCTTTGATGAATACAGATACAAAAATCCTCAACAGGATACTTACAAATCAAATCCAATAGTACATAAAAAGAATTATCCACCAAGATCAAGTGGGATTCATTCCTGGGCTACAGAGCTGGTTCAATATTCGCAAATCAACAATGTGATATATCACATCAACAAAAGAAAAGATAAAAACCATATGATCCTGTTGATAGATGCAGAAAATGCATTTGACAAGATACAGCATCCCTTCTGTTTTTTAAAATTTATGTCTTTATTTCATTTCATTTCATTTTATATTATATTGTATTATATTATATTATATTATTTTATTTTATTTTATTTTATTTTATTTTGAGAGACAGAGACAGAGAGTGAGAAGGGGAGTGGCAGAGAGAGAGGGAGACACAAGATCGGAAGCAGCTTCAGGCTCTGAGCTGTCAGCACAGAGCCGGAAGTGGGGCTCAAACCCATGGACTGTGAGATCACGACCTGAGCCAAAGTTGGACATCCAAGCGACTGAGCCATCCAGGTGCCCCACAGCATCCCTTCTTAATAAAGACCCTAGAGAATGTCAGGATAGAAGGAACTTACTTAAACATCAAGAAAGCCATCCATGAGAAGCCCTCAGCTAACATCCTCCTCAATGGGAAAAAACTGAGAGCTTTCCCCCTGAGATCAGGAACATGACAGGGATGTCCACTGTCACCACTGTTGTTTATCATAGTGCTGGAGTCCTAGCATCAGCCATCAGACAACAGAAGGATATAAAAGGCTTCAGAAATGACAAAGAAGAAGTCAAACTTTCATTTTTCACAGATGATGTGACTCTACATGGAAAACACAACAGACTCCACCAAAAGCCTACTAGAACTGATACAGGAATTCAGCAATGTGACATGGTACAAAATCAAAGTACAGAAATTGGTTGCATTTTTATACACTAATAATGAAGCAACAGAAAGAGATATCAAGAAACTGTTCCCATTCACAAGTGCACAATAAAAACATAAAATACGTAGGAATAAACCTAACCAAAGATATATGAGGTCTGTATGATGAAAACTATAGTAAACTTATGAAGGAAATTGAAGAAGACACAAAGAAAGGAAAAAACATCCATGCTCATAGATTGGAAGAATAAATATAGTTAAAATGTCATTACTACCCAGAACAATCTACACATTCAATGCAATGCCAATAAAAATTGCACCAACATTGTTCTCAAAACTAGAACAAACTATCCTAAAATTTGTATGGAACCACTAAGACCCCGATTAGCCGAAGTAATCCCAGACGTTAGCCTCTACTACAAAGCTGTCATCATCAAGACAGTATGGTATTGGCGCAAAAATAGACACATAGACCAATGGAAAAGAATAGAGAACTCAGAATTGGACCCAAAAATGTACAACCAACTAATCTTTGACAAAGCAGGAAAGAATATCCAATGGAAAAAAGACAGCCTGTTTAACTGATGGTGCAGGGAGAACTGGACAGCAACATGCAGAAGAATGAAACTAGATCATTTTCTCACACCATACAAAAAAGTAAACTCAAAATAGATAAAGGACCTGAATGTGAGACAGGAAACCATCAAAACCCTCGAGGAGAAAGGAGGAAACAACCTCCTTGACCTCCACCGCAGCAATTTCTTATTTGACAAATCCCCAAAGGCAAGGGAATCAAGAGCAAAAATGAACTATTGAGACTTCATCAAGGTTAATAGCTTCCTCAGAGCAAAGGAAACAATCCATAAAACGAATAGGAAACTGATGGAATGGGAAAAGATAGTTGTAAATGACTTATCAGATAAAGGGCTAGTATCCAAAATCTACAAGGGGCTCACCAAACTCCACACCCGAAAAACAACCCAGTGAAGAAATGGGCATAAGATATGAACAGTCACTTCTCCAAAGTGGACATCCAGATGACCAACAGACACATGAAATGATGCCCAGCGTCCCTCCTCATCAAGGAAATACAAATCAAAACCACACTGAAATACCACCTCACGCTAGTCAGAATGGCTAAAATGAGCAAATCAGAGGACCCTAGATGCTGGTGAGGATGTGGAGAAACGGGCACCCTCCTATACTGTTGGTGGGAATGTAAACTGGTGCAGCTCCTCTGGAAAACAGTGTGGAGGTTCCTCAGGAAACTAACAATAGAACTCCCCTATGACCCAGCAATAACACTGTCAGGAATTTACCCATGGGATTTGGGAGTGCTGATGCATAGGAGCACGTGTACCCAAATATTCATAGCAGCACTCTCAACAATAGCTAACACATGGAAAGATCCTAAGTGTCCATCAACGGACAAATGAATCAAGAACATTTGGTTCATCTATACAATGGAATACTACATGCCAATGAGAATGAAGGAAATGTGACCATGTTTAGCAACATGGGTGGAACTTGAGGGTGTTCTGCTGAGTGAAATAAGTCAGGCAGAGGACAGATGCCACATGTTTGCCCATATTGGAGGATTAGGAGGAACTTAATGGAGGACCCTGGGGGAGAAGAAAGGGAAAAAATAGTGGGAGAGGAAGGGAGGCAAGCCATGAGAGACTCTTGAATGCCAAAAACAAACTGAGGGCTGATGGGGGTGGGGGGAGAGGAAGGCGGTTGATGGGCATGGAGGAGGTCACTTGTCGGGATGAGCACTTGGTGTTACATGGAAACCAACTTGACAATAAACTATTAAAAAAAAAGAAATTGAAAAATGCAGGAAAAAAAGCCGCTGGAGGGGCACCTGGGTGGCTCAGTCGGTAAGCGTCTGACTTCACCTCATGTCATGATCTCATGGTAGATGGGTTCGATCCCCACGTCTGGCTCTGTGCTGACAGCTAGCTCAGAGCCTGGAGCCTGTTTCAGATTCTTTTCCTCCCTCTCTCTCTGATCCTGCCCTGCTAACTTTGTCTCTCTCTATCTCAGAAATAAATAAAACATTTTTAAAAATTAGAAAAAGCTGCTGGAAAACATGTAAATATAATAGCTGTTCCTGTGTTGTGTGCGGGCCTGTGGAAAAGAAAAGGAAGTCCTCACCGAACACTCGACACGTTGGCCGTGACCCCGAGCGGACCTTGCTGTCCTTACCGGGATGAAGTCTGGCGGAAGTCCAGGCGGTTTTACTTTCTTCTGCTGATCGAGTCCATTCTGCCGTCTGAAAATCTTCCTTGTCCCTTCTTATTCTTTGCTTAAATTAGAAATTAAAAATTTAAAATAAATTTTAAATAAAATTTAAATTAAAATTTAAAATAAAATTAAAAAAAATGTTTTTAATGTTTATTTTTTGAGACGGAGAGAGACAGAGCCTGAGCAGAATAGGCGTAGAGAGAGAGGGAGCCCCAGAACTTGAAGCGAGCTCCAGGCTCCAAGCTGTCAGCACAGAGCCTGTCATGGGGCTGGAATCCACCGACCGTCGGATCATGATCTGAGCTAAGTCAGATGGTTAACCTGTTAGAACTTCCTTTCCAAAGGAGAATCATGGAGAACAAAGCCCACAAAACACAAAAGAAATTGGTTACTCAGGTTTATTTCAGTCCACCCGGATGGCCCCTCCTGAGCACCTGAAACGTCCTAGGAAGAGAGCCCCGCCTACACATAGCTCAGGGTTTATGTAGGGAGAGGGGCGAAGCCGGTGTGCAGAAGCGAGAATTCTGCGGTTAGAGGGGGGGATGGCTTAACAGTTGCTTGAAGAACATGTTTGACCGTTGTAATCATTCTAATCACAGTGATCATCACAGGGACCCCCTGGAGCCAGGAAGAGCTAGGTTGCTCAATACCTGAATTTTACCAGAATAGAGATCAAATAGTAGTTGGTATTTCATCTGGAAGCCCCTCACCTTTTGGCCCAAGGGAATTTTTACAAACGGACTGAATTATCCAGGTGCCCCTAAAATTGTTTCTTAAATGTTCATTCATTTTTGCAGAGAGAGAGAGGATGAGAGAGAGAGAGAAGAGGGACAGAGAGGGCACAAGAGCAAGGGGAGAGCAGGGAGGGGGTCAGAGGATCCGAAGCAGACTCCAAGCTGACAGCAGAGCTGGATGCAAGGCTGGGACTCACGAACTGTGAGATCATCACTTGAGCTGAAGTCAGTTGCTTAACCTACAGAGCCACCCAGGCGCCCCTCTTAGCCTTCTGTGCTTTCAGTAAGGAACCCAGTACCACCCAGAACGCCCAATGAACAAGGCTGGCAGCACAAAGGATTCCTGTCCAAACCGGGTGGATCCTGTATTTACCTATAAGCCCCCTGGCCCTTCCTCTGGGTGGGCGTGCAGTTCTGAAGGCCCTAACCTGCCTCAGCCTCCTCAGCCTGGCAAAGCAGGAAAGCTACTCTTCCTCTTTCTCCCACAGTCTCTCTTTGCATTTCCTTTTGGCTCTGAAGCCTGAAGGTCAGTTCTCAACCATGGAAGGAATGTGTAGGAGAGGAAAGCTTTTTTTTCTTCATCTGTTCTCAAGTCTTTGGCTGGTCTAATAATTAAACTGACATAAGTCAGGTTCACAAGAGAAAAAAAATTCTTAACTATAGGAACACGAATGATATGAGGCTCAAAGAGAGGCAAGTGATGCTTATGTGCTATTGTGAATTGAGGAGAAGGGGCAGGGATTGAGAATTTCAAAGAGGGGGAAGTCCATTCACAGGAACAAGGAAAGAATAAATGTTGGGAAACAAATATTTGCCATGCCAGGCAGGCAACTCTTTGTAAAAGGTTCCACTCTGGTATTAGCTCCTTTCTGAATAGAGGTCCCCTATCTAATTTATTCGTTGTATAAAAGCCTCAGAAAAGAAGGAAATCTTTCCCTTTGCACCAACAGAATAATTTTAGTGGACATTTGTTAAGTTAAATAAGCCACACACAGAAAAATATACTGTATGAAATCACATATATGCGGAATCTTAAAAAAAAGACAAAATTATTAAAGATTAGCATATTTCAGGGCCTGAGGATGAGGAAATGTTCAGACATGGGATCAACGGGTGAAAGGTTTTCTTATGCAGGATGTGTAAGCACTGAGTGTTTAAGGCATCGTGACTATACTTAATACTACCGTGTTGTACACTTGAAATTTCCTAGGAGAGAGGTGCTTGGGTGGCTCAGTTTGTTGAGCATCCAAGTTCGGCTCAGATCCTGATCTCACCTTCTATGGGTATGAGTCCCGTGTCGGGCTCTGTACTGACAGCTCAGAGCTTGGAACTTGCTCAGATTCTGTCTCCCTCTCTCTCTGCTCCTCCTCAACTCCCGCTCTGTCTTTCTTTCTTTCAGAAAAATAAAAGTTTAAAACAAATTTTAATTAAAAAGAAATTTGTTACGAGAGGCTATCATAAGTGTTCTACACACAGACACACACACACAATTTTGAGAGATGAGTCAGATAGATTGCGGTAATTACTCTGTTAGCAGGACTCAAGAGTGTAAGAGCACTGGCTCCAGACAGACCCACTTCTGTCACTCATGACTGACAAATTCTGAAAGCAAGAAAGAAGACTTCCACTACCTCATTTTAACCTCAAACTTTCCCATTGGGATCCTTCCAACTTGTCTCCTGGCTCAATAGGAAAACCCTGAGGACAAAGCCCCGCTGAAGGGAACTTGAACTACCCTTCAAGCCACAGGGACTGCCCTGAGCCAGAAAGACCCGACCCTGATTGACTGCTAGACAGGGACAGATTTAACCCTCACTGACCACCTGCAGGTACGCACTCCATTTTGACCCCTCTTTCCCTTCTATACACCGGGGTTCCCAGCCCATCAGACACAGTCTTTGAGACATTAGTCAGTTCTCTTCCCAGTGTCGGCCTCCCTGAAATAACTCCCTTTCTTATGTCACCACTTCTCATCTCTCTGCCTTGGGATTTTGTCCATGTCGAGTGGACGGACGGACTTGATCTGTCGAGGACCCAGGTGCCCTTGCAGCCCTCCCTGCACACCAGGGAACAGCAGACAGAAGTGGTGGCAAATCCAGAAAGGGGTTTTCTTCAGGGAGGCCAGCACTGAGAAGGCAGTGGACTAACATCTCAAACACTGTGTCCAAACTGCTGAACATTCTCCTAGGTTCATACAAAGAGAAGGTAGGACAAAGGGTGTTGGTCCATGCAGGTGGTGAAGGAGGTCAAGCCGACTGCTGCATGGCTGTCAGGCATGTGGGGTCTTGCTGGCTCAGGGGAGTCCCTGTCGCTGGAGGAGATAGTTTCCTTTCTTACCTGGGATGCTTTGCCCAGAACGTTAAGCCTCTGATACTTGATTTCTGCTCAGGTGATGATCTCTCAGTTCATGAAATCCAGACCCACATTTGACTTGAAGGCTTTACCATATTCTCTGCAGTTGTTGACTTTCAACCCAAGTATATATACTCTGATGTCAAGGAAAGTCCGAGGAATGGTTAAAGGCTTCAGCAAATACTTTACATCTGTAAGGTTTCTTCCCAGTATGAATGATCCCATGCCCAGGAAGTCTTCAACTCCACGTACAGACTTTGCCACACTCTTTACATTTCTAAGGTTTTCCTCCGGTATAAACTCTGTGACGTGAAACCTGAGTTCTGGTTAAGGGGGTGCCACATTCTTCACATATATAAGGTTTCTTCTCTGGATGAAAATTCTTTCATGAGCAAGTTTTGAAGACTTTGTCACATTTACTACATTTATCAGTATTCTCTCCAGTCAGAAAACAATGACGTTTAATAAGGATTCAGCTTTGATAAAAGATTTTCCAACATTTATTTATTTCACACTCATTCTCTAGAACCTGGGTTCTCTGTTTCTTATTAGGATTTGATACGGGATTAACGTTATTCCCAGATTTGTTGCATTGATATGTTCTGTCTCCATGGTAAACACCTTGGTAATTATTGAAGACCGGGTCCTCACTAAAAATCTCTCCAAGTTCACAACACATGAAATGTTGTTCCAAATTCAGTACTACGTTATCCTACTGAACAGTGATGGTTGGGCAAAGACCTTCCCATAATTATCAAAATTAGAGACTTTGAAACCAAGAGAAATTAGTCATTGGTGACATGGTAGTAAACACTAAAAAAAGAACAACTCATATTGATCATATTTAGAAATTTTATCTTCATTTTTAAATTTCTAATAATCAGAAATGTTGGAATCGTTGAAAGTATCCTATAATGAAATGGTTGGAATGATTAATTTCAGCATGTGCTGGATAATTTCCTTTCAAAGCAGATGTACGTTTAAAAATGAACATGAAGGGGACGCCAAGGTGGCTCAGTCAGTTAAGCATCAGACTTCAGCTCAGGTCATGATCTCACTGTTTGTGGGTTCAAGCCCCGCGTCAAACTTTGTTCTGACAGCTAGCTCAGAGCCTGGAGTCTGCTTCAGATTCTGTTATCTCCCTCTCTCTCTCTACTCCTCCCCAACTCATGCTCTGTCTCTGTCTCAAAAATAAATAAAATATTTTAAAAAAATTTAATTGTACTTTGGTCTTTGTATTCCTAAAGACATTGTTCCACAAAGTTATCTTTCTTAAAGTGGGATTTCCCCACAAATGGTTTGTATCCTCAATCTCTTCTGGCAGTGAGGATTTCATTGTGGGTAAATCACCCAGTTTAGTTCTATCCAACAAAATATTCCTTCTGCTCTTCCCTCTCCCTTTCAAGTTCCCAATCTTTAACTAACTGTGAATTCAAAAAGCCACACTTTGCATATCTTCCTAATAGCACCCCACAGAAAGGGTGGTTTTTGCTTTTTTTAGTCAACAAGTCCAAGGTGTGATCAAAAGGCATAACCTAAAGATACCACAAAAATGTTCCCACTTACTACATTTACGTCAATATACTATAAGGTGCAAACCATCACAGGACATCAGCAGATTTTGCTGGTAAAGTAAGTGGCCATGTCTATTCATAAGGTTAACATCACCAACACTTGTCTCTCAAGTACTGTCTGTGTAGCGTGGAGCAACTCAACTGGGGTTTGGCTGACAACATTACTGCTCTATCGGTCAGTAAACTTCAAAAGAGCAGCACAGATGTGACGTTTCAGGCCTGAGATTTGTGGTCTTTAGTGGGAAACAAAGGTACTTGTGTGAAGATAAGATGATGAGTGTATGGGGCTCGGGGTGCTGTGTCTGTTTCCTTCACTTAGTGCTACTGATTCTGGGTCTATGTTGTGCAACACTGGGACTGGCATGGAACTTCTAGGATGCTATTTCCAGGGCTCTGCGCCAAACCTGAAACGTTACAATTTTATAGTGGGGTTCTGGAATTCATAATTTCAAAGCACACGAAAGTTCAAGGAGCCTTAGTTACAATGTTCTGAGTCCAGTCTTTCCATTGGAATAACATGTGGAGTTTCAAATATGATCATCACCAATACTCTGGCCCTCCGATTCTGTCAATAGGCCTCCATGGGAGCCACAATGTTCTTTTAATTAAATGCTCAGGATGATTCCAAGGAAGGTCTTGGTAAAGCATGAAGACTCCTCAGAAACTTATTAGGGTTGAAGGCTGGCCTTGCTCCAAGGGCCAGAGACTTAACAGTGTGTCCTCTACAGGAGTCTGGGATGGTGGGGTCCATGCGGCACAGATGTCCCATGCTGTCCTAGAATGTGGGGGGAGGGTGTTGGAGAGGAGGCTGCCTGAAGACAGGGAGGGGAAATGGAGTAATGGTCCTGTTGGAGGAGCTCATAGGTTTTAAATAGCTCCCAACACAGAAAAGAGGAGGAAGTTGGGCCTTTTTAGTATCTTAGTATCTTTCCTGTAGATGAACAGTTAACGCATATAGAGGTTGTGCTTCAAAGGCAAATGTTTATGATGCGACTGTGACTTCACAAGTGTCTCCTGAGAAGGGAAGCTGGCACAGAAGGAGTAAGAGTGAAAAGTCTGGTTCTCAGGTAAGCCTTCATCCCTGGTTACAAGTTGTCATGTTTCCCTCCTGAAATCCCATTGATTGAAAACTGCAAAGGTGTCTTTGTCTACTTCTGATATTTTTGTCTTCTGAGCGCTTTCACCCTCGAAAATCATCTTTTTAAAAACTGAGACTGAAGTCTAGCCCTTTAGAATACTTCTTGGCTATAATCCAGAGCCTAATCTCCATTCTTCCCAAACTGGCCTCCAATAGGGCATGAAAAATGCCACTCTTTAACAAATGTTTACTTTACTTTAGTGTGTGTGTGTGTGTGTGTGTGTGTGTGACAGAGAAAGAGAGAAAGAGAGAGAGAGACGGAGGGAGGGAGAGAGAGAGGGAGGGCAAGGGCAAAGAGAGAGGGAGATACAGAATGTGAAGCAGCTCCACCTGAACTGTAAGCATAGAGCCGGATGCGGGGCTTGAACTCACAAACTGTGTGCTCAGGACCTGAGTTGAAGTCAAGATTTGGAAGCTTAACTGAGTCACCCAGGCACTTGAAAGCTAACAGTTTGAATGACTGTCCTGCAACCTTTAAAAATGTTATCTTTGGGAGAGATCTGCAGGGGAGGGCATTGAATCCGAGATTCATATGGTGGATGGACTCCTGTACTGAGATATCAGTGAAGGGGAGGATATTTAGGTTCCATTTGGTTGCTTTATCGACTCTGTGGCGACAGGGATTAGTCCTAATGCACGAATAAGCAAGACGGACATGCAGCCCAGAAAAACTCAGACATTTTGGGAAAGAAACAGAGTCGTGTTCTCCAGGATGCAAACGAAAGAAATACATAAATAAATGCGGTATTTATTAAATACCCTAAATATTAGGGGGATATTGATGCTATTTGTGGCATGACAATTGTATAAACCCACTGTTTCTCTTAATTAGATCACGTTCTAATTTATTTGGGGGCGGCGCCAAGAACACAGTTGTGATAACGCGTCCTTCCGTGTGCCCCAGGCCTGATGCCTGTTGGGCACCTCGGTGGCTCAGTTGGTTAAGTGTGACTCTTGAGTTTGGCTCCGGTCACGATCTCATGGTTCACGCGTTCCAGCCCTGCGTCGGGCTCTGCACTGACATCGAAGAGCCTGCTCAGGATTCTGTCTCCCTCTCTCTCTCTGCCCCTCCCCTGCTTGCTCTCTATCTCTCTCAAAATAAAATTGAAAAAAAAAATTTAACTTTAAAACATTGGGTTCATTACAATTGATGTTAATGTCTTCTACTTGGCTTGGTGCTCTCTCTGCCACATTCCTGTTGTATCACATGAACATGTCTCTTAGTCGTTCGTATGGATTCGATGGATTTATTAAGCCATGTGCTGAAGCCATCACATTAAACTGGAGACTCCTTCCGAGTTTCTCTTTGCTTGTAATTTCCACTGGAAAGTGAAGGCTCTCTGACTTGTGTACTGGAGATACTGACTTCTGGGAGAGGTGATTCTGAGTCAGTGAGATTCCAAATTGTAAGTTTTCATTGCATCTCCTTTTCATGTCACAGACACATTTTTTTCTTTACTTCTTTGAATTTTTGGAAAAAGAAAACAATGATCATAGAGTTAATAGGTTGGGGTGTCTTATAGCACAAACACTGATTGGAAAAAATTTTTCAAAGAAATACAAGACTCAGGAATACTAGCTATTTTCTTAATATTATCTTGTCTGTGTGTCCATACTGTAATAAAGGACAGAAACATAATCATCCACAAATATATCGTTGAGTTTTATGTCATTGAGAATGATTTTTTTTTTGAGAATGTTTCTTATTTAAGTCACCAAGGTGATATTCTGCTGTCATTTTCAATGTGTATATGGCATTTTGGAAAAGTGTAGATACGTGCAGGTGTGCCTGGCTGGCTGGGTCAGGAGGGTATGAAACTCTTAATATCAGCGTTGTAAGCTCAAGCCCTACAAGGGTGTACCATTTCACATGTAAACGGTAGGTCAATTTCAAGTGTATACGTTATTGTTGTCATCACAGTTCTCAGTTTTTAAACCTACTATAAACATAATTTTACAGTTGTTTCTGTACGTTGATTAGTGAATTTTCTTAGATAAATTCTAGGTGAGACAACCTAGGCTGAAATGCAGTTTCTTTCTTTTTAAAAAAGAAAATTAATGTTTTATTTATTTCTGAGAGAGAGAGAGAGAGAGATTGGCAGTATGAGCACTGGAGGGCCAGAGAGAGAGGGAGATACAGAATCTGAAGCAGACCCCAGGGTCTGAGCTAGCTGTCAGCACAGAGCCTGATGTTGGGCTCAAACCCACTAACCATGAGATCAAACGTGAGCTGCAGTTGGATGCTTAACCGACTGAGCCATCCAGGTGACCCCAAAATGCAGCTTCATGACCGGGTTCCTGGGTACTTCACTGTTCACATGTCTGACTCTTGATTTCGGCACAGGTCTTGATCCCAGGGATATAGGATCGAGAATCTTAAGGAGACTCTATCCTCAATGCAGAGCTCCATGTGGAATTCCTTCTTTCCCTATGCTCCTCTCCCCACTTGTGCTTTCTCAGTCGCTAATTAATTAATTAATTAATTCAAAGGTTAACTTAAAAAAACACCTAGTTTGAGGGCGCCTGGGTGGCTTAGTCGGTTAAGCGTCCAACTTTCGCTTGGGTCATGATCTCGCGGTTCATGGGTTCGAGCCCCGTGTCAGGCTCTGTGCTGACTGCCACCTCAGAGCCTGGAGGCTGTTTCAGAGTCTGTATCTCCCTCTCTCTCTGACCCTCCCCTGCTCATGCTGTCTCTCTCTCTCCTAGAAATAAATAAAAATATTTTTTAAAAAAACACCTAGCTTCTTACATTTACTGTGACAAAATATTCTACAAAGAGGAAGAATAATATGTTTTGTCCACTAGACTATTTGTGTATGTGTGTTGATCTATGTAAACTTTTAGAATCTAGCCTTACTAATGCTCAGAAAGTATTCCTGTTGCCTGTCTTGCTTTAAGCTGTAGACTCTGGAATTGTTTATAAACCCCATTCATTTCTTGTTCTTTGGTAATTCTTTCCATGAAATTCTACCTTTTTTTTTTTAATGTTTTTATTTATTTCTAGGAGAGAGACAGAGAGAGAGACAGCGCGAGCAGGGGAGGGTCAGAGAGAGAGGGAGTCACAGATTGAAACAGGCTCCAGGCTCCGGTGTAATGGAAGATGATATTTGGACATGATATATGGAATAAAGGGTTCATATCTATAACCTATAAAGAAATTATCAAGTTTAAACCCTAAGATACAAAGAATCCAATGAGGAAATAGGAAGAAGACACCAAGAGACATTTTGCAAAGAAGGTTTCCAGATGGCAAACATACATAGGAAACGATGCTCAACACCATTCATCATCAGGAAAAGACAAATCAATACCACAATGAGATATCACCTCACACCTGGTGGCTAAAACTAACAACTGTAGAAACAACAGATGTTGGCAAGGACACGGTTGAAGGGGAACCCTTTGCACAGCTGGTGGAATGAAAACTGGGGCAGCCCCTCTGGAAAACAGCATGGAGGATCCTCAAAAGATTAAAAATAGTATTACTGTATGACCGAGCATTTGCATTACTAGGTATTTACCCAAAGGATACAAAAATGCTGATTTGAAGGAGCACATGCACCCCAATGTTTATAGCAGCTCTATCAAGATTAGTTGAATGTTGGAAAAGGCCCAAATGTCCATCAATTGAAGAATAGATAAAGAAGAGTTGGTATAGATATACATAGGAATATTACTTGGCGATCACAAAGAATGAAATCCCGCCCATTGCAATAGTGTGTGTGGCCTGAGAGTGTGTTATGCTAAGTCTAATAAGTCAATCAGTGAACGACAAGCATCATTGATTTCACACATATGTGGAACATAAGAAACAAAGCAGATGAACATAGGTGAAGGGAAAGAAAAATAAGATAAAAACAGAGAGGGAGGCAAACCAAAAAAGACTCTTGAGGACACAGAACAAGTAGAGGGCTGCTGAGGTTGTGGTGGGTCGGGGGATAAGCTAATGTCATCTTTAAAGACGACACTTGTTGAGATGAGCACTGAGTGTCATATATATGTGAAGAATCACTGAGTTTTAGTCCTGAGACCGATATCACATAGCATGAAAAGTAACTTGAATTTATTTTATTTATTTTTGTAAGTTTATTCATTTGTTTTGAGAGTGAGTGAGAGGGGAGAGGAAGAGAGAGACAGAGAGACAGAGAGAGAGAAAATGAATCCCAAGCAGGCTCCATGATGTCAACGTAGAGCCCAACTGGGTCCTCAAAGTCACGGACCTTGAGATCATGACTTGAGCCGAAATCAAAATCAGAGGCTTAACCAACTGAGCTATTGAGCACCTCACCTAACTTGAATTTAAATAAATAAAAGGAAAAAAAACGGAAATAAGGCCAAAAGTATCTCCCAAAACTTATGTGCACCCCCAGTGTTTATTGCAGCATTAATTACTGTAACTACCAAATGGAAGCAATCCAGTGTCCATTAATTGATGAATGGAAAAAGAAGGTGTAGCATATATTCAGAATGGAATATTACACAGCAGTAAAATGTAGCAGTTGTTTTCCATCCTTATCATTGCCTAAGTATTCATCTTGTAGAACCTTGTGTGTGAAGCTAATGGAAGTAGAGAACCTATCATTTCATAAGGATACATACAGTGATATTTAGTATACTTTAACAGTATATTGGTTTTCATACTGTTTTCCAACTTTATATCCAAACACTTACATTACAACACTGAGTAATACTCAGTTTTGAATTGGAGAAACTACATTTCAGCCTAACATCATAACTAGTTCTGTTGTTTTAATGTTTTAAATTTATTTTTGACAAGTGGTTTTTAAAAATGTAACAGTATTTCCTTCTTTTTTAAAATATTATTTAATTTTTTATTTATTTCTGAGAGAGAGAGAGCATAAGCAGGAGAGGGTCAGAGAAGGAGGGAGACACAGAATCTGAAACAGGCTCCATGCTCTGAGCTGGAGACCCAACATGGGGGCCCAACCCATGAACCATGAGATCATGACTTGAGCCGAAGTCAGACGCCCGACCCACTGAGCCACCCAGGTGCCCCTGTGACACTATTTCAAATATGCATTATGACTATGACTGTAATACTGTATGCCATCAACAATTTTATAATGAGCCACTCATTGGTGTATAGGCTAGACTACCTTGAAGCAGCTGTATTGATTGTACAAGGCTACCATCAATCAATTCAATTACAGCATCTTCCTTATCAGTGCATGAGTCATGATAGCTATCAATAAATATGAATTTCTGGGGTGACTGGGTTGCTCAGTCAGTTAAGGATCAGAGTCCGGGGCCAGCTGCAGAGTCTGTGTCTGCCTCTGTCTCTGCCCCTCCCCTGCTCATGCTTGCTCGGTAGTTCTCTCTCAGAAATAAACAAACATCAAAGAAAAAATTTTTAGAGAGTACATTCTATTTGGAAAACTATTTGACAGTGACCTAGGAAAATAAACTTTCTTACTGAAGGGCAGCAGTTTGTCCCCTCAAATTATGTCTCTTTGCATGAGGATTATTTTAATCTGACAAAGGGAAAGCTCTGAAACCCAGGACCAGTTTCCTTTCTAAGAGACATCTGCATGTACAAGGGAAAGTTCCATTTGGAAGGGTGGCTCCCTCTGTGCAGCAGAAGGAGGGAGAATGTGTAAATCCCCAGAAACTCTGATCAGTGGAGACACCATGGATTTTCATCTGGGCAACGACCCGAGCCTTGGTGCCTGCGCTTTGCCTGGTCACCTCCCCAAATGCTTCCCAGCAGGATCAGCTGTGCAGTTTCAAGAAGGTTCCCTGCTGCCGCCCTCCCGCTCAGCGTCCCTGAGGTGGGCGGGGGGAGACAGCCGTGTGGTTGTAGTGAGGTGCTCCCCGGGAGTCTGCTGCAGGGCCCTTTACCTCAACACCAGGGACTCCTGGTCTCCTGCTTCAAAGTATGAAGAGTGGACACAAAATGAGCAACAGGCAAAGGTTGATCCGAGTACAGGCGAGGGAGAGTCCTAGGAAAGCTCCCGGTAAAGGGAGGGCCATTGCAGGGTGAAAACCCAGGACGGTAGGCAAGGACCTTTGTTTCGTTGTTGTGGAAATCTGGCCTGGATCCCTGGGGGAAGAACTAGCGTCTAGGAGATCTTGGAAGGGAGGAGGTTTATGTTACACCTGAGGGCTCAGAGGAGATCGTTCTCCACAGGGCTGAGCCCCGAACAAAGGCGGTCACTTGCTTATAAAGTTAAAAGAAGCCCACTCATAAGGGCAGCGGCGTTTAAAGCTGATTGGGTGTTTAGGGGTAGGTGACTTGGGGGCATCGCTATGCACAGGTAGGGAAAGGAAGTGGGCGTGGGGAGCACGCAGCCTGGGCAGTTCGCCATTATGACCCCTATGACCTCAAGGAGTTTTCCTTTATTTTCTCCATTATGATGAGGGTCAGGTCTCTCCCACCGTCGTTCCCTTCCCCCCTGTTCCTCCTTAGGTCTGACACTTAACTGGCTTCATGACTGTAGGTGCTGGTTTTCCACGGCTGATTGTCTCATTTCCATTGTATGAGGGGTGGTCTAAGGCCATACAGTTCCTTGTGGGTTGTTTTTTTTAATGTTTATTATTTTTGAGAGAGAAGGAGATAGAGAGCAAGAGGGGAGGGGCAGAGAGAGAGGGAGACACAGAGCTGGAAGGAGGCTCCAGTTCAGAGCTACCTGCACAGAGCCCGATGCGGGGCTCAAACTCACAGACTGGAGATCATGACCTGAGCTGGAATAGGCGACTGAGCCACTCAGGGCCTCCAGTTCCTTGTGGGCCTTAGGTTTTATGGTCTACTACTAATTTTTAGCTAGGTTTTTAGTCAAATTCCTGAGGGGAACCTGAGGGGCAGCAGGTGGTGACTGTCACATTCTTAAGTGAAACCTTACACCTGAGGGGGTTTTGCTGGGCTCAGACACTCCCAGCATTTCTCCAAAATATGTTTTTTCCCCACCCAGAGACCTCAGATCCTAATCTTTCCCTTTCTGCCTACTGAATCCTACCGTTTTGTATCCTAGTTGTAAGTGAGGCCCAGGGTTAGTCAGGAAGGCTTCCCATTAACTTATGAGTGTTGACAGGTGCCGGGGTGGCTCGGTCATTTAACTGTCTGACTTTGTCCAGGTCATCATCTTAGCGTTTGCGGGTTTGAGCGCCCCTTTGGGCTCTGTGCTGCCAGCTGGGAGCCTGGAGCCCCCTTCAGAATCTATGACTGCCTCTCAGCCCCTCCCCCAATCATGCTCTGTCTCTCAAAAAGTAAATAAAAATCAAAAAAATTTTTAAAAGAATTATGATATCTGAGTATAGGCTTTCCTCAAGGAGAGGTAACATGTCTCCTGTACAGGAGTCGGGGAGGGTCAGGTCCAAGTGCACACGTTTCCTATTCTCAAGCAGAAATTGTGTGTGTCTGAGGGAAGGGAGGGTCCTGAAAGCAGAGAAGCGAAACTCTGGGATTGGTTCCCAAGCAGGAGCTCACAGTTTGTGAACAGCTCCTGACACAAAGGACTAGGAAGTTGGGCCTTCTCTGCATTTCAAATTCCTGCCTGCAGGCAAGCAGCTTACTGGGGAAGAGGCTGTGTTGGTGGCTTCACAGACATTTTCTCCTACTTCAGCTGGGGTTTTCCACAAAGATCTTCTGAGAAGGATATCTAGAGGAGAAGGTGAAAGAAGAAATGGCTAGATCGCAGGTAAGCCTTGTGGGCCTGGCCTGAGGCCCTGTTGTTTTTATCTGGGGAAATTCCATGCATGCAGGAATCGCAGGGCTCCTGGGTGACTCAGCCAGTTGAGCATCAGACTCTTGACTTGAGATCAGGCCTTGATCCCAGGGACCTGTGTTCCAGCCTTGAGTCGGGGTTAAGATTCTTCTTCCCTTTCCTCTGTCCCTCTTCCCTCAGTTTGCATTCTCTTCTCCCTCCGTCTCCTTCTCTCCCTCTCTCTGTCTCCCTCCCTCCTTCTCCTTCCCTCTCCTCTCTCTCTCTCTCTCTAAAAGTGTGGTTGTGTCTCCTCACTGAGGAATGGAAACTCTAAGACAACGTGGCTATATGAGTACCTGACCGCGTCCCTCTTGAGCTTGTAGTAAAAGACACTTGGTGCAACTGCATGTTTGTGTGTTACCGTATATGGGAGACATAGAAGTAAAACATACATAAAAACTATGCCATGTGGTGTTCAGGGCTCAGTTCTTTGGGTACAAACCCAACTGAATTATGCCAGCAGCAATGAATTTGTTTCCTGGAGGGAAAAGTCTGTGTGTGAGAATCCCACTACAACAGAAATCTCAAAAAAGAAATCAATGATTTTTTTTAGTTCTGATGGTTCTGCTTTCTGTTTTCACCTAATTCTTACCTTCTCAGAAATGATACTCCAGGTAGGTGGTTAGAGCCCTCCTCCCCTGTGTCCCAGAGACTCCGGTCCCTTCTTTCCAACCTGCCTTCCAGCAGGGCATCGACAGTTGTCACTTTCAGTTAAATTCCTGCAAGTATTGAAAATAGTCCCTTTGTGACAGATTCAGATGGGAGGGTGTTGAGTCCAAGGTTCCTGTTGCTGATGGGGTCTGGCGCTGGGGCTGCACTCAAGGAAAACCGTTCCCACTTAGTTCTGATCTCAATGCTCTCTCCGCTGTGGGGAGAATAGGATTCCAAGAATAGGATTCTGAAACACGTAGGATTCTGAAACACATAGGAGGCACAGAACAACCTGGAATGTTCCTTTTCATTAGGATGTGGAAAAGCTACTTGAGAATATTGTAGATATTACAAGACATGGAAACCATATGTGACTGAAGGCTGAATAATCCATTGTTTCCTCAAAGTGGTTTCTATTCTGACTTGCTATTTGGGGGTCACAAGAACACACGGTGGTCCTGTGTCCTGGGGTGTGCCTCAGGCACTGAGATTCCCTTGTTTCCTTACAGCTGATGTTACCTTCTTTTACTTGGCTTTGTGACCTTGCCAGATTTCTCCCCTGTAATGTTCATATTTTCCTTCTTATCCGTTGAAATGTTTTTCAGGCAGATTCCCTGATTGATTTGCAGACATCACCATATTTAAGTGGAAACTTCTTTCTCCCAGTTTCACTTTTCCTGTAGTTTTTTTTTTTCCCAAGTTTACTTATTTTGAGAGAGTCAGAGAGAGCCAGAGCAGTGGAGTTGCAGAGAGAGCGCGTGAATCCCCAGCAGGCTCCCCAGGGTCAGTGCAGAGCCTGGCTCAGGGCTTAAACTCACAAAATCATGAGACCTCGACGTGAGCTGAAATCAAAAGTCAGATGCTTAACTGACTGAGCACCTAGATGCCCCCTTTTCTGCCATTTCTGGTGAGGAGAACAAAGGCCAAAGAAATGTAGATGAACTTAAATTTTCTTACAACTTGCAACCCACTGGGAAATACTGGAGACTGGCAGAGGAAGATTTTCCTCAGGGAATTTACAACTGCTTTAATGTCAGTGCTTTTCTAGAGGCAAAAAGCAAGCTTAGCTTGACAATAGACAGACTTCCGGGATCCGGTGAGTTTCTTTTACCTATGAAAGTCCTTTAGGAAACTTATATTTCTACGTACTGAACTTAACATATATAATCCCTGGCTCCTCAGAATTACCCTGCCACTCATTCTTTCCAGAGACCCTGTCCCTGTGCTTTAATAATCTCAGCCTCATTCACCCACCAAAAAGGCCTCAGGAATACTTTCTTGAGCATGTATTTATTTCTGGCCCACCTCAGGTCAGTTTCCATGGGGCAATGAAGGCTCTCACTTTTGTGTAGTTGACCCAATGACCTCTGGGATAGAGGTTCTAAATCAGACCTCCAGCCCATCGGTTTTTCTGTCACTGCATAGTCATGACACAGACATACTCTTCTATGTACTTCTTTGTGTTTTCCAAAAGCGAAGAATTACACTTCTGAATTTTCAAGTCAAAATTCACTTGTTAGAGGATCTTAAAATCCCGAAGTACGATAGGGCACAAGTGATGATTGAAACAAGAGCTTTCAATGAGGGGTGCCTGGGTGGCTCAGACAG
This sequence comes from Proteles cristata cristata, assembly GCA_017311185.1. Lineage (NCBI taxonomy): Eukaryota > Metazoa > Chordata > Mammalia > Carnivora > Hyaenidae > Proteles > Proteles cristata. Next base: position 22,863 of record JAESUZ010002030.1, read on the forward strand.
TTAAGTTTCCACTCTTGATTTCGGTGCAATTCATGATCTCTGAGTTCATGAGCTAGAGCCCCATGTCAGGCTGCAGCTGACGATGGCAGCCCTCTTGGGATTCTCTCTCTGTCTCTCTGTCTCACTCTCTGCTGCTGTCGCGAAACTGCTCTCTTTCAAAATAAACAAACATGAAAAACAAAGGCTTTCAATGTGTCTGGGTGGATCAGTTGGTTAACTATCTGACTCAACTCGGGTTATGATTTCACAGTTTATTCGTTCAAGTCCACATCTCTCTCTCATGCCCCTCCCGGGATTTTCTCTCTCTCTACCCCCCACCTCCAGCACTTGTACCCTCTCTCAAAAAAATATAAATAAATAAAAATCTAAAAAAACTCATAAAATACTTTCAAGAAATATTATGTTATAGGATCATTAAGTTCTACGGTCAATATACTATTCTTGAGCTACTGTATGATACAAGTAATTTATTGAAGTAGCAGAGGGACAGGACAAGAAAGCACTCTACTTTGACTGCAGGTCACCTATGTTCATGGGGGAGGGTAGGTGCACAGAGTATTCAATGAGAAATCTTTTTTGGAATTTGTACTTTTTTTAAAATAATATTTTAATTAAGAAAAGTTTATTTCTGAGAGAGAGGAGACAGCGTGAGCAAGAGAGGGTCAGAGAAAGAGGGAGACACAGTATCTGAAGCAGGCTCCAGGCTCTGAGCTGTCAGCACAGAGCCCGACGCGGGGCCCAAACCTATGAACCTTGATATCATGTCCTGAGCTGAAGTGGGAAGCTTAACCGACTGAGCCACCCTGAAATTCAGGCGCCCCTGAAATTTCTACTTCGCAGGATTTCTCTGGTGCTTATCTCTCAGATCAATATATATATTTTTTATAGTTTTATTTATTTCTAGGAGAGAGAGACAGCCTGAGCAGGGAAGGGTCAGAGAGAGAGGGAGTCACAGCTCCCACTAAGCCACCCAGGCGCCCTCTTTCAGGTCAATATTAACAATCAGCGAGACATATTGGCAGTCATAAGACCCTTTAAAAAATGTAGCATCCAGGGGCGCTTGGGTGGCTCAGTTGGTTAAGCGTCCAACTTCAGCTCAGGTCATGATCCCACGGTTTGTGATTTTGAGCCCCACGTTGGGCTCTGTGCTGACAGCTCAGAGCCTGGAGCCTGTTTCAGATTCTGTGTCTCCCTCTCTTTCTGACCCTCCCCTGCTCACGCTGTCTCTCTCAGAAATAAATAAAACGTTTTTAAAAAATGCAACATCCAGGGGCAACTGGGTGGCTCAGTCACAGCCTGGAGCCTGTTGGGGATTCTTTCTGTCTCTTTGCCTCTCTCCCTTCTACACCATGTTTACCCATGCTCTCTCTCACAATATAAATATACATTAAAAAAATTGCAGGAATCGGTTTTTTTTTTATTTTTTTTTAAACAATTTTTTTAATGTTTTATTTATTTTTAGGAGAGAGAGAGAGAGAGACAGTGCGAGCAGGGGAGGGTCAGAGAGAGAGGGAGTCACAGACTGAAACAGGCTCCAGGCTCTGAGCTGGCAGTCTGCACAGAGCCCGACGCGGGGCTCGAACCCACGAACCGCGAGATCTTGACCCAAGCGAAAGTCGGACGCTTAACCGACTAAGCCACCCAGGCGCCCCAGGAATCGATTTTTATTTGATGCTTCCCAAAAGTAGGCAGGCTCTAGGTCAGGCTTCTGTGGTATGGTGAACATATTTCTCTTTGTATCCCCAACATAGAAGACTCAGAAATAGAAACTGTTATATTTATATCATTCTACGTGTTTGTATTGATAGTGTGAGTAAAAGACCTAAGCATCGTCATCTATGAGTAAATTGAGGAGTTTCATGTCATTGAAATGTTTTGTGCTTGGTTGTTTTTTATTTATTTTTGAGAGAGAAAAGAAGGGGAGGGACAGTGAGGGAAAGAGAGGGAGAGAGAGAATCCAAAGCAGATTCCACACTGTCAGCATAGAGCCAAAGGTGTGGCTTGCTTGAACTCAGGAATCATGAGATCACGACCTGAGCTGAAATTAAGAGTTGGACATCTAAATGACTAGGCCACCCAGCAAAACCCATTTAAACTGGTTCTAGGGGTACCTGAGTGGCTTAATCAGTTGAGCGTCCAAGTTTGGCTCAGGACATGATCTCTCAGTTTGTGGGTTCAAGCCCTGCATCGGGCTCTGTGCAGACAGCACAGAGCCTGGAGCCTGCTTCAGATTCTGTGTCTCCCTCACTCTCTGCCCCTTTCCTGCACACACACTGTCTCTCTGAAAAATAAAAATTAAAAAAAAAAAACAAACACTTGTTTTTTAGTCTCCCTGATAATTTTCTACTATATCACTTTTTTTTTTTAAGTTTTATTTATTTCTAGGAGAGAGAGAGAGAGACAGCATGAACAGGGGAGGGGCAGAGAGAGAGGGAGTCACAGACTGAAACAGGCTCCAGGCTCTGAGCTGGCAGTCAGCACAGAGCCCGACGTGGGGCTCGAACCCAGGAACCATGAGATCATGACCTAAGTGAAAGTCGGACGCTCAACCGACTAAGCCACCCAGGCCCCCCTCTACTATATCACTTTTGATGTTATATAAATACTTTCAAAATGTATGGATGTGTGCATGGAATGTATAAAGGTAGATCAATTTTTAAAAAATTGTAATGTTTTATTTATTTATGAGAAAGAGAGAGACAGCATGAGAAAGGGAAGGTCAGAGACAGAGAGAGGGATCAAATCCGAAGCAGGCTCCAGGCTATGAGCTAGGTGTCAGCACAGAACCAAACGTGGGGCTTGAACCCTGAACCGTGAGATCATGATCTGAGCTTAAGTCAGACGCATAACTGACTGAGCCACCCAGACAACCCAAGGTAGATGAGTTTTGTGTGCATACCTTCTTACTGTCATTCTTCTCAGGTTTGACACCTACTATATACATTGATTTAGGGTCCTTGGTGTATATTGATTTGTGTGTCATTTTAGATCATCTCTAGGTCTGGGTTAAAATCTGACCATTCCATGTACCAGATATTTGACAAAAGATTCACTAAAAATAGAAAAACAGAGTCTTTCTTTTCTTAGATTATTAATTTTTTTCCATGAATTTATGAGAGACTGTTAGATGCTCACCACTAACCAAGAAATGCTTGGAAAACCTTGTTGCCTTTCTTGCTATTGTAGTAGAACCTGTAATTGCTATAAAACCCACTCAGTTCCAAGTCCTCCAAGAGATCTTGGAGTTCTTCCTCTGTGTTCCTGAAATAAGAATCCCTTGGCCCATAGACTATGGCCTTGTTAGGAATGCAGACACCTACCTTTCCCAGAACTCCTGAAGAGAATCTGCACTTTAACAAGGTCCAATGCACTGTTGTGAATTCTAATTCATGGAAGAATTTGCAAGTATATTTGTAACTCACCAACACATTCCATTAAGAAATAGATACCACATGGCTCAGTCGGTTTCAGCATCAGACTTCAGGTCAGGTCATTTTCTCTTGGTTTGTGAGTTTGAACCTCGCGTTGGACTCTGTGCTGACAGCTAAGAAACTAAAGCCCATATTGGATTTTGTGTCTTCCTCGCTCTTTCTATTCCTCCCTGCTCCTGCTCTACCTCTCTTTCAAAAATAAATCAACAGTCACAAAAATTTGTTTAATTGAAAGCACATGTACTGCAGGATGTAAATACAAGATTCAAAAACGTGTATGTCTCAGTTGATTCATTCATTTTACAAATTCTCGAATAAACACAATTTATTTGGTTCATAACTTAAAGCTAAAGAATATCTAAGAGCATAATACTGTGTTACAAACTGTTTTACTGCAGAAAGCAAGAAACTCCTCTAAGTCAGAACTAGTTTTCCTAATATAACTGAAAAAATAGGAGTTTAGTCCTTGGTGAATCCTAAAAAAGTATACCAGGTGGAGATGTGAGACAAAGGAAAATTGATTTACAGGAAATAATGGATCACAGGGTATAACTTCCAAGCCAGAGACTCACAGAAGAATGGGGGGTCTTTTCCTTTTTTTTTTTTTTTTTTGGTTTGTTTTTTAAAATTAAAAACTCCCTGACACAGAGACGGCAGGGGGAGGGCAGAGAGAGAGAGGAAGGGAGAGAACCTCAGAGAGCATCTGCACTATCAGCACAGAGCCTGATGCAGGGCTAGAACTCAAAAACTAGAGATCATGATCTGAGTTGAAACCAAGAGTCAGACAACTGGGCCAGTGAGGCAGCTCAGAATGGTTTCCTTGTATTTAGGGTTAGGGTGGATATTTAGAAAGAAGAGGCTGTGGATAAGGTGGCCAATGAGACTTCAGATGACAGTTGTATACATTCTCTGTATGTTACACAGTAAATGACATTTGTGCTCCTCCTTGGGTGGAGATTTTAGTATTATAATGCGGTAAAAGGGAGCTTCTAGGTGGCTCAGTCTCTTAAGCTTCAGCCTCTTGCTTTAGGCTCAAGTCACGATCTCACAGTCTTGAAATCCACCTAACTCAAGGTCTTTCCTGAGCACGGAGCCTGGTCGAATTCTTGTCTCTGCCACACCCATACTTGTGATCTCTCTTTGAGGAAAGAAACATTTAAAAATGTATATAGTGAGATAATGGTAACTATCCTGACTCCATGCTTTTTTCTGATATTCATCTCCATAGATGGGAGTCAGGGGTTAAGCTCAAATTGAGCATTTTCAAGCTCTTCTTCAGGGCAGTCATTACCTTCTTTTGGATACTTTCTGTTTCCACCACAGGACACTGTGCCCATGGGGTGTTTTGCTTGAAGTAAAAGGGAGGTGTAAATAAGCGGCTAAGTAAAATGAGGGACTAAGGTCAGTGAGCACATACAGGTAAGCCATGAAGATCAGGTCATGGGGTCCAGCTGGTGACATTATTCCCTCTTGCATCTTAGGTACCATATTGACCTCCTCATGTGTCCACTTGGTAACTGTGGTGTTTGTTGCAGGGACTGCTGACCTTCAGGGATGTGGCCATAGAATTCTCTCAGGAGGAGTGGGGATGCCTGAGCCACAGTCAGCGGGATTTGTACAGGGATGTGATGTTGGAGAACTATGGACACCTCCTCTTCTTGGGTAAGGATAACTCCTTCCAGATTTCCCAACCCACACTCAGGGGTTTGTTCCTGCCTTTGAAGACTGTCTCTTAGAATCCTTCTCTTGGCATGACTGAGATTCAAATCCCTACAATAAGGGAAAGAAGTAGGGGTCTGTAGATGTAGAGAAAAATCTTCATGATGTTTCTTTTCAGGTGAGTTTTCCCTTCCTTAGAGTATCATCATCATTTCTTAGATTAATGGCAATTCTAAACATTGGGTGGCATTAAATGGTATTTCCATCTTCGATACGAATTTCTACCCATTATGGTAGTGGGAATACTCGGAAGTGGAGATCACAATGTGAACCTTGGAAATCCCTCCTGTTTTCCAATAGGGCTGTTGGGCAATCGTATTTCGGAATGATGTACCAGAATTCTAGAATGTCCTCTCCTCTCTACTGAGGCCAATACTGGGTTAAAAGGTAGAATCTGCAGGAATACTCTATCCCTTTGTTCTCACAAACAGGTTTTGTTGTGTCAAAGCCGGCCCTGGTCATCTTTTTGGAACAAAAGAGGGAGCTATGGGATGTGAAGAGAAAGGACACAGTAGCCTCATACCCAGGTAGGTGGGAATGAAGGAAGCAGATGACAGACATGAGGTCCCAGTGTGAAGGAGGAAGACAGATCTTAAAATGTGGTTTGAGCAGTCCTTCTTGAACAAAAATTAGTTTGAGAAACCTAATTTCATGTCTCTGCCTCTCATACAGGGGCAGGTGCTTTCCCACACACCCCACTCTCAGATTCTCTAAGGATTCACCTTCAGTGCCACCAAAGGTCCTTCACATCCACAGTGATGGCCACCCGATCTCTTTGGTTCTCCATTGCTTTGAGGGTTTGGGGAAATCTCTGTAGTTATGAGGAAGTCTGTTAATTAATGTCTGAGTGTTTCCCTTCTGTGAGTAATGTGTCAGGGTAGTGGTGGGTATTTTGGGGTTTGGTGCAGAAATCCCGAAAACACTGGGGACCGATAACCGCCTGTCATCTGGTGTACGGTTTCCAATATATGGAGGCTTTAGTCTTAATTGTACAAAATTGAAACCCACTAATTTCATGAGATATTAAAGCACCTCCCTAAGATGAGATAATCTAACCCTTAATTTCACTTCAGAAGTTCACTTTTTATCTCACATGTGTGGATCCTTTGCTGAAGCATCTGACTTGAGATGAAGTCATGATCCCAGTCAGCGAGATTGAGTCCCACACAGGGTTCTGTGATGACAGCACTGAGCAAGATTGATATTCTGTGTGGGGCGCCTGGGTGGCTTAGTCGGTTAAGCGTCCGACTTTCGCTTAGGTCATGATTTCGCGGTTCGTGGGTTCGAGCCCCGCGTCGGGCTCTGTGCTGACTGCCAGCTCGGACCCTGGAGCCTGTTTCAGAGTCTGTGACTCCCTCTCTCTCTGACCCTCCCCTGCTCACACTGTCTCTCTCTCTCTCCTAGAAATAAATAAAAATTAAAAAAAAAAAGGTTGATATTCTGTGTCCCTCTCTCTCTTCTCTCTCCTATTGGTCTTTGTCTCTCTCTCTCAAAATAAATTTAACGAAGCTTATAAAAAGTAAGAAAAGTTTATCTTTCGATGGTATTAACTAAAATAAGAAATTTCCACTCTATATATTCCATTCCTCGATGGTAAAATAATTTAAAGTTCCTATTATTTTCCTAGAATTTCTACATAAAATAATGTCATAAAGGAGATAGAACATGTAGAATTCAAAACCTGCAGGGGCACCTGTGTGGCTCAGTCAGTTGAGTGTCTGACTTCGGCTCAGGTCATGATCTCAACAGTTTGTGGGTTTGAGCCCCGTGTTGGGTTCTGTGCTGACAGCTAGCTCAGAGACTGGAGCCTGTTTTGGATTCTGTGTCTCCCTCTCTCTCTGACCCTCCCCTGCTCACGCTCTCTCTCTCTGTCTCAGGAATTTAAATAAATTTAAAAAAAAATAGAATTCAAAACTTGCATCCTATAATAGAATCTCAATTGTTAACATTATTTTTTAATAATTGAATCATTTTATAATTTTGTCGTGTATAATATAAAGTTCCTCTGACTATGTCATATGTTTTCTCACTTTCTGAGTAGTTATATATGAGATTGCATTATGATTTATGGTGTCAAATTGTTTTTAACATTTTTTGAAAGAGTGAGCAAAGGATGACAGAAAGAGAGGGACACACAGAATATGAATCATCCTTCTGGCTCTGAGCTGATAGCACAGAGTCCACCCCTGCGCTCCAACTCACAGACAACGAACAAGTGGCCTGAGCCGAAGTTGGACGCTGGACCTACTGAGCCACCTAAACCCCCTGTAGCCATAATACTATCGCTGACCGTGCACCCATGAAAAAAGGCAGAGTTTGAATTATTGGCATGTCTTCATGCACAGGAAAATTGTAAAGTATATTCATTAATATCAATCACGGAAAGCTGTAATGAAAGCCCTTATGGATTAAGCACTTAATAGACATTATTACACAGAATTTATGGACATAGTCCATTTTTTTAGAATAAAGGCAGCAAAAAATTTTCATTTCTTCTAAGTTTTTTTTTTTTTTGGCATGTATTTTGAGAGATGGAGAGAGAGAGAGTGGAGGAGGGGCAAAGAGAGAGGAGAGAATTCCAGGCAGGCTCCACACTATCAGTGCAGAGCAGGATGTGGGGCTGATAACGTACAAAAAGTGAGATGATGACCTGAGCTGAAATCAAGAATTAGATGCTCAACCCTTGGAGCCACCCAAGTACCCCAGAACTTTTCATTTCTAAGCAAAGAAACACCATCAAATTGTAAAATATGCCAATAATAAGTTTGTAGAAATATTAATGATTCAACGTGCCTGTGTGGTTTGGTAACTTAAGTGTCAGACTTCAGCTCAGGTCATGATCTCACAGTCTGAGGGTTGGAGTCCCCCACTTCGGGCTCTGTGCTGACGGCTCAGAGACTGGAGCCAGCCTCAGGTTCTATGTCTTCTTGCCTCTCTGCCCCTCCTCCTCTAATGCTCTCTCTCCCTCTGTCAAAAAACAAATAAACTCTAAGTAGATAAGAATTACAAGAAGAGGAAGAAAAATGATTTTTTTTCCCTTAAGGTAAAGTTTTTCAGTTTTGAGTATAAGAAATTTTCATTATATTTGGGGAGCCTGGATGGCTCAGTCATTTAAGCGTCCAACTTCACTCAGGTCATGATCTCACAGTTCGTGGGTTCAAGCCACACGTTGGGCTCTGTGCTGACAGCCAGTTCAGAGCCTGGAGTCTGTTTCAGGTTCTTTGTCTCCCTCTCTCTCTGACCCTTCCCTGCTCATGCTGCCTCTCTCTCTCAGGAATAAATAAAACATTAAAAAATTTTTTAAAAGACATTTTCATTGTATTCATCTGATAGTAGAGAGTGAAGGGGCACCTGGGTGGCTCAATGGTAAAGCATCCAAGTTTGGCACAGGTCATGATCTCACCATTCGTGGGTTCGAGCCCTGCATCGGGCTCTGTGCTGACAGCTAGCTCAGAACCTGCAGCAGGTTTCAGATTCTTTACCTTCCTCTCTCTCTGACCCTCCCCTGCTCACGCTGTCTCTCTCTCTCTCTCAGAAATAAGTAAAACATTAAAAATTAAAAAAAAAGAAAGTGGAATGGTTTTACTTTCATTTCTTACCTTTTAGCAGTATCTTCAAAGGCTAACGAGAACCTTCTTCCAAAGACGTTCATGGAAACTTCTTTTCAAAATGTGTCAGTGGATATATATCAACATAGTGCCCTTGAGAATAGACACTTAGTGACAGACTGGGACAAGGTTGGGAAGACTGATTGCCATCAAAGACATCTGGGGACTCCTTTTCCAGAGAACCATTATGAACATAATAAATATGAAGAGGTTTTTATTCAAAGCACCAACTTTATTGCACGTAAGAGTATACATTTGGGAGAGAATCCCTGTAAATATAATGAATGTGGGCAAATTACTAACATGTCCTCCAATGTTGGTGACCATCAGAGCATTCATGTAGGAAAAATCCCATGGACATCCAATGAACCTGGGAACATGCTTAGTCAGTCATCAAGACCGCATATAAATAAGACAATACATAGTGGACAGAAAGATTACAATTGCGAGGAGTGTGGCAGAGTCTTCAGCTGGCACTCAGCACAAATTCAACATCAGCGAGCGCATCCTGGAGACAACCCTTACAAATGTGAAGAATGTGGTAAACCTTACAAATGTGAAGAAAGTGGTAAAACTTTGATTGATGGCTCATCAGTAAATGAACATAGACCAATCCTTACTGGAGAGAAACCTTACATTCATAAAAAACGAGGAAGGGCCATTACCCAAAACTCACCTCTTACTGAACATCACAGAATCCATACTGGAAGAAAACGTTACCAATGTAAATACTGTGGCAAGGCCTTTAACTGGCTGTCAGCCCTTGATCAGCATCAAAGAACCCACACTGGAGAAAAACCTTACCAATGTAAAGAATGTGGGAAGGCCTTTAACCGGCCATATATACTTAATCAACATCAAATAATCCATACTGGAGAGAAACCTTACCAATGTAAAGAATGTGGCAAGGCCTTTAATCGATCCTCAACCCTTAATGAGCATCACAGAACCCACACTGGAGAGAAATCTTACCAATGTAAAGAATGTGGAGAGGTCTTTTATTCCAAGTCAAACCTGTACACACATCGCAAAATCCATACTGGAGGGAAACCTTACCAATGTAAAGAATGTGGAAAGGCCTTTACCTGGCTGTCTATCCTTTATCGGCATCACAGAATCCACACTGGGGAGAAACCTTACCAATGTAAAGAATGTGGAAAGGCCTTTAGTCGATCCTCAGCCCTTAATGAGCATCACAGAATCCACACTGGAGAGAAACCTTACCAATGTAAAGAATGTGGCAAGGCCTTTAATAATTTCTCCATCTTTTTTCGACATCACAGAATCCATACTGGGGAGAAACCTTACCAATGTAAAGAATGTGGGAAGGGCTTTAACCAAACCTCAAACCTTTACAGACATCACAGAATCCATACTTGAGAGAAATCTCACCAATTCAAGGAATGTGGCAAGGTCTTTATCTGACACTCACACCTTATTAGACATCACAGAATTCATACTAGATTGAAGCTTTACAAATGTAAAGAATATGTCCAGGTCATGAACTGACCCTTACACCTTAGTCGACAGCACTGAATTCATACTTGATAGAAACCAATGTAGAGAATGTAGTTAGGTCCTTCATCAGTCTTCAATGTAAATTTACTCATGATCTCAGAATTCATGCTGGAGCAAATTTTTCAAATTTAAGGAATGTGAGGAATGTTTTGTGGACTGCCCACTCCTTACATCACATAGGAAAATTTATCCTGGTGAATAACCACTGAATACTAAAGAGTGTGGCAAGGCTTTGAAGCAGTAAATGCTAACTTCTGATCACAGACTGAACTGGGGAGGATTTTGCAAATATAAAGACTTTGGGAAGTCTGTTCATCAGAGGTGAAGCTTCATTCTACATCACAGAATTCATACTGAAGAACAAACTGAGGACTGATGTGTGTTGGGGGGGAGGGGGGAAGGCTCTTGTGGGGATGAGCAGTGGGTGTTATATGGAAACCAAGTTGACAATAAACTATTTGTAAAATAAGTCTCTCTCAGAAAAATAAACATTTTAAAAAACTCTTTCTAAAATGAATAAACATTAAAATAAAGAAATAAACATGAATTTCTGTTTCACAAAAACAAAAGTTTCACAGGCTTTGAAGAAGAGGGAGGGTTGCTGGGGATCTTGGGGCTGACATTTTAAAACTTATTAGCTTCCTGGAGCACGGGTGCAAATCCACACTTTGGGTTTTGTTACTTTGAGCAGTGTCTCCTGGAAGATTACTTTCTGTATGACTGGGATTCAGATCCTTGGTATAAGGGAAAGAGGTGGGGATTTCTAGATTTTGAGATAAAAATCCTCATGATGTTTCTTATCTTCAGCTTTACTGTCCTCTTAAGGTACCATCATCCTTTACTGTAGATGAGTGACAACTCTATATATGGGGTGACATTTAATGGTATTGGCTTCTCCTTACATTCTCATTTCCACTCCTTGTTATTTCTGAAAAATACTTGCAAGTGGAGGGTTCTTGAAAAAATTTAATGTATTACTCTTTAAACAGGATTCTTTTCCAACAAATATCTATGATTTATTCAGGATTTTGATGGTTAAAATTTCTCTGATTGTTCTTTGCGAATTCTGTTAATCATACTGCCTCTTCTATGATAGTTTCCACAATGGTAATTAATTTTGTTTTTACCTTTTATTTATGTTTGAAGTTTGTGGATAACAATTTTCCAACTCAGTACATTTTAAAACAACTTGGGTTTAATTCAAATAGGAATCAGTCATATGTCAGTTGCTAATAAATTACTTGCATTTTTGTCTGTATTAATATTACCCATACATGCTTTGCTCGTGATTTACTTTGTTTTTCTTGGTTAGTGTGCTCAGTGGTTGTTTTCTCCTGACTCTGATGTGTGGGAAATACTTCCAGGTTTGTTTCAGTGAGATGTGGGGCCAACGTGAGTGGGGACCTGCAGGTAGGCGGTGAAGGTTAAAGGTGTCCTGTCTAGGAGTCACTCGGGGCTGGGGTCTTCCTGGCCCAGGGCAGTCCCTGTGGCTTGAGCGGGTAGTTCCAGTTCCCCTCAGGGGGCTTTGTCCTCAGGGGCTCCCTCCTGAGCCAGGACACAAGCTGGAAGGAGCCCACTGGGAAAGTCTGAAGTCAACATGGAGGCAGCTCTTTCTTGCCTTCAACTGTGTTACCCGCAAGTGGCAGAACTGGGTCTGTCTGGGGCCACTGGAGGCAGGTGCTCTTGAACCCTTGGGTCCTGCTCACAAACTACTTACCACACTCTATCTAATGACCATATCCCTCACCTCCCAGAATTAATACATGTGGACGTTTGTGTGTTGTGACTATAGCATAGCATAACCTCTCCTAGCAAATTATGGTTATTTTGTTTAATTAAGACAATTTTTAAATAGATTTTTATTTCTAGGGGAAGAGACAGAGTGTATCCAGGGGAGGGGCAGGGGAAGAGCGAGACACAGAATCTGAATCAGCCTCTGGCCTCTGAGCTCTCAGCACAGAGCCAGGCATGGGGGCTCAAACCCACAGACTGCGAGGTCATGGTTTGAGCTGAAGTCGCATGCTCAACCCACTGACCCACCCAGGCACCTTACCCCTAGCAAATTCCATGTGTACAAGACACTAGTCTTAACTCTACTCACCAGGCTATAACATTTAGTGCCTACCCATCCTGCATCAGTAAACCTTTTACCATTTGATCCAATGTCTGAACATTTCCCTGTCCTTAGCCCCCGGCAACAATCATGCTAATCTTTATAGTTTTGTCTGTTTTAGGTTCCACATATATGTGATTTTGATGAGGGAGCTTGAGGCAGGCTGAGGGGCAAAGCACAAGCTAGCACCCCCTCCCCAGGTAGGACCTTTAGGATATTCCTTGGACACCCCAGGCTACCCCAAAACACAAAGGGACAAACAAACGTTTAAACTGGTAAGAGTGTTCACCACTTCCCAGAAAAAGGCAATCCCTTCCTAGTTTAAAGTCCAGGATATTCCTACTGTCTCAATGTTAATGCTTTGCTGGAGGGACAAACAAACTGATCTTGACAAACCAACAGCTAGGTCTCCAGTGAGTCTGTAGCATGTGAAAGCCTCTTTGAAAATCCCTCATGGCTTCATCTTCTTGGACTCCATGAAAGGATCACACACACACACACACCCCACTACCCCAGTGCACCTCTTCCTGCACTTCGATCCTGTCTCCATGGTTTCATAAACTCACCTTTTTGCACCAAAGACGCCCTCAACAATTCTTTCTTGGTCGTCGGCTCAGGACACCACAAACCCCAGAATGTTGTCAGTCATACAGTACATGTTTGTTTCTTTGTGGCTCATTTAACTTAACAAAATATCCTCTAGGATTCTTTGGTTGTGCAAAGGGAAAGATTTCCTTCTTTTCTGAGGCTTTTAGACAAGGAATGAATCAGATGAGAGACCTCCATAGGGAAAAGAGGTGACACCAAAGGGGAACTTGTAAAAAAAAGAGTTGCCTGCCAGACATGGGAAATACCTGTTTGCCCAACATTAACTCTTTTCCTTTTCCTGTGAGTGTACTTCCCCCTCTTTCAAATTCTAATTCTCTACCCCGTCTCCTTGAGTCACAATGGCTCATAAGGATCATTTGCCTGACTCTGACCCTCATCTCGGTGATGTTCCTATAATGAAGGCTTTTTTTCACTTATGATTCTGTCTTATAATAGTTCAATTATTAGACCAGTCAAAGAATTGAGAACGGATGAAGCAGTGTTCCTCTCCTACACATTCATTCTGTCGTTGAGAACTGACCTTGGTGCCTCAGATCCAAAAGAAACTGAAAAGAGAGAATGTGGGAGAAAGAGGAACAGTAGCTTTCCTGCTTTGCCAGGCTGAGGAGGCTGAGGCAGGTTAGGGCCTTCAGAACTGCAAGGCCACCCAGAGGAAGGGCTGGGGGTTTGTAGGGAAATAAGGATCCACCCGGTTTGGCCAGGAGTCCTTTGTGCTGCCAGCCTTGTTCATTGGGTGTCCTGGGTGGTACTGATTTCCTCATTAAAAAAAAAAAAAGGTGAAGAGGACTGACTGAGTGGCTCAGTCTGCTCAGCGTCCCACTTCTGCTCAGGTCATCACGTCAGAGTTCATGTGTTCCCGCCTTGCACTGGGCTCGCTGCCGTCTGCGTGGAGCCTGCTTGGGACCCTCTGTCCCCTCTCCCTGCTCTTCCCCTGCTCTCGGATCCTCTCTGGGTCTCTCGTGTCTGTGTCAACAATAAATACACTTTAAAAAACTATCAAAAAAGGATATAATGTTAGGGAACAGTTGCCCCAAATAGAAAACCAAGGTTAATTAGTTTAATATCAACCCATGCTATGTTTTTTTCTTTAAGTTTTTTTTTATGTTTTATTTATTTCTAGGAGAGAGAGAGACAGCGTGAGCAGGGGAGGGTCAGAGAGAGAGGGAGTCACAGACTGAAACAGGCTCCAGGCTCTGAGCTGGCAGTCAGCACAGAGCCCGACGCGGGGCTCGAACCCACGAACCGCGAGATCATGACCTAAGCGAAAGTCGGACGCTTAACCGACTAAGCCACCCAGGCGCCCCAACCCATGCTATGTTTAAATACAGTCGTTTTGATTTTTGTTCAACCTCAACTTTTAAGCGATTTCAATTTCAGTCACCAGGACAACCTGTAGTAAGACCACTTCGTATTATATCATGAACAACATGAATATTTCCTAGAATCGCAAAGAAAGAAAACACACAGAAAAACAAAAAATTACCCCCAAAAAACAAAGGGCAACACCAAATTTCACTGAAAACCCTGAACCATTCATACAGAATTTTCATATAATGCCAATGGGAGTATAAAAAAGTACATTCTAGGGGCGCGTGGGTGGCTCCGTTGGTTGGGCCCCCGACTTTGGCTCAGGTCATGATGTCGCAGTGGAGGAGTTGGAGCCCCGTGTCAGGCTCTGTGCTCACAGCTCAGCTGAGCCTGCTTCACCTTCTGTGTCTCCCTTTCTCTCTATGCCTCCCCTGGGCATGCTCTCTCTTCCTCTCTCTTTCTGTCTCTCTGTAAGAAATAAACATTAATTTTTTTAAAGTACACTGTATTTGGAAAGGTATTCGGCCGAGACCTAGGAAAATAATCTTTCTTACTGAAGGGCAGCAGTTTGTCACCTCAAATTGTGTCTCTTTGCATGAGGATTATTTTAATCTGACAAAGGAAAAGCTCTGAAACCCAGGATCAGTTTCCTTTGTAAGAGACATTTGCATGTACAAGGGAATGTTCCATTTGGAAGGGTGGCTCCCGCTGTGCAGCAGAAAGAGGGAGAATGTGTAAATCCCCAGAAACTCTGATCAGTGGAGACAGCATGGATTTTCATCTGGGCAACGACCCGAGCCTTGGTGCCTGCGCTTTGCCTGGTCACCTCCCCAAATGCTTCCCAGCAGGATCAGCTGTGCAGTTTCAAGAAGGTTCCCTGCTGCCGCCCTCCCGCTCAGCGTCCCTGAGGTGGGCGGGGGGAGACAGCCGTGTGGTTGTAGTGAGGTGCTCCCCGGGAGTCTGCTGCAGGGTTTTTTCCCCCTCAACATCCAGAAATAGACACAAAATGAGCAACAGGCAAAAGTCGATTAGAGTATGAGAGAGGGAGGTTGTAGGAAAGCCCTCTGTACAGAGAGGGGGCATTGGAGGGTGAGAACCCGAGACAATAGGCAAGAATCTTTGTGTTATGAGGGTCAGGTGTCTCCCACCCTCGTTCCCTTCCCCCTGGTTGCTTATCAACTGTTACACTTACTGCCTTCATGACTGTAGCTGCTGGGGTCTCCACGGCTGCTTGTCTCATTTCCATTGTATGAGGGGTGGTCTCAGGCCATACAGTTCCTTGTGGGTCTTAGGTTTTATGGTCTACTACTAATTTTTAGTTAGGCCTTTAGTCAAATTCCTGAGGGGAACCTGAGGGCCAGTAGGTGGTGGCTGTCACATTTTTAAGTGAAACCTTACACCTGAGGGGGTTTTGCTGGGATCAGACACTCCCAGCATTGTTCCAAAATGTGTTTTTCCCCACCCAGAGACCTCAGATCCTAATCTTTCCCTTTCAGCCTACTGAAGCCTATCGTTTTGTATTCTAATTCTCAGTGAGGCCCAGGGTTAGGCAGGAAGGGTTCCCATTAATTTATGAGAGTTGGGAGGTGTCGGCGTGGCTCATTCGGTTAAGTATCTGACTTTGACGCAGGTCATGTTCTCATGGTTGGTGGGTTCAAGCCCCCCGTCGGGCTTTGTGCTGACAGCTAGCTCAGGGTCTGGAGCCTGTTTCAGATTCTCTCTCTCTCTCTCTCTGTGACCTTCCCCTGCTCACGTGTCTCTCTCAGAAGCAAATAAAACCTTTAAAAAATAACAAAGGAATTAATTATAATAAAATGTTTTTTAAAAATTATGAGAGTTGAGTGCAGGCCTTTCTCAAGAAGAGGTAACAGGTCTCGAGTACAGCAGTTGGGGAGGGTCAGGTCCGAGGAGCACACGTTTTCCATTCTCAAGCAGAATTTGTGGGCCTCTGCAGGAAGGGAGGCCCCATGAAAGCAGAGAAGGGAAACTCAGCAATAGGTCTCCAAGCAGGAGCTCACAGTTTCTGAATAGCTCCAAACACAAAGGACTAGGAAGTTGGGCCTTCTCTGCATTTCAAATTCCTGCCTGCAGGCAAGCAGCTTACTGGGGAAGAGGCTGTGTTGGTGGCTTCACAGACATTTTCTCCTACTTCAGCTGGGGTTTCCCCCAAAGATCTTCTGAGAAGGAAATGTAGATCAGAAACTGAAAGAAGAAATGGCTAGTTCGCAGGTAAGCCTTCTGGGCCTGGCTGGAGGCCCTGTTGTTTTTTTTTCTGGGGAAATTCCATGCACGTAGGAATCGTGGGGCATCTGGGTGACTCAGCCAGTTGAGCATCAGATTTTTAATTTTTGTTCAGGCGATCATCATGGGGACCTGTGTTCCAGGCTTGAGTCGGGGTTAAGATTCTCCCTCCCTTCATCTGTCCCTCTCCTTCAGTTTGCATTCTCTTTCTCCTTCCCTCTCCTTCTCTCTCTCTCTCTCTCTCTGTTTCCCTCCTTCTCCACACTGTCTTCCTCCATCATCTCTCTCTGTCTCCTCTCTCTAAATGTGTGGTCCTGACTCCTCACCAAGGAAAGAAAACACTGAGACAACCTGGCTATATGAGCACCTGACAACATCCCTCTTGACCTCTTAATAAGAGACACTAGGTGAGACTACACGTTTGTGTATTACCATATATGGGAGACAAAGAAGTAAAAAATTATAAAAAATATGGAACGTGGTGTTCAGGGCTCAGTTCGTTGGGTAGGAGCCCAACTGAGTGTTGCTGGCTGGCATAACAGTGTTTTGTTGTGGAAAATTGGCCTGGATAGCTGGTGGAAGATCTAAGGGACACCAGGAGATCTTGGAAGGGAGAGGGTTTATTTTACACTGGGGGCTCAGAGGAGATCATTCTCCCGAGGTCTGAGCCCCAAGCTTCAGCGGAGGGAGGAATTTACAGCCTCTTACTTCCGCATTCCTCGCTTCTGCTTGAGACAAGCAGTGTGGGAAGAAGAACCCAGAGGAGGGAGCCTTTGATCAGGGACAGGTATTTCCTTATCATCCTGTCAGCCATCTTGTAAGAGATTTTTCCCCATCAGTTTCCTGCAAAGAAAAGCCTTGGTGTGAGAATCCTGCTACAAAAGAAATTAAAAAAAAAAAAAAGCCAGTGATTTTGTTTTTACTTCTGCTGGTTCTGTTTTATGTTTTCACCTAATTTTTACCTTCTCAGAAATGATACTCACGATAGGTGGTTAGAACACTTCTCCCCTGTGTCCCAGAGACTTGTCTCCCTTCTCTCCACCCTGCCTTCCAGCAGGGCATCAACACTTGTCACTTTCAGTTAAAGTCCTGCAAGTATAGAAAATAGTCCCTTTGAGACAGATCCGGGGGTGGGGTGGTGAGTGCAAGTTTCCTGTTGCTGACGGGGTCTGGTCCTGGGATAGCAGTCAAGGAAACAGTTCCCATTTAGGTCTGATCTCAATGCTCTCTCTGCTCTGGGTACAGTAGGTACGAAAATGCACAAATTCATAAGATGGAAAGAAAACAGAATAACCTGCTCATGAGGATGTGGAAAGAAACTTAAAAATATTCTGATATCACAAGACATGGAAAGTATACGTGTTTGAAGTCTGTAAAAATGCACTGGATCCTCAAGGCTGTTTCTATTCTGACTTGCTGTTTGGGGGTCACCAGAACACACCTGTGGTCCTGTGTTGTGAGCTGTGCCTCAGGCTCTGAGATCTCTTTGATTCCTTACAGCTGAGGTTACATTTATTACTTGGCGTTGTGCTGCCAGATTTCTCCCCTATAAAATGCATGTTTTCCTTCTTATCAGTTGAAATGATTTTAGGCAGATTCCCTGAGCGATTTCCAAACACCATCATATTCAAAATGGAAATTTCTTTTTTTCCAGTTTCTCATTCCGTGTGTGTGTCTGTGTGTCTGTGTGTGTTTGCTAATAAGAGAGAGACAAAGAAAGCGGGAGCAGTGAAGTTGTAGAGAGAGCACATGAATCCCAAGCAGGCTCCACAGGGTCAGTGCAGAACCTCATTTGGGGCTAGAACTCACAAAACCTTGAGACTCTCACCTGAGATGAAATCAAGAGTCAGGTGCTTAACTCACTGAGCACCCAGGCAGCCCTTCCTTGCAGTTTCGGATGAGGAGAACAAAGGCAAAAGAAACGTAGGTATCATTAAATTTTTGTACAACTTGGAACCCTGTGAGAAATACCTGAGACTGGCAGAGGAAGATATTCATCAAGATATTTACAACTGCTTTATTGTTAATGCTTTTCTAGAGGCAAAAAGCAAGCTTAGCTGGACAATAGCCAGATTTCCAGGATCCAGAGAGTGTCTTTGACCTATGACAATCCCTTTGGAAACTTACATTTCTACTCCTCAACTTAAAGTATATAATCACTGGCTCCTCACCATCACACTGCAGCTCATTCTTTCCACAGATCCTGTCCCTGTGCTCTAATAAGATCAGCGTCGTTCACCAAAAAAGTCTCGGGAATACTCTCTTGAGCCTTTATTTATGCCTGCCCCACATCATATCAGTTTCCATTGGGCAGTGAAGGCCCTCATCTTGTGTAGTTCGCTGCAGAGTCATGACGCAGACATACTGTTCTATGCACTTCTTTGTGTTTTCAGAAAGAGAAGAATCACATAATTCACATGTTTGAGCATGTGAAAATCCCAAAGTACCATAGGGCACAAATGATAATTGAAACAAGAGCTTTCAATAAGGGGCGCCTGGGTGAATCCGTCGATTAAGTCTCCAATCTTGATTTCGGTGCAGATCATGATCTCGAGTTTCATGAGATAGAGCCCCGTGTCAGGCAGCATGCTGGTCATAGGAGCCCTTTTGCGATTCTCTCTCTCTCTCTCTCTCTCTCTCTCTCTCTCTCTCTCTCTCTCCCTCCCTCCCTCCCTCTCTCCCCTCTTCACATTTATCCTTTCTTAAAATAAGTAAACACCAAATTCTTTCAAATGTTTATTCATCTCTGAGAGAGACAGCGTGAGCAGAGAAAGATCAGAGGGAGAGAAGGAGACACAGAATTTGAAACAGCCTCCAGGGACTGAGCTGGGTCTCAGCACAGAGCCCGACCCGGGGCTCAAACCCACGCACCATTAGATCATGACATGAGCAGAGTCAGACTCCCAACCGCCCGAGCCACCCAGGCGCCCCAACACTAAATTTTTGAATAAGGCCTTCAAGGTACCTGAGTGACTCAGTTGTTTAAGTATCTGACTCAACTCAGGTCACAGTCTCAGGGTTCATGATGTTGAGTCCCACAACTCACTCACTTTCTCTCTGTCTCTGCCCCTCGTGGGATTCTCTCTCTCTCTTTCTTTCTCTCTCTCCCTCTTTCTCTCCACCTTCCTTAATTGTACCTTCTCTCTCTCAATAAAGAATAAATATGTTAAACTATGAAAAATGATAGAATACAAACTTGCCACGAAATATTAAGTTATGGGATCATTGAGTTCTAGAGTCAAGAAACAAGTCTTAAGTTACTGTTCGATACAAGACAGGTAATTTATTGGGGCGTCTGGGTGGCTTAATTGGTTAAGAATCCGACTTTCGCTTAGGTCATGATCTCACGGTTCGTGGGTTCGATCCCCGCGTCGGGCTCTGTGCTGACTGCCAGCTCAGAGCCTGGAGCCTATTTCAGAGTCCGTGTCTCCCTCTCTCTCTCTGACCCTCCCCTGCTCACGGTGTCTCTCTCTCCTAGAAATAAATTAAAAAAAAAAAAAAAGACAGGTAATTTATTGAAGTAGCACAGGGACAGGACCTGTGGGCAGAAAGAACTGTACTTTGGCTGCATGAAGCTTATATGTTCACAGGGGAAGGTAGATGCACAGAGTGTTCAATCACAAATGTTTCTGTAAATTTCTACTTGTATAAGGACTTCTGCACTATTTCTCTGCTGCTTATCTTTCAGTTCAATATTAACAATTGGTGAGACATATCAGCCATCATGAGACCCTTTTCAAATGCAGTATCCAGGGCCCCCTGAGTGCCTCAGTCACAGCCTGGAGCCTACTTGGGATTATTTTTCTCCGTCTCTCTGCCTCTCGCCCTTTTACAACATACTTGCCCGTACTCTCTCTCACAATATAAATAAACATTGAAAAGCAGCAGCAGCAGCAGCAGCAGAATGCAGGAAGCAGTCTTTATTTGGCGGTTACAAAAACTATGTAGGCTCTAGGTCAGGCTTCCATGGTGAAGTGAACGTATTTTGATTTGTATCCCTCATTATAGTAGACTCAGAAATAAAAACTCTTATATTCATATCATTTATGTGTTTGTGTTGATAGTGTAAGGAAAAGACCTAAGCATCTTCCTCTACAGCTAGATTGAGGAGTTTCATGACATCGAAATGTTTTTTGTTTGGTTGGTTTTTTAATTTATTTTTGAGAGAGAGGGGAGGGCAGAGAAAGAGAAGGACAGAGAAAATCCCAAACAGGCTCCACACTGTCAGCCCAGAGCCTGAGGTGGGGCTTGAACTCAGAAACCTTGAGATCATGATCTGGCCTGAAATCAAAAGTTGCACACCTAAATAGCTAAGCCATCCAGGCACTGTTCGTTAAAACTGTGTTTTACTCACCCTGATAATTTTCTATTCTATCACTTTTAATGCTATAAAACTACTTTCAAAACGTATGCGTGTGTGCATGGAATGTATACAGGAAGATCAGTTTTTGTGTGCTTCTTCTTTCCAGCATTCTTCTAGGATTGATGCCTGCTATGAACATTGATTTAAGGTCCTTTTGTATATTGACCTCTTTGTCATTTTTGATCAACTCTAGCTCAATTAACCTGAGTTAAAACTGGATCTGTACCATGTACTGGATGCTTGACAAAATATTCACTAAAATAGAATAATGTGTTTCTTCTCTTAGATTGTTATTATATATTCTCCATGAATTTATGGGTAACTGTTAAATGTTATCTACTAAACAGGAAGTGGTTGGAAAGTCTCGTTGCACCTTTTTCAATATTCTAGTAGAACCTATAAAAAAGGTTTTTTTTATTGTTTTATTTATTTCTGAGAGAGAGAGAGAGACAGCATGAACAGGGGAGGGTCATAGAGAGAAGGAGATACAGAATCTGAAGCAGTCGCCAGGCTCTGAGCTAGCTGTCAGCACAGAGCCCGACGCGGGGCTTGAACACACCAGTCGTGAAATCATGACCTGAGCCGAAGTTCGACGCTTAACCAACTGAGCCACCCAGGTGCCCCTAGTAGTACCTGTAATTGCTATAAAACCCATTCAGTTCCACGTCCCCCAAGAGTTCCTGCCTTTGAGTTCTACTTCTTCCTATTGAAATATGTATCTTTTGGCCCATAGACTAATGCCTTGTTAGAAATGCAGACACCTCCCACATCCAAGATATCCTAGAAGAGTATCTCCATTTAACAGAGTCTCCAATGCACTGTTATGAATTCTATTTCATATTAGAATATACTAAGTGCATTTGTAACCCACCAAAACTTTCCCTTAAGAAATAGACACATGTACTAAATGATGTAATACAGCATTCAAAAAATGTCTATGCATGGGGTGGCTGGGTGGCTCAGTCAGGTGAGCATCCGACTTCAGCTCAAGTCATGGTCTCACAGTTTGTAGGTTTGAGCCCCATGTTGGGCTCTGTGCTTACAGCTCAGAGCCTGGAAACTGCTTTGGATTCTGTGACTCCCTCTATCTCTGCTTATCCCCCACGCATGCTCTCTCTCTGTCTCTCAAAAATAATATATAAAGTTCAAAAATCATTTTTAAATGTGTGTACCTGTGTTGATGCTTTCATTTTACAAATTCTCTTGAATGAACACAATATTTATAACGATTCATACCTCAAAATTAAGGAATATATTATGGCATGATATTGTGTTACAAATTTTCTTACTGCAGAAAGCAAGAAACTCCTCTAGCCCAGAACCAGTTCTCCTAATATAACTGAGCTAACAAGAGTTTAGTCCTTGGTGAATCAGAAAAAACTATACTATGTGGGGATGTCAGACAAAGGATAATTGATTTACAGGAAATAAGGAGATGACAGGGAAAAGCTTTGAAACCAGAGACTCAGGAGGAAAGGGCAATCATTTGCTTTTTTTTTTAAGATTATTTATTTAGATATATAGAGAGCAGAGGAGGAGCAGAGAAAGAGGGAGAAATAGAACCTCAGGCAGGCTCTGCACTGAGCCCAATGCGGGGCTCAAATCCGGAACTGTAAGATCATGTCCTGAGATGAAACCAAGAGTCGGATGCTTAACTGACTGAACCACCCAGGGGCTCCGGAATGGTTTCCTTTCCTTAGGGTTAGGGTGAATATTTAGAAAGGGGAGGCTGAGGATAAGTTGCACATGAACCTTAAGAAAACAGTTCTATACATTCTCTGTATGTTACACAGTGAATGACATTTGTGCTCCTCCATGGGTGGAGATTTTAGTATTATAATGAGGTAAAAGGGAGTTTCTGGCTGGCTCAGTCCCTTGAGCTTCAGCCTCTTGATTTTGGCTCAAGTCAGGATCTCACAGTCTTAAGATTAAGCCCCAAGTCAAGATCCTTGCTGATGATGGAACCTGGTTGGAATTCTTGTCTCTGCCACACCCATACATGTCCTCTCTCTTTGAGGAAAGAAACATTTTCAGAAATACATAATGGAGAAAAAGGTAACTGTCCTCATTGCATGCTTTTCCCTAAAGTTCATCTGCATAGATGGGAGTCAGGGGTTAAGATCATATTGAGCCAATTCAAGGTCTCCCTCAGGGCAGTCATTACCTTCTGTTGGATACTTTCTGTTTCCACCACAGGACACTGTGCAAATAGGCTGTTTTGCCTGAAGTAGGAGAGAGGTGTACATAAGAATAGTAAGTAACATGAGGGACTAAGGTCAGTGAGCGCATGCAGGTAAGCAGTGAAGGTTCTGTCGTGGGGTTCAGCCGGTGACATTAACTTTCTCTCATAGGTACCATAGGTACGATTATGACCTCCTCATGTGTCCACTTGGTAACTGTGGTGTTTGTTGCTGGGACTGCTGACCTTCAGGGATGTGGCCGTAGAATTCTCTCAGGAGGAGTGGGGACGCCTGAGTCACAGTCAGCGGGATCTGTACAGGGATGTGATGTTAGAGAACTATGGACACCTCCTCTTCTTGGGTGAGGATAACTCCCTCCAGTTTTCCCAAACCGCACTCAAGGTTTTGTTCCTTGTTTGATGACTGTCTCTAGGAAGCTTCCTCTTTGCGTGACTGAGATTCAAATCCCTACAATAAGGGAAAGAAGTAGGGGTTTGTAGATGTAGAGAAAAATCTTCACGATGTTTCCTTTCAGAAAAGTTTTCCCTTCCTGAGAGTAACATCATTTCTTAGATTAATGGCAGTTCTAACTGGCCTTTCTCAAATGGCAATTCAGTTGAGTGGCATAAAATGGTACTTCCTTCTTCAATAGAAATTTCTACTGATTATGGTAGTGGTAATACTCGGAAGTGAAGATCAGGGTGTGAACATTGGAAATCCCTCCTGTGTGTTTCAAAGAGCCTATTGGGTAACAGGATTTGGGAATGATTTTCCAGAATTCTAGAATGTCTTCTCTTCTCTACTGAGGCCAATATTGGATTAAAAGGTAGAATCTGCAGCAATACTCTATCCCGTTGTTCTCATAAACAGGTTTCGTTGTGTCAAAGCTGGACCTGGTCATCTTTTTGGAACAAAAGAGGGAGCAATCGGATGTGAAGAGAAAGGAGACAGTAGGCTCCTACCGAGGTAGGTGGGAATGAAGGAAGCAGATGACAGAGGGGAGGCTGCAATGTGAAGGAGGAAGACAGACCTTCACATGTGGTTTGAGCAGCCCTTCTTGAATAGAAATTAGTTTGAGAAACCTAGTTTCATGTCTCTCCCTCTCACAGAGGACATCTGCTTTCCAACACATCACACTCATATTCTCTATGGATTGTTCTTCACTTCCATTGAAGAACCTTCACATCCACAGTGAGGGCCTCCCTCCTCTCATTGGTTCTCCATTGCTTTGAGGGCTTGGGGAAATCTCTGTATTTCTGAGGAAGTCTATGTTAACTCATTTCTGAATGTTTGCCTTGTGTGAGAAGTGTGTCAAGGTAGTGGTAGGTATATTGGGGTTTGGTACAGAAATCCCGGGAACACTGGGGACTGATATCACATGTTATCTGGTTTATGCTTTCCAATATTATGGAGGCTTTCATCTTAATCATAAAAAATTGAGACCCACTAATTTCATCAGATAATAAAGCACCTCCCTAATATGTGAAAATCTCAACCTTTATTTCACTTCAGAAGTTCAGGTTTTAGGGCACATGGCTAGATCACTTTTTGAAGCATCTGACTTCTGCTGAAGTCACGATCTCACAGTTAGTGAATTTGAGTCCCGCATAGCCTCTGTGATGACAGCGCCGAGGAACCTTGGAATTCTGTCTCCTTCTCTCTCTCTCTGCTCCTCCCCTACTTAGTCTTTATCTCTCTCTCAAATAAATACATATAAACTTTAAAAACTAAGAGGAGTTCATTTTGTGTATTATTTACTAAAATAAGAAATTTATACTGTATGTGCTCCATTCCTCACTCGTGAAATAATTTAAAGCACCTATGATGTTGCCAGCATTCCTACATCAATTAATACCCATAGGGGCGATAGAATATTTAGAATTTAAAATTCGCAGCCCATAATAAAGTCTCAATTGTTACATTATTTCCTGATACTTGAATCATTTTATAATTTTTTTATGTATACCATGATGTTGATGTGACTTTGTCATATATGTTTTCACTTTCTGAGTAGTTGTTTATGAGATGACATTATGATTTATATCATTAAATTTTTTAAAAATTTTTAACGTTTATTTTTGAGACAGAAAGAGAAAGAGAGAGAGCAGGAGAGGGTAGAGACAGAGGGAGACACTGAATCTGAGGCATGCTGTAGGCTCTGAGCTGTCCACACAGAGCCTGACATGGGGCTCAAACCCACAAATTGTGAGATCATGACCTGAGCCTGTCTGATGCTCCACTGACTGAGTCACCCAGGTGTTCCTAGACCAGTAGTTCTGAAATGACTTGAGTTTGTGCTTTATAACAAATGAGAGGGCACTGGTTAGTAAAATTCTTATATGTAGAAAAAAGTTTCAATTGTAAATGAAATTTTACTTCTGAAAAAATGAATCATTAGTTTTTCTACTTTTCTCAGAATGTATCTGAATTTAATCCCAGAGATTTTTTTTTAATAGAGTGCTCACTATTTACAATACTGACAGTACTTGTTTACTCAGAAATGAAAGATTTGGGAGCACTTGGGTGGCTTAATTGGTTGAACATCTGACTCTTGAATTCAGTTCAGCTATGATCTCATGGTCTGTGAGTTGTAACCTGGATCCTCCTCTGCACTGACAGCATGGAGCCTGCTTGGGATTTTCTCCCTCTCTGTCTGCCTCTCGTATTTTCTCTTTCTCTGTCTCCCTCTCTGTTGCCCTGTCTCTCTCACTATACACTTTTAAAAAAAAAACTTAAAGCAAACGTTTTTCTTTACTTAATTCTAAAGAATGGATTACACCCTTAAAATTTGTGTAATTGGAAGGATATATTAACATAGTACACTTTTCACGTCTTTTAACGGCTTGTTTCATTAGAGGTTTCCATGGCTGTTTTTTTTTTTTTAATGTTTCTTTATTTTTGAGAGAGACAGAGTCTGAGTGGGGGAAGGTCAGAGAGAGAGAGAGAGAAAGAGAGAGACACACAGAACCCGAAGCAGGCTTCTGGTTCTGAGCTGTCAGCACAGAGCCTGACACTGGGCTCAAACTCACGAACGGGTGAGATCATGACCTGAGCTGAAGTTGGCCACTTAACCTACTGAGCCACCCAGGTGCCCCTCCATGGTTGGTTTTAATGAGTATACTTTACAACTTTACTGTCATGCCAATAATTCAAAATGTTCCATTTCTTTTATGTGTACACAGTCACAGTTTAATATTATAGCTACATAGGGGCATTAGGGTGGCTCGGTTGTTTGCTTGTCTGGATCTTGATTTAGGCTTAGGTCATGGTCTTACAGTTTGTGACTTCAAGCCCTGTATCCAGCTCTGTGCCAACAGTGCATATAATGGTTTGTTATACCTTTAAGATATTTTAAGTAATCTCTAAGGAAACCACAATGAAAATATGTACACAGTATATTCACCAATAAACAGATGATAAAATTAATTCTATTCTTATGACAACTCACATAGAGATGAAACAACATTCACTGACCACTAACCCAGGAAAGAAATAACACAGGATGATTCACAAAGTATGCCAGGGTAATATTGCAAGAGACAAATACTAAGATAATTGTATTGGCAGAAGGCAAAAAGGTGATTCATATTTGAGTTTCACGCACATTGTCCTAAAATGTAATGAGTTGAAAATTGTCACCCTATACACAGGTAAAAACAAAATACACAGGTAAAAACAAAACCACACCTAAAGCTGAAGTTGAAAAATAATGCAGTGGATAAATCCATACAAAAGGAACCACATTATTATCGAATTGCAAAATCAGAATAAGACAAACTATAATCCAAAAATTCTACATAAAAAAGGTGAATTACTTAAAGGAATCATACTATAAATTTATTTTATCTTTTGGGGGAGAGAGAGCACCAGGAGGGCAGGAAGAGAGAGAGAGGGAGGGAGAGAGAGAATCCCAGCATGCTCTGCACTGTCACTACACAGCCCAATGCAGGGTTGAAGTCCCAGCCCAATGCAGGGCTTGAAGTCCTAAAATGTGAGATCATGACCTGCGGTGAAATCAACAGTCAGACTCAACCAACTCAGACACCACCCAGGAGTCCCTGTATATCTATAATTATAAATTGTTTTCTTTTAAAAAAATACTTAATGTTTATTTATTTATTTTTGAGAAGGAGAGACAGAGTCTGAACATGAGAGGGGAAGAGAAAGAGGGAGTCACAGAATCTGAAGCAGGCTCCAGGCTCTGAGCTGTTAGCACAAAGTCTGACACGGAGCTCCAACTCACTACCCCAAAATCATGGCCTGAACTGAAGTTGGACACTGAACGTACTGAGCCACCTAGTTCCCCTGTAGCTATAATACTGAACTTTGAGTGTGCACCCAAGAAAAAAAGGGAACATTTTGAATTAGTGGCATGTCTTCATAGACAGTAAAATTGTAAATTATATTCAGTAATATACACCATGGAAAGCTCTAATGAAAACCCTGATGTATTAAGCCCTTAAAAGACAGTATAACACAGAATTTAAGGGTATAACCCATTTTTTTAGAATCAAACAAGTAAGAAACTTTCATTTCCTTTACATTTTTTCCCCCATGTATTTCCAGAAACAGAGAGTTAGAGAGTAGAGGAGGAGCAAAGAGAGAGGAGAGAATTCCAAGCAGGTTCTGTGCTGTCGGTGTCAAACAGGATGTGGGGTGGAACTCCTTAACGATAAAATGATGACCTGAACTGAAAACAAGAGTCAGATCCTCAACATTCTGAGCCACACAGGCACCCCAAAACCTCTTATTTCTAAATATATAAATGCCATCAAAGTTGTAAAATATGTCAACAATAACGTTATAAAAAATAGTTGGAATTAAATACAGATACAATCTGAGTGATGTAGAAAAACTAATGATTCATTTTTCCTAAAGTTAAAGTTCTCTGATTTCAGTTCTGTGTGCCAGAAATTTTAATTGTATTCACCTGACAGTAGTATGTGGAATGATTTTTCTTTTATTCATTACCTTTCAGCTGTGTCTTCAAATGGCCCTCAGAGCCTCCTTCCAAAGATGTGCATAGAAACTTCTTTCCAAAGAGTGTCAGTGGGTAGATGTAAAGATAGCGTCATTGAGAATGGACTCTTAGTGATAGACGGGAACAGTGTTGGGAAGAGACAAGGGCACCAAAGATCTCCTGAAGCACCTATACAAATGGGGACAACTGCCCATTATAAGAATCTTACTGCCCCATTTGGTGAAAGATCTAAAACATTTTGGGGAACACCCATTTCTAAGTCCATTACTTCTGCAAAGCAGTGTGTTTCTTCCTTTTTTTTTTATTTAATGTTTTATTTATTTCTAGGAGAGAGAGAGCGTGAGCAGGGGAGGGTCAGAGAGAGGGGGAGTCACAGACTGAAACAGGCTCCGGGCTCTGAGCTGGCAGTCAGCACAGAGCCTGACGCGGGGCTTGAACCCACGAACCGCGAGATCATGACCTAAGCGAAAGTCGGACGCTTAACCGACTAAGCCACCCAGGCGCCCCTAAAGCAGTGTGTTTCTACAGGCAAAGACTCAAATCAAATGGTGAAACACACATATTTGCAGGAAAAATTTTGGAAAATCTGGAAAGTGACCTTGTCCATCCTGAAAATACACATTTGTACCATTTTCACTATAGGATTTCATTGACCTTTCAGTCAAATATTTCTGAAAATCAGACATTTAAAACTGGAGGAAAAAGTAGTAAGTGGCATCCATTAGAAGGGTCCTTCACTGAGCAATCGACCTTAAACCATAACCACAGCATTTTCAATGAAAACAGAATTGCTCATTGCAGTGAATCTGAGACAATATTTAACCAGGGTTCAAATGTTACAAAACATCTAAGGACATGTTTGTCCCGGAACCATTATGAATTGAATAAATGTAGAAAAGTGTTTCATGAAAACTCCAACCTTCTTATACATAAGAGGATACATTTGGAAGAAAATCCCTCAAAATATAATGATTGTGGGAAAATCCCTAACCAGTCCTCTAATGATCATGATCATCAGAAGATTCATGTGGAAAAAAACCCATGTACATGCTGTGAACCTGGGAACATGCTTAGTGAATCATCAAGCCTAAGGATAAATAAGACAATGCATAGTGGACACAAAGGATACATTTGTTAGAAATGTGGCAGAGCCTTCACCTGGCACTCAACACAACTTCAACGTCAACGAGTGCATACTGGAGACAAACCTTACAAATGTGAAGAATGTAGTAAAACTTTTAATTATGGCTCATCAGTAAATCGACATAAATTAATTACTACTGGCGAGAAACCTTACCAATGTAAAGAATGTGGCAAGGCCTTCAAATGCCCCTCGGGTCTCAATCAACATCACAGAATCCAGGGGCACCTGGGTGGCTCACTCGGTTAAGTGTCCGACTTCGGCTCAGGTCATGATCTCACGGTTCGTGGGTTTGAGCCCCGCTTCCGGCTCTGTGCTAACAGTCAACTCAGAGCCTGGAGCCTGCTTCGGATTCTGTGACCCTCCCTCTCTCTCTGATTCTCCTGCTCATGCTGCCTCTCTCTCTCTCTCAAAAATAAATAAAACATGGGGCGCCTGGGTGGCTTAGTCGGTTAAGCGTCCGACTTTCCTTAGGTCATAAGGTCATCGCGGTTTGTGGGTTCGAGCCCCGCGTCGGGCTCTGTGCTGACTGCCAGCTCAGAGCCTGGAGCCTGTTTCAGTCTGTGACTCCCTCTCTGACCCTCCCCTGCTCACGCTCTCTCTCTCTCCGAGAAATAAATTTAAAAATAAATAAATAAATAAATAAATAAATAAATAAATAAATAAATAAAACATAAAAAAAATCACAGATTCCATACTGGAGAGAAGCCTTACCAATGTAAAGTATGTGGCAAGGCCTTTTCCTACTCGTCAAACTTTCACTGAACATTGCAAAATCCATACTGGTGAGAAACCTTACCAATAAAGAATGTGGCAAGGCATTTACACATCGCTCATCCCTTATTCAACATAACAGAATCCATACCAGAGGAAAGTTATCTGTGTAATGAATGTGGCAAGGCCTTTACCCACAACGCAAACCTTACCAAACATCACAAAATCCATACTGGAGAGAAACCTCACCAAAGTAAAGAATGTGGCAAGGCCTTTAAGAACCGCTCGGCTCTGAATCAACATAACACAATCCATACTGGAGAGAAACCTTACCAATGTAGAGAATGTGGAAGGACCTTTACCCAGCACTCAAATCTATCTGCACATCAGAAAATTCATACTTGAGAGAAACCCTACCAATGTAAGGAATGTGTAAAGATCTTTACGTACCGCTCATACCTTATTCAACATCACAGAATCCATACTGAGGAGAAGCCTCACCAATGTAAACAATGCGGCAAGGCCTTTACCGAAGAATCAAGCCTTAGTTGACATCACAGAATTCATACTTGATGGAAACCGATGTAAAGAATGTACTAAGCTCTTTCATCAGTCTTTAATCTTTACTCATTATCGCAGAATTTATACGGGAGCAAATCTTCCAAACTTAAGGAAAGTACAAAACGTTTGTGGACAGCTCACCCCTTACTTCCCATTGGAAGATGTATCCTGGAGAATAACCACGGAATACTAAAGAACGTGGCAAGGCTTTGAAGCAATGCTACACCCTGACTCCTGATCAGAGAGGGAACACTGGGGAGGATTTTGCAAATTTAAAAAATTTGGGAAGCCTGTTCATCAGAGGTGAAGCTTCAGTCTGCATCACAGAGTTCACACTGGAGAAAAACTTAATCTATAAGGAATGTGGTAAAACTTCCATGACTGCCTAACCCTACTCTGCATCACAGACATTCTACTTAGGAGAAACATAACAAAAGGAAAGAACGTGTCTGGCCATTTGCTGGAACTCACAACTGCCTTAATATCATAGCTCTCTTACAGATAGAACTCACATGTAGAGGAAGTTGCAGGGCTTATCACTGGAATTTGATCCTTAATCAATATCCTAAAGTACACACGAGATGTAAATCCTACAGACATATTGAATGAGGAACGGCTTTATGTACACTTTAGCAAGCACAGACACTTCTTCATAAAAGGTACCTTGAAAGGAATAAATCTTTAGAAGGATATTTAACGGATCATCATATGTCAATAAATGTCACAGAATTCACATTGGAAGGTAGTACATCACTTTCTACTCAGATACACGTCAAAATACTAAGGATAAGGAATAATACAATGTTAAACAGTGTATATGCCATTATGCCTCAAAAGATTAAATGGATCAATTTTTGCATAGGCATGTTAATTTCAGTCTGTACCATGTTTTTTCTCACCTCAGCCCTATGTGACATTTGTGACTAGTAAACATTAATATATTTCTATTCTTGAATTACTTCCAAAATTCATTAGTTCCCAGTGGTTTTTGAAAATTATGTGGCTGGGCGCTTGGGTGGCTTGGTTGAACACCCAGCTTTGGCTCAGGTCATGATCTCGTGGTTCGTGGGTTCAAGCCTGTTTCAGATTCTGTATCTCCCTCTCTCTCTGACCCTCCCCTGCTCATGCTGTCTTTATCTCTCTCTCTCAGAAATAAATAAACCATTAAAAAAATACATTGTTTAAAATTATGTGGCTGATTGTTGATACATGAAAGATATGACATGCCCTTCTTCATTAGGTGTGACTTGTGTCATTTTTCATGGAAGATGGACAACATAAACAGAATTTATAAAGAAAATCTTCACGGATATGCTGTTTTTGGTGAAATCATTGGGGTAAGTTCTCATGTAATAGGTGTTCAGAGCACCATTCTTTCCTTTATATTAAAACTGAAAATCTTAGGGGCACCTGGGTGGCTTATTCGGTTAAGCATCCGACTTTCGCTTAGGTCATGATCTCTCGGTTCGTGGGTTTGAGCCCCGCGTTGGGCTCTGTGCTGACTGCCAGCTCAGAGCCTGGAGCCTGTTTCAGTCTGTGACTCCCTCTCTCTCTGACCCTCCCCTACTCACGCTGTCTCTCTCTCTCTCTCTCCTAGAAATAAATAAAACATAAAAAAAAAACCCTGAAAATCTTGGGATGACGAGGTGGTTCAGTAGGTTGAGTGTCCGATTCAGCTCAGGTCATGATTTCATGGTTCATGTGTTTGAGCTCCATGTCGGGCTCATTGCTGACAGCTCAGATTCTGGAGCTTGTTTCAGATTCTATGTCTACCTCTCCCTCTTTGCCCCTCCCCTGCTCATGTACATGTCTCTCTCTCTAAAATAAATAAATAATAATAATAATAAAAGTAAAACTCTTGTTGACTATTATAAATAAAATAATTTCCCAAATGTTCTATAAGCAAAAAAAAGGTACAGGGTAGTGAAATACTGGTATATCTTCTCCATGGCAATAGTTAGGGAATGTCAGTTAATGTGGTTGAAATGATGGAATGTTCAGAGAGATTAGAAACAGCATGACAAACTCTTCCCAAAATGTCAAACGATTATACACATTTTACAAGAATGACCTCAGGCCTGAAAATTATGGACATCTGTATTCCCACATCATCTTATCAAATATTTGTGAAGGCTTGTTTCCTAGATTTTGAACAGTGGCAATAGACCGGGCTTGAAATGCATGACTTTGTCTATGTGTGAACTTAAACCATTTAATTAATAAAACATAATTCAAATGTGTTTCCTGCATATGTA
>JAESUZ010002031.1:0-19096 GCA_017311185.1 Proteles cristata cristata
CCCCCTTTTTGTCCCCTTAATTCGTCCCCAGAAAAGTCTCGAGAGGTAATCTGGGCTACGCAGCACAATTGGCCGACACCCCGTAAAGGTCCGAGCTGACGGCTTTGGCTTTTTTCCTCTTTATTTTTATGGAGGCAAAATTTACATAACGGAGTTACCGTGTTATAGTATTTTCTATTGATTTCTATTATATACCATATTTTCCGTATACAACGTATACACGGTGTTATATATGTTACATTATGTAATTGCAGAATGACAATATTTGTACCGTATGTGTAGATGTTACAGGTAATGGATGTGTAGCAACATAGTACATATAATAAAAGAAATGCTATGGATAATATATGTAATAATAGTATTTTATGTCAGAACCTTCCCAGTGCTGTCAGTCACTACCTCTAACTAGTTACAAAACATGTATATCACCGGGGCGCCTGGGTGGCTTGGTCGGTTAAGCGTCCGACTTTCGCTTAGGTCATGATCTCACGGTTCGTGGGTTCGAGCCCCGCGTCGGGCTCTGTGCTGACTGCCAGCTCGGAGCCTGGAGCCTGTTTCAGTCTGTGACTCCCTCTCTCTCTGACCCTCCCCTGCTCACGCTGTCTCTCTCTCTCCTAGAAATAAACAAACAAACAAAATAACATGTATATCACCCTGGAAGAAAGCCCTGTATCAGTTAAATAGTCTTTTTGTTTTATTTTTATTCCTTTTTAAAACTTTTTCTTTTTTTTTCTTTTTTAACGTGTGTTTTATTTATTTCTGAGAGAGAGAGAGAGAGAGACAGCATGAACAGGGGAGGGTCAGAGAGACGGAGACACAGAATCTGAAACAGGCTCCAGGCCCTGAGCTGTCAGCACAGAGCCTGACGCAGGGCTTGAACCCACAAACCGTGAGATCATGACCTGAGCCAAAGTCGGACACTCAACCGACTGAGCCACCCAGGCGCCCCTAACGTGTATTTATTTTTGAGAGACAGAGAGTGAGTGCAAGAGCCACTCACGTAACCCTTTTTTATTTAAGTATGCTCTATGCCAACTGTGAGTCATGAACTCACTACTCTGAGATCAAGAGTCACATGCTGCACTTACGGAGTCAACCAGGCACCTCTATTTTTTAATTTTGAAGCACAGTTTTGTTGATTTTTTAAAAATGTTTCTGGGGCACCTGTGTGGCTCAATTGCTTAAGCGTGGGACTCTTGATACCCGCTCAAGTCATAATCTCATGGTTGCTGGGATGGAGCCTCGAGTGGGGCCCTGCGCGGACCTCTACTCTGACAGTGAGGAGCCTGCTTGGGATTCTCTCCTCCCTCTGCCCACCCCGCCTCATGAGCACTCCCTTACTCTCTCTTTCTCCCCCAAAATAAATAAACTTTAAAAAATAAGTTAGGGGCGCCTGGGTGGCTTAGTCAGTTAAGCGTCCGACTTTCGCTTAGGTCATGATATCACGGTTCGTGGGTTCGAGCCCCTGGCAGTCAGCACAGAGCCTTGAGCCTATTTCAGAGTCTGTGTCTCCCTGTCTTTCTGACCCTCCCCTGCTCACGCTGTCTCTCTCTCTCTCTCTCTCCTAGGAATAAATAAAAATATTTAAAAAAAAAATAAGTTAATGAGGGGCGCCTGGGTGGCTCACTCGGTTGAGCCTCCGACTTTGGCTCAGGTCATGATCTCACGGTTTGTGGGTTCGAGCCCCGCATCAGGCTCGGTGCTGACAGCTAGCTCAGAGCTGGAGCTGCTTCAGATTCTGTCTCCCTCTCTCTCTGCCCATCCCCTGCTCGCGCTCTCTCTCTCTCTCTCAGAAATAAATAAAAACATTAAAAAAAATTTTTTTTTAAGTTAATTAGAGGTGCCTGAGTGGCTCAGCCGGTTAAGTCTCTGACTTTGGCTCGGGTCATGATTTCATGGTTTGTGGGTTCGAGCCCCACGTGGGGCTCTGTGCTGACAGCTCAGAGCCTGGAGCCTGCTTCAGATTCTGTGTCTCCCTCTCCTGCTTGTGCTCTCTCTCTCTCTCTCTCCTCTCTCTCTCTCAAAAATAAATAAAGACTAAAATTTTTTTTTAAATAAGTTAATGAATAAAACAGTGTATCCAGTCCTCATCAGCACTGCAATCGTAATGTGCCCATGTGCATGGCTCCTGCCAACGTGGGGACCACACTGCAATCATCAGGGAGGACCCCCTGCCAGTCCACAGACTCCAGTGAGTCCCCTGGCCGTCCCAACAGCGACAGTGCAGGACCCCACAGGACACCAAGCTGCCAGCTCCGGTCTCCCCTTCTCTTGGGGACAGTTCCTCAGTCCAACCTTGACTGCAATGGTGCCCAGTTCCTGCGCTGCCTGTTGTTCACTTGGGGTCTCCGGACCGCTTAGGACCCTGACACCCAGCCTGGGGACGTGGAGAAAAAGCTCTTGGGCAGCTCTTGGGCTCGGGGCACCCAGGCTTGCCACCAGGCTCCCGTATGTTCTCCAGCAGAGGATGCCTGGAGGCAGCCTGTGTCTGGGGCTGAGCACTGGGCCGGGGAGCACAGCCCTGGGTTCGCGCTCTCCAGCCAGCTCCTCCTCTCCACGCAGCCTTGGCACAGGAAAGCTCTCATCATGGGAATGCTGAGGCTCCATCACCCTCCGTGACTCACGGGTCTGTCATCTGCCCACAGCTCCAGGCCTCCGCGCCAGCACCTGCTTTCACGCCTGCCAGCAAAGGCGGGGTCGGGGGGCCGGCCCAGCCCCGGCAGAGCCCGGGCTCCAGGAAGGGTGGGGCAACGGGCCGGCCCGGACGGGTGGGTCGGGAAGGCTGCCTCTTCCTCTTTTCTCCT
Source organism: Proteles cristata cristata (assembly GCA_017311185.1). Lineage (NCBI taxonomy): Eukaryota > Metazoa > Chordata > Mammalia > Carnivora > Hyaenidae > Proteles > Proteles cristata. Next base: position 2,805 of record JAESUZ010002031.1, read on the forward strand.
TTCTCCTCTCGGGTTCCTACCCGGAGAGCCGCTGCGATTCCCTAAGGGTGTTGCGATCTGCTGATCTGCCTGCGGCCGAGGCACGCGTGGATCCAAGCTGGTCTGAGGAGGTACAGGCGCTTGCTGAGCAGAGGGAGGGAGGAAGTGGCCCCCGGACTGGGGAGAGGGGTGAGAGGGGAAGGGAACCCCAGGGCTGGGGCCGAGGCCAGGAACACTCTATCGTTCTAGCCCTCAGCCCTTGTGGGGGCCCTTGGCCCCAGAGCCTCCAGGCCTCCCCTGAACAGCCCGGGCTCCTATGTCCACACACATCCCAGAATAGCAACCAGGGCAGGCACCCAGGCCGGCATGAGTGACAGAGCAGGTGGCCAGGGAGAGACAGGCACTCAGCCTACCCAGGGGTTTGAAGGAGATGCACAGAGAGTGCATGACAAAGAGGGAGGACAGACGGGAGGTGGCGAGAAAGACAGACAGGCAGAGCCTGGTCGAGGCAGAAAGTGAGCCCAAGGGGGAAGGTCACAGCGCGTTAGCAGCTAGGATGCACTGGGCAGTTACTCAAATAAGAGGCCGGAAAGCTGTGAGCAGAAGGGAGGAGAGGAAGGGACAAAAGCAGAGAAGGAATGCGGGTTGTTTTCCAGAACCAGCAGTTCCAGCCAAGGAGATGCCCAGCTAGCTAGGAGTTTCACCCCATAGCCCCTTGCTGGCTGTGTCTCACCTCAGAGCTCCTTGCGTGAGCCTGTTCTGCTGGATAGCAGCTGAGCACAGAAGACCTCCCCCCCGTCGAGTTGTCTTAAAGTAACTGCCTTTAGTTCATTATAATAATTTTAGGGGCGCCCGGGTGGCTCAGTCGTTTGGGCATCTGACTTCGGCTCAGGTCATGATCTCACCGTTTGTGGGTTCGAGCCCCGCGTCAGGCTCTGTGCAGACAGCTCGGAGCCTGGAGCTTGCCTCGGATTCTGTGTCTCCCTCTCTCTCTGCCCCTCCCCCGTTCACGCTCTGTCTCTCAAAAATAAACATTAAAAATTTTTTAAAATAATTTTATAATATAAAATAGGGGCTCCTGGGTGGCTTAGTCGGTTAAGCGTCCGACTTTCGCTTAGGTCATGATCTCGCGGTTCGTGGGTTCGAGCGCGTCGGGCTCTGTGCTGACGGCCAGCTCAGAGCCTGGAGCCTGTTTCACTCTGTGACTCCCTCTCTCTCTGACCCTCCCCTGCTCATGCTGTCTCTCTCTCTCTCTCCCAGAAATAAAATAAAAAAAAATGTATAGTTGTATAATCTGAAATCTTCTATAGGCAGAGGAGTTTTCCACCATTTTCCCAAGATGTTGACATGCTAGGCACCCACAATGGAACCAAAACTCTGCCAGCTCCCTGCCCCCATCCCTAATACACTGGCTAAACGCTTCCTGAATTAAGCCCACGGGGAGGCAGTGCTTTGAGAGCTGTTTCCCCGTGTCCTTCCTGGTAACAAGAAGCAAACAGTTCTTTGCTTTCACCGCTTCCTTGGGTTCTGTTCAGTTTGGCACACCCCAAGTGGTGAACCCCTTGAGTTTGGTTACAAAGGTGACAGAGAAAAGGAGGCAGACAGAAGTGGAGGGACCTAATGTGGCTTACGTGTAAATGTCACAGGGAGCAGAGCAAGGGGCTGAGCCCAAGCGACAGGACAAAGTTTCGGTGCATCTGAAATGGATTAGCCCAGAGACGCTGTGGAAGAGGGGCTTCAGCCGGCAGGGTGAACAAGGGCTCTCCAGCGTGGCAGGGGTGTGGGAAAGGGGCTCCTCCCACACTGCGGGAAGTGATTTGGCGTAGCTGAGATCGTTTTAAATGTATACGCCTTCGAAGCCAGCAATTCTGCTGGTACCATCTCCCAAGTGGAGAGGGACGTCTGTGTGAAGGCCATCCTCCTGTTGCTAATGGCGGTGACAAGCTGGAATTAACTGTGAGGTTGAACTCTTGAGTACTGCCGCTGGGAGTGTAAAATAAGGGTTTTGCCGCCATGGAAAATAGTGTGGCAGCAACTCAGAGAATTAAACCTAGCACTGCTGTATGATCCAGCAATCCCATTTCTGGGTATATACGCCAAAGGATCGAAAGCAGGAACTTGAGGGGCGTCTGGGTGGCTCAGTCGGTTAAGCATCTGACCTTCGATTGCAGTCCAGGTCTTGATGTCAGGGTCATGAGTTCAGGCCCCACTTTGGGCTCCACGCTACACGTGGAAGGCAAGCCGCATGTGCCGGTGTTGGAAGGTGTCTGCAGGGGGAAAGGCAGGAGATCTGCGATGCTGGCAGCTCCAAGAGCTGATGGGCGTCACTTCCTCTGTCCCTCGCTGCCATGTCCTTCCAGAAGCAGAACTGAGCGTAGCTGGGAGCGCAGCCTGGGGGCCCCAGTGCCGCACACCTGGCCATGCATTACCCAGCGGTGCTGCTGCTTCTCCTGCCCGGCGGGGTCGAGGCCTTTCGCATCTGTGCCTTCAATGCCCAGCGACTGACGCTCACGAAGGCGGCCAGGGAACATGTGATGGACACGTTGGTCCGGGTACGTTCATCCCTGAAGGAAAGCCGTGCCTGCGGCCCGAAGTCCCGGCCCTGCCTGACTGGGGGCATTTCCCAGAGAAGAGGGGACAACCAGAGACATGGGTCTGGATGTGCGGAGCACACTCCTCCCCTGTCGTTGGCCTCAGTCTCCCCCTCCATCATGTGGGTGCAGTGTGGGTGGAGTGACACTCTGTATTCTCCCAGGCCCTCTCTGGTCTCAGTGCTCTCTGCGGGCCCAGCCAGAGAGCCCCATCACTCTGGGCCACAAGTGTGCCAGTTCCCCAGGGACCACGGCTTCCTCCTGGGGTTGCCGGTGCTGAATGGGGCCGCCCTGGGGTCCTGCAGATCCTGCTTCGCTGTGACATCATGGTGCTGCAGGAGGTGGTGGACTCTACCGGCAGTGCTATGTCCCTCCTGCTTCGAGAACTCAATCGGTGAGGAGGGCTCTGTGGGACTGCACCCCCTCCCCCACCAAGAGCCTCAGAGCCGCTGAGCCCGGCTTTCCCTAACCTGGCAGACTTGATGGGCCCGGGCCCTACAGTGTCCTGAGCAGCCCCTTGCTGGGGCGGAGCACATACATGGAGAAGTACGTGTACGTCTATCGGTAAGTGCGGCCGGCGGCCGGGCAGCTGGTGATTCGCCGGACACGGCCCTCCCCTTCTCATGGCACTTTTTCTCCTCCGTGATTTTACCTGGGGTCTTACTCTCCTCTCCTCTGCCCTACTCAGCTTTGATGCCCATGTGCCCCTACAGTGAGAGGCCTGCCTTCTCCGCGCACAGATGCGAGCTCCCCTGCAGGGTTTGGGGCAAGGCTGGCCCCCTCTTTGGGAACCGGCTAACACTTCTGGGAAGAGACCCAGCAACGGGGCTCACTATGGGCCTTGGGACAGCCCAAAGTCCTTAGGACAGCCTGGGACGGGGGGAAGCCCTCTGGGGTCAGGATGGAGAGGGCAAGGGAGGGGGGGTCCGGTAAGGAGGCCTATTTATATAGATGGAATCGTACAATGTGTAGAATTCACTTCCAAGCAATGGGGAGGGGGACAGAGAGACATCCACATGGCAATGCTCATAACGGTCCCAAAATAAAAAACGACAATGCGAGTGTCCATCAGCTGCTGCCTGGATAAACAAGGGCGGCCCCCGTGTACGCTGCAGCGCCCCTCAGCCGTATGGAGCGTCTGGAACAGACACACCTGCAGAGACGACAAGCACATCCGTGGCGGCCGGGGGCTGAGGAGGAGGGGGATGGGCAGTGGCTGCCATGGGGACAAGGCTTCTCTTTGGGGCCATGAAAAGGTTCTAAAATTGATTGTGGTGATGGCTGCACAACCTGTGAATGCACTAAACACCACTGAATTGTGTGTTTTAAACAGGTGGTTTCCATGGTATGTGAATTCTCTCTCACTAAAAACAGTTTCTAGGAAAAAGGCTGGGAAGGCTGGGGCCACACGGCACGGGGCTGCAGAGGACCCCTCTCTGCCAGCTCTGACATGGGCACCTGCAAACCCAAATCTGTGATGCGAGGCCACTGCTTCCCACCCCTTGGTCCCCCAGATCACACAAGACACAGGTCCTGGATTCCTACGTGTACAAGGACGAGGATGATCTCTTTGCCCGGGAGCCCTTCGTGGCCCAGTTCACCTTCCCCAGCAAGGGTAGGAACGGGAGAGGGGTGGCCCTGCTGTCCGGGAGTGGGAAGGAGGGCCTGGCTGGCTCTACCAAGGGCTCGGTTACCGGGTGTGAGTCCTCCGGCCCCTGGGTCTTGCAGTCCTCCCCCGCCTGGTGCTGGTCCCGCTGCACACCACTCCAAAGGCCGTAGAGAAAGAGCTGAACGCCCTGTACGACGTGTTTCTGGACGTCTCCGAGCGCTGGCAGAGCAAGGTAGGGCGGGGGAGGGGGAGGGGAGGCTCTGGGGACATGACAGCTGGGCAGCCAGGCCTGACTGCCACCCTCTCTCCAGGACATGATCCTGCTTGGGGACTTCAATGCTGACTGCGCCTCGCTGACCAAAAAGCGCTTGGGCGAGCTGGTGCTGCGGACTCAGGAGGACTTCCAGTGGGTGATCCCCGACGAGGAGGACACCACGGTGCGCGCCAGCACCCACTGCGCCTATGACCGCATCGTGCTGCATGGCGAGAGCTGCCAGAGCCTGCTGCGCTCCGCGGCCGCCTTTGACTTCCCCAGGAGCTTCCGACTCACCGAGGATGAGGTAAAGGGGGGGGACTGGCTTCCCAGGAAAGCGGCTCAGCCCTGGCACTGACTCGCTCTGTCTCGCTGCCCGCCCCCCAGGCCCTCAACGTCAGTGACCACTACCCTGTGGAAGTGGAGCTGAGCCGAGCGGCGCGCAGGGCCCAGCCCCTTGGCCTGGCGGCCGCCCTGCTGCTGCTGCTGCTGCTGCTGCTGCTGCTGCTGCTGCTTCCCTAGCAGGGCCTGGGGGCCCGAAGCAGCCTGGGGCCTGCTGCCCACAGACGTGAGGACAGTGCTGCCTTCAGGACTCCAATCCTGGTCTGTCTGCTCTGGGACTGCCCAGGGCCCAGACACCTGGAGGGTGCAACCGCAGCCCTCCTCCATCTGACCGGAGCCCCACCCCATGGGACTGCAGCTCTCCTCTGTCTCTTAGGTTTGGCTTGCATTCTCTGATTGGGCTCCTGGCTGGCATTAGAATGTAGAAGAGGAAGAAGGCAGGGAGGGGCCCGGAGGCTAGACCAGAGCCACTGTGCCCCCAGCTACTGTCAGGAGTGCGGACAGAGCAGGCTCTGGGGCAGGGGAAGGGGGAAAGAAAGCCCAGGTGATTTTGGCTAAACTGCAGGGCTCAGAAAAGGGAATCACAACAGACCCAGTGATTTTATTCTATGACAAGTAGGAAACTTACACACTGAGAACAAAAAGCTAAATTGTGGGGATGTCACCTGTGTAGCTGATACATCAAAGGACCGTTTTCATAGACTCCACCAAAACAAGGAGTGATAAGCAGTGTAGACACACACAGTAACTAGCAAAAAGAAAATGTTTCAAACAGCCCCGACGCTTGCTGTGCCTGCTGCCGAGCCCAAATTTGTAGCCTTCTTGCAACCCAGCCTCACTCCACCCAGGGTCACTCCAGTGGCTGTCAGGGCTCAGGTTGTCCACAGGAAACATCTATATGCAGCACTTACTTTAGTAACTGCGTACACGTTGTGCAGCTCAAGGGGCTGCCAGACAGGATACACAGCAAAATGCCATCAAAGGACTCTATTCAGGGTGTTGGTATCACAGAACCTTTCCTTCTCCAGCCCCTTTCCAGAGTACAGAGCTCAGTAAAACCACCTAGCAGGGTATCAGGGCACTTAGGAACAAATGTTTACGGTTAAGAACCACCTCAAGGTCAAAAATAAAGGTGGGGCACCTGGGTGGCTCAGTTAGTTAAGCGTCTGACTGCAGCTCAGGTCCTATCTCATGTTTCGTGGGTTCAGCCCCGCGTCCGGCTCTGTGCAGACAGCTCAGAGCCTGGAGCCTGTTTCAGATTCTGTACTTCCCGCTCTCTCTGACCCTCCCCTGTTCAACGGGTCTCTCTCAGAAATAAATAAAACGTTTAAAAAAAGTAAAAAATAAAGGTAACTTTAAGCCTCATAAAAGGCTGGAAGTAATGATTACAAAAGGACTCTCAGGGGCACGGGATTGAGCACGACAGCGCACAGCTCCGGGAACCAGACGCCTTTATCCCCTTCATGTGACAATTCCTTGGGCCTCTTTTCGCTGCTCTCAGGCTGCGCAGCCTAATGCTGCTCTTGTAACGCTGGCTCTCAGGATGCGCATAGGACTTGCCCAAAGGTCTCTTCTTGCCAAGCCTACAGGCCATCTCGGCTGGGGCGGGGGGCCTGTCCCAGTGGACACTGGTAAGGACAGTGGTGAGGGATCTGGAAAGGCCATAGGAGCGGTGGATGGGCTGGGTCAAATCAAAGGTGCTTGACGACTCCCAACATGGGAGGGCTAACTAGAGGACCAGGTCCCCTGGAACGCTGGAACCCCGCCTGGGGACCGTGGGGACAGACTACAGCCGACAGAAGCCTGCCTTAGGACACCAGCCCTGTCATTGGGCAGGGCACCTTACTAAGGCAGCACCCAGTGGACTATTCTGGACTAATCAGTGGGAACTTGGCAGGGGATTTTGAATTGATAGCTTCGGATCTACGCAGGTCTAAGTTGAGGTCCCAGCTAGACAACTAAGAGGCCGCGGGTCCCAAGCCATGTTCCCATGTGTCCCCTTGCTGGCCTGGGCCAGCTTGTCAATCTTCTGAAAAGATAAGGCAACAACTCTAGACTTTCTAAAGAACCCCCACCCCACCACTGAATCCAGATGCAAAGACAAATACACGAAGCAGGATTTATTGGTGGGCACGAGTGGGGAGGGCACTGCTGAGGCTCTCATGAGTGCAGAGCCCGCCATTTGTCCAAGGGGCCACGATTAGGGATGTATTTGACCCCACAGCCATCTGGGATGAGCCGCTTTTCAGCCACCATGTCTTCAAACTCGTCGGCATTAAATTTAGTAAAGCCCCACTTCTTGGAAATGTGAATCTATGGAGAGATGAAAATAATGGAATCAGGAAACCTGAACACTGACTACAGCAAGTAAAGTAGGACCAAGGTTTCAACACAACTTACTTTCTGGCGGCCAGGGAACTTGAACTTGGCCCTACGCAAGGCCTCAATCACATGCTCCTTGTTCTGCAACTTGGTACGGATGGACATGATGACCTGGCCAATGTGGACCCTGGCCACTGTGCCCTGGGGCTTTCCAAAGGCACCCCGCATGCCAGTCTGGAGCCTAGATTGGAGAAAGCATGAGGCCAAACCTCAATGTCCACCAGAAAAAGCTGTCTCCAAGGTCCCTTAGGGCAACCCGTACAATCAACAGGCTGCATACACTACCAAGGAAGCTGCTGTGCGCAGCCATTGCACACTGGGCCCCATGGGGAAAAGGCACAGTCGGCTTAGTTGGCTGCAGAAAACGGAAAACCTGATGCCAACTAGGCAGCCCCTACAAAGGGTCACGGGGCTCATCTGAAAGCCTTCCAACTGGTGACCATCCCAGCCGCCTGCTTGGTGGCAGATGGGTATCCTCAGGATTAAAGCTTCTCCCTCAGAAGCACCTACCTCCACCTGTCACCTAGAAGCTAGACTTAATCGTTGTACCTTTCGTGTTTGTTCTGGTAGCCTTTAACTTGGCTTTACTGTGGGTGAGTTCTGTATGTGAGACCACCTCTTTGCCCCAATGAAAAGAACAAGGCAAACAAAAGCCTCAAGTTATGGGAAAACCCCTGAAAAAGCAAACACCCAGGACCCAGCTTACCTGTCAGCTCCAGCACAGGACAACATCTTGTTGATACGGATGACATGGAAGGGGTGGAGTCGCACCCGGATATGAAAACCATCTTTGCCACAGCTTTTCACCATGTACTTGTTGGCACAAATACGGGCGGCCTCCAGGGCTAGGATGGGGGCAGGCAGGAGGCAGCAGAGTGAGAAAAGACAGGACAGAGCCACTTCACTGTAACCATCCCTGGCCCTCACTTAGAAGAGATGAGGTTAACAAGGAATCTGGCCTCACCTTCAGAGGAGAGCTGCTCATACTCATCTGACACCATGTGGCCACATAGTGGGAACTCATCCACTTTTGCCTTCTTCCGTCCCAGGTCAAAAATGCGGATCTTGGCATCTGAAAAAAACTTGGATAAATATGTGGGGGGAGGGGTGCCAGAGACAACTGATTCAGTGCAGCCAAACCAGTTTGGGAGCTCTCCCACTACTTACCAGGGACACCTCTGCAGAAGCGAGACTTTGGATACGGCTTGTTCTTACAATACCGGTAACTGTGGGGGAAATCCACGTTTATACTTCACAAGTGACCCCAACAATAAACGCTTTGAGAGGTCCCTTAAATTAAGACCAAAGGAGGGCAGGGAATGGGGACCGGGGCAGGAGCAACATGTCAATCTCTAGCTGTGTCCACTCTTGGAACTTGGCTCTAACCAATACGTGGTGAAACCAACGTGATCAAAAACTAGAGAACACTCATACTAAAATAGCAAAAAAGATCTCCCTCACCCCCTTACTACGGTTCCATACTTCCCATAAGGTGAACAGATGGAAGGACACTTTTCCAGTTAAATAAAAGAAATCTCTCACTTAAAGGCACTGCAAATTTGTTGATTACTAACTCAATTAACGCCAATGACTTTTGGGCACGTGGCAATAAATCCGCCTTCGAAACCACATGTGAAAAGATTATAACGCCCCCTGCAGGGCACACGAGGTGGCTGAGCCCTCCGGTCAGGGCGGCCCTTGGCGTCCGAGTCCGAATGGGCATGTCGCCCGGAAATAAGATGGGGATGGCACACAAAGGCCCTGAAAGGGTATCGAGTCTGTTAAGGTAGCGAATTTCCAGGACAGAATGAATGTAAGGCTGACGCCTATTTCAGCCCGAAAGTGGCGAACACATGCAGTCCGGGGCAAATCTGGCTCCCCAACAAAATAGAGGCAGCGCTTAAGAAGGGCCTGAACTTTAAGAGGAACAGTATAAACTAAGTCCCCAAGCGACCCGGAAGGTATTGGTAAAAACGTGGAGCCTGTTCCCAATACAGTAAAGGTACACTAGAGGCCCCACCCCCACGGCTGTTTTTAGCGCTGAAAAACAGTTCTCCCTCCTTTTTCACATCAGCGAAACTGCATGAATTTGGCACTCACCACCGGGCGGGTCGGCGGCCCATGGCGACACCAAGATCTCCAGTGGCTGCAACGAAACAAAAAAAGTCGGAACAGAAGACGGGGACAGGCCTCAAACCAGGACAGAGAACCAGCAAGGATAAGGCCAACGACACAAGTACGACTACTCACCGCGCCGAAGGGAAAGAGGCGCTCCCACGCCTGCGCATGCCTTATATAGGCGGCCGGTCTTCGCGCAGAGGAACCATAGAGTTCTGGCCAGGGCGGGCGGACGCTCTGTCAGACTTTCAGACCATAGATGCAGCGGCGCTGTGCGCCTGCGTGCGGGCGTGGCCTCCGCTCAAGAGCTGAAAGGGGACGCTGTTGCGCGTTCGTCTGTGGGTAGCCAGCTAGCCAATCTGGCCTCGCCACATCGGCACGAGAAGCCTGTTTCCGGCTGGCCATCTTGGGTGTAGAACTCTTACCCGAGGCTTTGCCGTAACTGTGAACGACATATATTCCTGGAATTGAAAGAAGGAAAATACCCCCGAATGGAGCTTACTGCGGCTGCTTGCTGTTCCCGGGGGTCACGGGACTGAAATATGATCTCCGAGCCTCCCTCTGGGCTCAGATCCCCATGGCACATGCTGTGCTGGATCCTCGGTCCACGTTCCTTTGTCGGCGGAGCTGCAGGCTCGCCCCGCCCCTTCCCCCCCCCCCCGCCCCGACTAACCGAAGATTCCGGAGCTGGCTTTGCTGTGAGCCATGCAAAAATCCCTGGTTCGTCGAAGACAAGGGGCGGGGCTGCGCCCCTTCGCTAGAGAAAGGGCAAGCAGAAGCCTCCCCCATGATCCAGGGCCCGAGAGACCCCTGTACACCTTTGGTCCCGCCCCGCCCATCCTGACCTGGCAGAGAAAAGAGACGTTATGCTCCCCAGGGTGACTTGGAGACTGAGGGCGGCAACCCCGCCCAGGATGGCAAAGGAGCACTGTCATTCCTTCCTCGGGTGTGCCCCACTCCTAGGCTCTGAGAGCGACCTTACAGTGCGGTCCTGGACGCCTCTGCCCTCCCATCGCCCAGGTTGTGCCCCCCCCCGCCCTCTCAACACACTCCTTTCCGTGCCAACTGTGCGCTAGCACTTCGGAAGTGCGCACCTGAGATGGTTCACAATAAACTCGCCCCAACAAGAATAGGATCCAAGAGAGATGCGCACAGTTAGTGCATGAGATACCAGCGATCTCAATAAATCCCAGAAGCGTCCACACTTCTGGAGGTGGGGACAGGAGAAGGGTAACAAAGGCTCTCCCTTGTCAATTGATAGGAGTGGCCTGCTAAGGAGGGAGGCCTGCAAAAGCACACCAGTTCTCCAGAAAAAAAAAAAAACAAAAAACTAACTTGAGTAAATGCCTGCAGGTCCCTTTGTGGTTTCCATGTCCAGCAATGGTGCAGAGGGTATCTCAGGGGACCGACCACCCAGTCCATGAAGTGACTCTGGGTCTCCAAACTGGTTTAGAGCCTGTGACTCCAATGGAGCAACTCAAGCCAGGGTTTTAGTTACATCCCTAGAGCATTTAGACCTCTATATACCAAGTATGCTGTCGCACTCGACCTGTTTGTTTTATTCACAGTGATCTTTTTTTTCTTTTCTAACAAATGTTTATTTATTTTTAAGGGAGAAGAGAGAGCGCAGGGGAGGGCCAGAAAGAGAAACAGAGAATCTCAAACACGCTCTGCACCATCAGAGCAGAACCCAATGTGGAGCTTGAAAGCATGAACCTTGAGATAATGACCTGAGCCAAAATCAAGAGTCGGAAGCAAAACCGACTGAGCCACCTGGGCACCCCATCCTTTTTTTTTTTTTTTTTTCTTCTTAACGAGGTTCCACTCCCAATGAGGGATCAACAGTTGGATTCTTTATCAACTGAGCCAGCCAGGGGCCCCCATGGTGTACTTTTCAGAGTTTTTCAAAGATGCAACCTTTCCTACGCTAATGCCTGTCTCAAAGCTTCAGCAAAAGGAACTGCTTCTGGGTCACCCGACGGAACACAGGAAGCACGGTGTTTAGATCCAATGCGATCTTCTTCTCCCTCTAATACTTCCCAAGTTCTTCTCTAACACTTGGGGTTTTTTTTTCGTTTTTTCTCCAAACACTTTGGATTCCCTTCTCTACCTCATGCCAAGAGAGTCCTGGCACTGAAACCCATCAACTACAGGCCACCAGTGAGTCCAAGTTCAGTCAACCAACCCAGTGTGGATCTAGATTTCCCACCACCTGCACGTGCTACCACATTCAATCAGGAACTTCTAGTAAGTACACCCCAGAAGTATATCCGGTCCCATTGATCTCTTAGCTGATCTCCTTAGCCTGGTATTGTGAGAATCCATTCCCACAAATTTTCAAATAGGATTAATCTGTTAGGTATCAGTTACATCTGGGAAATTTAAAGCTGTGTGAGCTATGTCCTCACGGTCAGGTACATCGCATGGAGCATACTGATGGCATCCAAGTTGTGGGCTGAATGTCAAACAGAATGTTGCACAGGGTCTCAAGGATAAGATGAATTGCATTACAAGGTACCAAGCCCACATAGGAGAATGACACACTCTTCTAGCAATGGACCACCTGACCCTTACAAGACAGCGGCTACATCCACGGCAATGCGGGGTTCAGAGGGACTGCGGGCATCGCGATTCCCAGCTTCAACTGAGGCCGAACGCAAGTCCCGGTTGCGGGTGTCAGAGCCACACTCCTCCAGCCACGGCCACACCTTTCCCACGAGAAGCGCAGAGAGGCTGGGAGTTCAGTGGCCCTTGGGATTCCGTACCCGCCTGCGGCCCTACTGTTAGATTTTGACCGCGGCGGGCCTTGCAGGTAGGGAAGGAAGAGGAGTTTTAGGGCTGGGGGGGTGGGGTCTGCTTGTCCTACTGTGCCGGGAGCTGAGAGGTAAGGAACGTAAGGTGCCACTGTCTTCTCTGCGCGCGTGGGAATCCGCACACCGCGGTCCCTAGAGCCAAGGCTGCCGTGACAGTACACGGCGGCGGCGGCTTCGGAGACCGGCCCGGGCCCCATTCCGCAGCGGCCGGGCGGGAGGCCGGGGAAAGAAACAGACCCCGCTTCTCACCGGACGCAAGCGAACACAGCAGTTGGCTGCTCGGGGCCGGAGGGCTGAAGAAACAGACAGCACAGGAGGCAGCTGCCGTCCCTACAGCGAGGGGCAGAGGGGAAGAGGTTGGTGTCAGCAGAGGCCCAGACGCCAGGGTGAGGGGCCTTGAAGGGGCAGAGCCGGGATCTCTGAGCCGGGGCTGCCGCAACGTCTCAGGAAAGGCGGGAGCCACGCTGTCCACCACGCGGGGAAACGGGGCAGGAGGGGACTTCTGAGGCGCCCTCTTCCAGGTCACTGATTCTTCCCTCAGTGGCATCCGTGGTGGTTTGATCCATCTGTTCGAGGATTTTTTTCAAGAATATGTTTTCTTACTCCCACAGTTCACTTTTCTTTCTGACAGAGAGACCGAGAGAGGCAGAGCACCGGCAGGGGAGGAGCAGGAAGGGAGGGAGACACAGGATCAGGAGCAGCTGCAGGCTCCCAGCTGTCAGCACAGAGCCCGACGTGGGGCTCGACTCAGGAACCCCGAGATCATGGCCCGAGGCAAAGTCGGACACTGAGGCCAGCCACCCAGGCGCCCCGACTTCTGCAGTTCTTTCTCAAAATGGCCTGGGGCCTTGTTTTTTGTTTTTTGTGTTTTTTTAAAAGGAACGTCTTTGCGCCCAGCGTGGGGCTGGAACTCACAACCCCGAGACGAGAGCTGCATGGTCTAGTACTGACCGGCCAGGTGCCCCGTGCCTGGGCTTTTAAAATTATTCTTATCTTTCTGATTCCTTCCTCTGTGTCTTTATTTTGTTGTATCTCAGAGGCCATTGAAGATCCGGGGAGTTGAAGTGGCTTTCGATCACAATAACGCAAACAGCGCGTAACTGTCCCTGAGCGCCGCTCTCTGATCTCATGAGAAATCAAGGGTAGTGCCAGGCTAGGGTTTGAAGTCGTCTCCCCCCCCCACCCCACCCCCCGCCAGTTAAGCACAAGGGTAGAAGGCAAGGCTTCTCCCTTTCTCAACAAAGGGTTGTTGTGTGGGCCCGAGGCCCCCCTGGGGGATAGTCACCGGGGGCTCACCTCTCATGCGTCCAGGACATGCTGATTGTGCCACACAGGCCCCCGGGAATCCCCAGTGAGGGAGCGAGCCACGCTGTAGAGCACAGCCCCACGAAAGGGGGTGAGGCTTGAGCCCCGCCCTCTTTGATCCACGCCCTCCGTGAGCGACCTGCTAGCGAGCGATGCCGATGCCGGAGAAGCCGTGAATGGGGGTCACGCCGCTCACAGGCTCCTAGGGCTGCGGGATGGGAGGGGCCGAGGCCCACCGCAGGCTCGGGCACGCAAGGCCATTACCGCAAATCCTGTCATCTGGCCTCTGAGGCTTACCCCCTGGGAAGGTCCAGGCGGCCAGTCCTGTCTGTGACACACCTGCTGATTCGCCACGAAGGTGGGCGGTGTCTTCAGCTCGAGGTTGCTGACCCATCTCCAGCCGGGCCTCTGGGGGTCCTGGGCCGGAGGCCAGGGGTGAGCTGCCCTCCCAGGAAGGCTGGACCTGCACGGTCGCTCGGTCGGGAGCCCAGCAGTCCCACCACGATGCAGGGAGAGCCTTTCCTCTCTCAGCCAGGGGTTCGCAGAGGTCCCGCAGCAGCCGGCAGCCAGGGGGCAGGCAGCCCCGCTCGGAGGCTACTAGGACCGCTCCCTCCGCCCACGTCCCCTGATATCCCGTCCTGCCTCTGTCCTCTGTCCCCTGGCGGTCGCCCTTCACCAACACCGGATTTAGGTGGAGTCTCAGTTCTGCCCTCCGCCCTCCAACAGCCATGGCTCCTGGCACCCGGGAACGCCAAGCCGGGAGCTGCTCCCACGGCCCAGGCGCATCCCTGCTCGCTCCTCGCCTCGCCTTTGCTCTGCTTCCTCGGGGGATGTGTCTCGCTTACCCGCGTGCCACCTGTGCGCTTCAGCAGCGTGCCCAGACTCTGCTCATTACGTATTTGCTGGCCTTTCTCCCAAACTGGACGGGCAGCCCTGGAGGGCAGGGGCTGGCTGGCAGAGTGGCACCGCCCCTAACCCCTAGCCGAGGCAGCCCTGCCCCCTGTGACCACCACCCAGGGCCACAGCCACTGGCTCGGTGGGTCTCCAGCCTGGGTCACTGAGGACTGAGCAACACAACAGGCTCATCAAGTCCACCCTGAGCCTCCTTTACTCTCACCCCAGTGGGAGGAGGCCTTTGTGCCCAGGACATGCACCCCACACATCGTCACTTGAGAGTTTAATACATTTGGTGATATAAACACTTAAACGTGGGGCCGCCGGGCTGGCTCAGTCTGTAGAGCATGCGATTCTTGACCTCAGGGTTTTAAGTTGGAGTCCCAAGGCGGGTGTACAGATTACTTGAAACGAAAAACTTCAAGGGCTCCTGGGTGGCTCGTTCGGGCAAGCGTCCAGCTTTGGTTCAGGTCCTGATCTCACGGTTTGTGAGTTCTAGCCCCACATCTGGCTCTGGGCTGTCAGTGTAGAGTCTGGTTTGGATCCTCTGTCTCTCTCTGTGTCTGTCTCTCTCTCTCCGCCCCGCCCCCTCCCCCACTCGCGTTCTCCTCCGTCAAAAATGAATAAACCTTAAAGAATAATTAAAAATTGGGGCGCCTGGGAGGCTCAGTGAGTTAAGCGTCCGACTACGGCTCAAGTCATCTCACTCATGGGTTCGAGCCCAGTCCTGGGCTCTGTGCTGACAGCTCTGAGCCTGGAGCCTGCTCCAGACTCTGTATCTCCCTCTCTCTCTGCCCCTCCCCTGCTCCTTCTGTCCCTCTCTGTCTCTCAAAAATAAATGAATGCTAAAAAGGTAAAAGAAAATCAATAATTAAAGATAAAAAAGGTAAAAACTTGAAAAATATATATAACTTCTTGACTGCCCAAACCAGCAAGCCTTGTCCTTCAAGACAAAAGACATACGGGCAGAAAGTATTTGCAACATATGTAACAAAGAACTAACAGCCCTAGTGTATCAGAGTGGGGTCTTTTGGTACCGCGAGCACTTTGAACGTATTGACGTTTTAGGTTATTTTTTTTTAATTTTTAAAATTTTTTAAAATGTTTTATTTACTTCTAGGAGAGAGAGAGAGAGAGACAGCGTGAGCAGGGGAGGGTCAGAGAGAGAGGGAGTCACAGACTGAAACAGGCTCCAGGCTCTGAGCTGGCAGTCAGCACAGAGCCCGACGCGGGGCTCGAACCCACGAACTGCGAGATCATGACCTAAGCGAAAGTCGGACGCTTAACCGACTAAGCCACCCAGGCGCCCCTATTTTTGTTTAATTTTTTAATGCTTTATTTATTTCTGAGAGAGAGACAGCCTGAGCAGGGGAGGGTCAGAGAGAGAGAGGGAGACACAGAGTCTGAAACAGGCTCCGGACTCTGAGCCGGCAGTCAGCACAGAGCCTGACGCGGGGCTCGAACCCACAAACCCACGAACCCTGAGATCATGCCCTGAGCCGAGGTCGGACGCTTAACCCACTGAGCCACCCAGGCGCCCCTCCATTGACGTTTTAAACGCCCATACGTCTTGCCCGGGCCGTTCCACTTAGAGGTAATTATCCTAGAGGGAGATGGACTCGGTTCAAAGTGGGTAGTGGCGGTGCTAATACCAATTGCAGAGAGGAGAGAAACGGTAAAAGTATCACCCAGGTGGGGGTTGGTTATGTAGATGGTAGGATATGTATTCTATCAAATACCAGGCAGCCCGAAGAGAAATGAGCTAGACATTTGTTTAGTGACATGGAAGGTTTTCCAAGACATATCGCTAAGTAAATAAAAGACAATCAACAAATGTGTAGGATGTGTGCTTTTTATTTTTATTTTTTCCCTGTCCCCCCTCCCCCCACGCCCCGGGATATATGATTTTTATTTTTTTTTTATTTTTTTTTAATGTTTTATTTATTTCTAGGAGAGAGAGAGACAGCATGAGCAGGGGAGGGTCAGAGAGAGAGGGAGTCACAGAC
>JAESUZ010002032.1:0-33172 GCA_017311185.1 Proteles cristata cristata
TTATCTCTGCAGCAATGGCCAAATGCAGAGGGAATGGAGAATGGATTAGGCCACCAACTGGAAAGGGTTCTAAAGGGTTTCATTCCTCTGTAGAATTTTTTTTTTTTTTTTTGGTCACAGGGGTGCCTGGGTGACTCAGTCAATTGAGCTTCTGACTCTTAATTTTGGTTCAGGTCATGATCTTATGGTCATAAGATCAAGCCCCACATCAGGCTCTGTGCTGACAGCATGGAACCTGCTTGAGATTCTTTCTCTGCCCTTCTCTCCCTGTACTCTCTCTAAATAAGTAAATAAACATTTAAAAAGAGAATTTCTTTGCCATAGAATTATTGACTCTTGGGATTGGAAGATACACAAAATTTGATCCAAATCAATTATACCTAAAGTTTTAGCACCTCTAATAATGAGGAATTTACTGAGCCAAGGGTTTTCGTTCCAGCCCCTGCCTTGTTGCTGCCCCACACTCTGGACTCGCCCATTACAGTGGATCACAGCCCTCACAGGTTCTAGCCAGAATGCAGGAAAACATGCAGATAATTTTAAAGACGAGATGGCAACAGCCTAATCTTACTTTCATCTCTGTTGATGTAGAGAGGATGCATTAGGTGTTTTGGGGAAGAAAAGCAGGGCATGTTTCCATTCAGAGTCTGTAATAGCAAAATGTAAGGTGTAATTAATCTCTGCAAGGTTTAGGAAGAAGTGTTTGAGGCAAAATAACTATGTGGTCAGCTAATTTATTTTGCCTGAAATAATTTTTTCCCTTCTTTTTTTTGGGGGGGGGTGGGTTGTTTCATGGAGTCTTCTTTACCAATACTTTTTGATTTATTGTCTTGAAGTACCATTTACCAGACATAAAGAACTCTGCGCCCCCAGAGCAATGGGATTTCCCGACCCTTCTATCTGCCTTTGCTGTTCCAACTTAAAAAGTGAAAAGCTGCCTTAAGGGAAACATAAAGTTTTAGAAAGGAGAGCTTTGTATTGAAGTTTGTTTGTCTGGACTCCAAGTCTAGTCTTTGATCAAAAAACATCATGTTGTCCTTGGATTTTAACACAGAGGGGAATTTTTTTAGTTAGCCGACTCAGTATCTGTTTTTACTGCTAGCTGTGATCAAGAACAAACTGATAACCTCATTTTCATTTTTATTTTTTATTTTTGGTTAAATGAAATAATGACTGATCCCCTAATGGATTAAATGACTATAGAAGTACTTTAATGGGGAACAAATCTCTGATAGAAATAAGATGTAAACCACATATGTAACTTCAAATCTTCTAGTAACTAATAAAAGGAAACAGGTAAAATTAATTTTATTATATATTTTATTTAACCTAATATTTTATTATTATATATAATATTAATATTAGTGAAAATATCATTTCAACATGTAACCAATATAAAAATTATTCATGAGATATTTTATCATTTTTCACACTAATTCTTCAAATCCCCATTTGATTTGTACTTGCAGGATATCTCGATTCAGATTAGCCACAATTGAATTAGTCGATAGGCACAGATGACTAGTGGCTCCAGCATGGAGCAGCAGAGCTCTATGCAATTATTAATTGTGCTTTTTTTTTTTTTAAAACATAGTAGGACCTTGCAAAGAGATGAAACATTGCCAATGTCATGCAGATGTAAAATAAAAATAATAAAGAAAAAGAAAGGAAAGGAAAGGATATTTGCCCTCTTCCCCTAGTTGATAAATTCTAGTATGGGAGAATAACCTGTAGGTTCATTTGATGTTTGGTTTTTTTTGTTTTTGTTTTTGTTTTTTTTATTTCTAGGAGAGAGAGAGAGAGACAGCGTGAGCAGGGGAGGGTCAGAGAGACAGGGAGTCACAGACTCTGAAATAGACTCCAGGCTCTGAGCTAGCAGTCAGCACAGAGCCCGACGCGGGGCTCGAACCCATGAACCGCGAGATCATGACCTAAGTGAAACTTGGACGCTCAACTGACTAAGCCACCCATCTGTAGGTTCATTTGAAAGGGACAGTATATTACGCCTTTAGCAGCCCTCAATTCCCTATGGAGTGAGCATCTGGAAGCTCTTCCTGCAAGTGGGTTTTGAGGGTCAGAATGTTGGGGAAAAAGGCAAATGACCTTAAAATCTTGGGAGGAGAGAAAAGCCTGTTTGTAGAATGAGCACAAAAAAGACAGATTGGGGACAGAAAAAAACTGGCCAACATTCCAGTGTTGGCAAGCCTGTCATATTTTGCTCAGAGGCTCAAAGGAGATACTTTCCTGAGGACCCAAGGACCTGAACATGAATTTATTCTCCAGGGAATCTGGAGGAAAAAGTGAAGAGCTTAGCCTAAACACAGCCTGACTCCTAGGAAAGCCTGCCAGGCTTGAATTAAATGCCTGCCTTATCCAACTCAATCAGCATGGGCAAAACCCTGGAGCTTTTATCTGCACTTGGGCTCTAATTCCAGCCTCTCAGTGTCTGTATCCTCTATATACACACGTACAGCTGCTTCTGGGGTAATTACCCACTTCTCTGAGCAAGGGTGAAGAATATCTTCCCGCAACATGGGTCGGCAAGAAGTTATAAACACAAAAATGTTATCAAGGCCAGGCAGCAAGGTCCAAGTATTTTTGAGGTCATTGGACATATCAGCATGCAAATAATCATAGACAGTAATTAATAGTAATTAAAAACTAGTAACATTTTTTAGTGTACCCCTGACCTCACCAACCTGAAGTTTAACAGTGTTGTTAGGGTGATGAGTACAAAAATAGGAACTTAATTCCTCAGTGGGTCTCCTGGTCTCACTTTTTCTCTGATTTTTCATTAGTTGTGACTTTTGTGCACCTGAAATATTGCAGGCTGCATTAATTTAAGGTGGGTTTAGCCTAGGCTGGCTTTGTAAAAATGCAACAAAGCTTGATGTAGCCTGCTGTATTCCTCAACATTTTGCTTCTTCTTTCCTTCTCTCTCTCCCTAACAAGTGAGAAAGGTGTATTGGGGGTAGAAGGTTTCTCAGCTTTGGGAGATCCCCTCTTGCTCCCACCAAGATTTTTGGCAATGACTGGAGACATTCTTGGTTGTCACACTCAAGGAGAGGTGCTTCTGGAGGTAGTGACATTGAAAGAGTGTTCAAGGGTGAGCAAGAGCTAGACATCCAAAAAGAAGTAGAGAAGGAAGACATCCCAAGGCGCATCAAGCACACTGCAGGTGTATGCAGGCAGCCACAAGCTGACTGGTGAGGCTGGAATGTAACATGAAGCAAGGAGGAGCAACTTTATAACTTGCATTTGGACCCAACTGGATCCTCATCATTTCAATTTAAATCTGGTTCAATTCCATTCCAACCGTGTCTTTTATGCTTTCTCTTGGCCTAATCCCATGTTACTTAGGGTACCCTGAGCCACATGTAGGGAGTCAAGGTGTGATGCCTGCTCTGGGCTCTGACCAGACCTCAAACTGCAATCTCTACCATTCAGCAGGATGTGGCCACATGGTTCTAAATCTAATTTCATCTGAAGAGTTTTGCCCTTGCTGATCCGTGACTTGGAACACACTTTGCCCAGAGTTGTAGTCACTAATTCCTTCTCATTTCAACTATCACCTCCTCAGCAACTTCTCTGCTATCTCCCCTGTATAATTTGAAACACATCTCCATTGCATTTTCCTGCCTTATTTTCTTAACAACAGGCATCACTATCCAGGATTATCTTTATTGGCTTGTTTGCTTGTTTGTTTCTCTGATACCTGACACATACTATAGTGTGAACTCCAAGATAGCAGGGCCTGGCCTGTCTAGTGTAGTGCTATGTAATTAGCATAGACTTTTGTGCCTTGAACCTGCTGACACTCAGCAAATATATTTTCTGCAAAGGAAAGCGTTCATCAAGGAAATAATCAAAAATTAGTAACACATTTCTTGATATAGGTGAATGGCTCCATTGGGTCACTGAGATCAGAAGTGCAAAAGGGGGTCATATAAAGGAAGGGGAGAGTCTTCTGAGGGAATTCCTGGCAGAAGGAGCCTAATAAATAAAGGGTGTGTAGCAATTTTCCGTTATCACTTTCTATCACGTAACTGCCCCTCTCTCCAGATCCTGAAGGAAGACAAGGAAAACAGCCTGAGATTTGAAATGTAAATGCAGTCCTCTGTTAGCAGTTCATCCAGGCAAGACAAGGAGTCTGGTGAGTCAACCCCTAGCCCCCTGCCTCCTGGACTACAGGAAACTAGCTTCCAGATGGGTAAAAATGGCTTTATATCGCTGCCATTTGCCTCTTCTTTCAAGTGAAAGCCCGAAGACACAGGGTTTCCTTGCCTGCTAGGTTGGCAGCCAGAAGATGGACCACTCTTAGGCAGACAAAGGAAAAATGTTTGAGATAATCTGGAAGTAGCCAAGCTCAGGAGACGTCATGAGTAAGACACCATCTGTACAAACTGACTTGCCCTCAAGTGTAGAGAGCAGTGTGGGGGGAAGGGCCGTCAGTGTCAGTTCCAGTGGGCTATTCCTCATGTGCCAGGGTCCTGCCTGTAGGGGTCGCAGCTGAGAAGACCTCTCTCATATAATTCCTCCCCAGCACACACATGTCTTAAGGTTATCTCAAAGATGGTATTCCAAAATATTCTGATTCCACACCACCCCAGTGCTTTCAAACCTGTCTCCCACCCAGCATTTCTTATCCACCTGATAAGCAATAGCACCATCCACCTAGTTGCCCAAGCCAAAATCTGAGGGGGCTTCTTGATGCCCCTCCTACTTACCACTGTCAACTCCCAAATAGATCTAGAATCAACCTATCATTCTCCATCCTCAGTGATACCATCCTGGTCCAGACCAACATCACATCAAACTTGCACTGAAACTGCCAATAGGTCTTTTGCCTTCTATTCATATTTCCTCTGTTCTTTATATAGATGCTAAGGGAGTTTCTAAAAGAATTTTATCAGATTAGCCCATCTGTTTACCTCATTTCTATGGTTTCTGGTGGTACTTGGGGGTTGGAGGGATAAACAAACAGAAAACAACCAGCCTGATTTAGTTTGTTCCTAATCTGGGGCTCCAATCTTATCTCTTTCATCATTTTGCTCCTGATCATCTACCAGCTTTGGGTTCTAAGGAAGCCAAGTTTGTTGCCACCTCTGGCCTTTGCCACTAGCTATTTCTTTGGGCTGGCATGGGCCCTTCTTACTTGCATGAATTGCTCCTTCTAGTCTTTTAGTTCAGCACTTAAATGCAGCTTATCAGTGAAGCCTTGCTGGACTTTCCTTCTCCTGGCAGGTAGTCTCTGCCTCCAGGTACTCTCTATCGCATTACCCTATTTCTTTATTTCAAAGCTATTGTATAAAAGGCTCATGAGGTATAGGCTACATCACTTGATGTCAGTTGGCATTCAAAGGCAGGGAAGTCAACAAGTTCGTGAATTCTTTGTTTTCTAGTCCCTGTGGAAGCCCCTCTCCTTTTCTTTCCCTTTACTGGTTGGACATCAGGGTGACTTTACAGTATGGGGTAAAGCCCTTGGCTTGGGCACGAGCAGTCTGAACTGAGGTGTAAGTTCTTCAGGTAGCTGGTGGAAAACTCCAGCTGCCTGGGTGTGCCTGGCCCTATGAGGATTATCAGAGATGATAGGAAGCAGTCCCCTCCCATTGCTGGGAAGAGACTCTTTCCTCACTTAATTCCTTGCCAGGTTATCAGGAATGGATTTCTGTGGTTATTTGTTGAACTATTTCGCTTATCGATAACAATATTCTATTATCTTATTTATATGTTTACTTAGTTGTGGTAAATATCTCCTACTAGCGTATAAGCTCCATTAGGATAGTAACCCTGACCATTTGGTTTGCCATTATATATTTAGTTCATTTCCTGGAACATAATAGTCCTGCAAGAAATATTTGTAAATGAACTGAACTAAACATTGTTGTGTATATACCAACATAAGATGTGCCTTTGAAATAGGGTAAAATCAATGGAACTTTAACATAATGTATTTGCATTCCTGATTATCCCTAGTTCTGCCTAGGTATCTAATCAGGTGATTGGTCCCTGGCCATTGGGGCAGACAGAGTCAGCCTAGAATTAGGGGAATGACAGTCCAATGTTGAAGCTCAAGGTCTGTGGCAATTTCATAGTCTGTGGTCTAAGATTAGTTGAAAAGGATTTTCTAAATATAATTTTTCTGAGAGAGAGAGAGACAGGGAGGGAGGGAAGGAGAGAGATAGACAGAGGGAGAGAGAGAGAGAGAGAGAGAGAGAGAGAGAGAATCTTAAGCAGGATCCATGCTGGGTGTGGATCCTGGCACAGGGTTCAATTCCACAGCTGTGAGACCATAACCTGAACCAAAAACAAGAGTTGGAACCTTAACCATTTGATCCAACCAGGTGTCCCTAAATTTAAAATTTTAAGAGCAAAGATTAAAGGTCTAAAGATGAATTTCACTTTAAGAAAAGTATAGAGAGATGCAGGGTATAATATCAGAGCAGATTCTCCAAAATTGAAAAGGATACTAAATCTTCAAGCAGAGAGTAAGTTATTATGATGTCTGAACCCTGCAAAGAAATGTAGCACCACATTCCCCCAGGCCTTCCCCATGGATTGTTTTTAGGGATAAGATGATAAAAGTCTCAGATGGAAAACACAGAAAGATGAGAAGTGCTATGAAATTACTCGATGCGGTGCTCTCTCTTGCCGTCCTCTGCATGGTGCAGGAAGCAGTCCCACATGTCTGTAGGAGGACCTCACATGGTTCTCCTCAGGCCTTCTGCCTGTGTTGTGAAAGGAACCCCAGGATGAGCAGAGGGCCTGAGTGGACCAGAAGATGACGGGGATTGGGATGAGGATATTCCAGTGTATGGCAATCTGACCAGTGAAGGCAAATGGCAAATCCAAAGCTTGGTTACCATCAGCAGGAGCCAGTTTAACTCTAGAGAGAACAAGCAAGGCAGCCACACCGCTTTAGTTGCTGGGAGAAGACACTTAATACCCAGACAAGGTGGGCAGGGCATATGGAAAGGCAGCATGTGGACGAGCAGCCTTCCCTATGCAGCCTACACCCAGAGAACAAGGACAGAAAGTGATTTCTAGAAAAAGTAGAAGAAAACATGTTTGGTTTAAACTTTGACTTGCAGTTTGTAGAAAATTAGTCTGATGTTGCAGTGGACTCACACACTACCAGGCTATCCTAGAGATCATGGAACAGACCAAATTTAAATGCTCAACTCACAATCTTCATTAAATCAACGGAAACACAATGGAAAAAAAAAACAACCAAGGAGAAAATATGGGGTAAGTTAACACATTTTGGAGAGGCTGCAGGTGGAGAGGAAGGGCCATGCTACCTGAATCCTGGGACTTATAGTCTCTATGTCTGTCTTAGCTGCAACCTCCCTCATTGATAGTGTGGGTGTGAGGACCAGAGTTGAAGTTAAAGCAAGAGGCCCACAGATGGAAGTTGCTCTGGCCAATGGCACACACTTGCTCTATCAAAAAGACTCAGGGAAAGTACATCTGGTCAACAGCTAAGCTTGCCAATTAGCCACGCGAACAGTTGGCTAATCTGTCTTATTTGTGTTTCCTGGGCAGAGAACACACACAGCCCGAATAGGAGTCTCCAATGGGCAGCTGAATTAAGGCCTCATGTGTATTAAGTGCTCACATATATTTAGTGCCTCATAAGCCTCATGCATAATTCGTGTACAACAATCACTTACTACCCAGGTGCTTCATGACTATTAGGCATCTTTTGCTCCTTCTATCTCTCCCTACCTATGTTCAGCACACACATGTTCTACTTACTAACCATTTATCTATACTTAATGTAATTAAGTATATTTGTAATTAAAATATTTGTTATCAGAGATGAATAAGTCTTACAAAAATTCATCTTCAACAATAAAAATGAATATTCTCTAAAAGCAAATGGCTTTTACATCATTACAACTTGATTGCCTATTTACCTAGAAAATAAATTTTTAACTAGAAATAAATGCAATATCTCTTTGGGAGTTTAAGCTTTCCCTTTTTCCCCCACTGCTATCATTGGAAATGACAGGTCAAGAGCAAGATGAGAAATTTTACAAAGAAAGCCACCTGGTTTTCTACTTCTGAGCTGTAACTCACACAGAATGTCAATGAACACAGCAGAACAGGTGTTTAGTAAATTGATTACTGTGCTCCACAGCCGCCTTCTCTGCTCCTTTTCCTTTTCTGAGGTCCGTTGTGTCTCCTCTCTTGGGCTTCCATTTGTGCTAAGCCCATGGTATCTGTCCCCTCCCACACTGTGGCAGTGGCTGTCTGTCCCAACTCTAGGACATGAGCACTTCCGGCTTTGCTTCTGATTCTCCCCTGAAGTTGGGGGGTGGCCTGAGGTGCTCTGATTTCACATGTAATAGCAGCTGCTGCCCACACTGTTTGCTTATTGGGTTGCTTTGTTCCATAAAGGGGAAATGAAAGCATTTAGAAAGGGAGAAGGTGAGGAACCCCTGAGCTGTTTTCTGTTACTGTTTTGGAGGTGATGAGCTAAGATCTCCTGAAAGCCTACCTATTCTGAAAGGAGCTCTAGCTGGATTCCTACAAGGGAGCAGGGGGTGCCAAGTCTGAAGAGAAGGGCACAAAAAGGGCAGAGGGAGAGCCCTGAGGTTTCAGTGACAAATATTAACGATAAAACTGAGCCACAGACCAATATGGAGCATTTGGGAGCATGATCTCATTAAACTGTAGGTAAGATCACTTCTCATCTTAAGGGTTCTTCAGGGCCTCTCTGAGTGATGAAGTCTTGATCCCTTTGAAAACACTGCTACTCCTCTCTATTCCAGTCTCACCCTGCCTTTGCAGTGAGTGTGCCTAGCAGAGCCCTCTTCACCTCTCTACAGGGCTACAGGCCCCTCCCAAATACCCTGAATGAGCTGACACCACTGAGATTCTGGCCATGCTGTTCCCTCTGCCTAGAATGTCTCTCTCCATCTCCCTCTCTCCCTTTTTCTGTCTGAAGAATTCTCTGCTCTCCACCGCTGCTGTGGCCTGAGCAAATACCACAGCTTTTAGCAGTTTGCCTTAGCAAGTTGGAGAGTATCTCTCCCCATAATGTAAATTGCCTCTGAACGCAGGAACTATATCTTAACTCATCTCTGAGTCTCCAAAACTACTACTAGTTCACAGCACATAGTAATTGAATTAATTAATTCCACTGATTTATTAATTAACACAGAGCTGTTGCTGCACGTGGCCCTATCCCATGTCCTGGCAAGGGCAGCTACCTCCCAAGATATACTCCTCACTGATAGATACTGATTTAGTAGGTTTGAACTGATGACCAATTTTGCTTCCCTAAGTAGTAGCAAAAAGTCTCAACTCCTGACAGTTCCTTGGCTGGTGATATAGTAGAATATTATGTCAAAGTCTAAGAAATTGAATTGCACTCAACCGTGGTGGGTGACATGCACAATTAAAGATGTTTATAATTAGCATTTGTGAACACAATGTAAGATTAAATGGTTATTAAGAGGATACTCATGAGGTTTGCGGTTTCCTTTTCCTGGCTAATAATCTCTCTTTTTTTTAAAAGGCTGGAAATCAATTAAGCATGAGGAACAAAGTGGAAATATTATATATTTTCATAATATGTTTCCCTTAATGAAGAAAAAAAAAAAAGAATAGGAGAGAGAAAAAGGCAAAGCCCATCTGATTAATGGCTTGGTTGTTGCTTTTAAAGAGAGAAATACTATCTGTAATCAAATGAACAATTGCATTTTTTAAAATTTGAGGATAAAAAAACATTGCCTAAGTCCAATGAATAACGGCATTTCTTTTTTTTCTAATGTTTATTTATATTGAGAGGGGCAGGGGAGGGGCAGAGAGAGAGAGAGAGAGAGAGAGAGAGAGAATCCTAAGCAGGTCCCACTTTGTCAGCCCAAAGCCTCACGCAGGGCTCAATCTTACGTACTATGAGAGCAGGACCTCAATCAAAATCAAGAGTTGGATGCTTAGCCTACTGAGCCACCATATGCCCAAATAATGGCATTTTAAAATGAAAATCAAGGAGTTTTTGATGGATAGCTTTTCCTGTGAAACTTGACTCTAGAAAGATGTCTCTTCCACACTGGAAAACTTTGATGATAAAGGAATTCAAAGTTCAGTGTGGATGAGTCATGTTAAACAGGAGGAAGGATCTGCAATTTTGGTGATTTATTTAAGGATCCTAAAGTTCTATCTGCCCCTGTCCCTCAGAACACTGATGTTTCTGGGGTACACCCTCACAGTCCTACCCCCCAGTCAACAAGGGCTCTGTAATCCTACCATTAGGGTTTCATCAGATGTCAAATATCAAACTCTTCTATTTTTAAATTTTTATTTAATGTTTTATTTATTTCTAGGAGAGAGAGAGACAGCGTGAGCAGGGGAGGGTCAGAGAGAGAGGGAGTCACAGACCGAAAGAGGCTCCAGGCTCTGAGCTGGCAGTCAGCACAGAGCCCGACGCGGGGCTCGAACCCACAACCGCGAGACATGACCTAAGCGAAAGTCGGACGCTTAACCGACTAAGCCACCCAGGCGCCCCCAAACTCTTCTAGAAGGAGATTGCCTTTGTGATTAATATCTTAATGTCAACTTCTAAAACTGAAGCCCAACTAAAATGGTTATTTTAGTAGTTGGTGAGACCAAAACATAGATGATGCCATCTATCTATCTCTCATGTATTTACCTAGTGATCTTCTAAGCAGGGGATTCTGTGTGTGTGTGTGTGTGTGTGTGTGTGTGTGTGTGTGTGTGTGTGTTTGGGATTCATGCTGGCTTAGTCCATTCTTATAAAAAATATTTTTTTTAATATTTATTTATTTTGGAGAGTGAGACAGAGACAGACAGAGACACAGAGAGAAGGAGAATATGAAGCTGGCCTCAGGCTCTGAGCTGTCAGCACAGAGCTTAATAAAGGGCTCAAACTCAGCCACGTTGCTATTCCTCAGACCTCACCTTAGAAAGTAGCTTCCAATATGTGTCCACTTAGGACAGGACCCTCAGTCCTGCCCTGTCCTCAGGCTCCACCCTTACATCTGTGTGCTGTCACGATGTCCCCCTCCAAGGACCAGGCAGGTACAGGAGAGAAGGAATTAGGCATGAACTCAAGTGCCAGAAGGAATAAGGGGAAGGTGGAGGGATTTGGGGAGCATGTGGAATGAGCTTGGCATAGGATAGGATGATGAGGTGGATACCAAAGCTGAGGAAAACTGAAGAAACTAGGGATCATGCACAGATTTTCAATAAAGTTACAACTCTTAACATGGGTCTCTTCCTATGCTAGGCCATACCATGGGGAGAACAGGGTAAGGGGAACAACCAGTCTCTGTTTTTGGAGAAGTCAAACACATTTTAATGAAGGAAATGATAAGAGGCAGAGATATAGTATAGAGTACTCTATGGCCTGAATATTTGTGTTCCCTTAAAATTCGTATGTTGAACTCCTAATGCCCGATGTGACAGAAGGGCCTATGGGAAGGTGCTGATGTCATGAGGGTGAACCCTCATGGATGAGATTAGTGCCTTATAAAAGAGGATCTAGAGAGATCCTGAGCCCCTTCCGGCACAAGAGAACATGGCAAGAACATGCCAGCTGTGAGCCAGGAAGTGGGCCCTAATCAGAACCCGGCCATGCTGGCACCCTGATCTTGGACTTTCAGCCTCCAGAGCTGTGATAAATAACTTTCTGTTGTTCATAAGCTACCCAGTCCAGTGTGTTTTGTTATAGTAGCCTGGATGCACTCAGACAGGGTTTAATTATATAAAGATTATGTGGGTACCAATTTTATTTGTTATTGACATCAGAATAGTAAAAGAGAAAAACCTGGGAATCAGGTGCTCTGGGTTTGGGTCCCTTTAGTTCTGTGTGACCTTGGGCAAGTCATTTGGCCTCCTCTAGATTTATTTTCTTATTGTCATAAGAAAGATATTAAACTGGACAATATTAAAGCTATGGCTTTCTCCATATAAGTATTCTTTCTCTATATGTATTATTTCACTTAATTTTCCTGACAATCTCTCTGATGGTGCTTTAATCACATTTTACAGACATGAGAATTGACTATAGGAAGTTTAAATCACGACCTCCGGTAGTTGGGTCAAGAGCTGGATCCAGGTCCAAAGCTCATGCATTTCTCTACTATGGGCCTTCATGGATTTCTGTTGACACCAAATAAAATGAGTGGATGGCTTCTACCTTGAAGATGCTCACAAAGTATAAGACAGACAAATAACCACTGAACAATGCACGTGTTATAAGCAGGTGCACAAGCAGTTAGGAGGCCACAGAGGAGACGTATGTGTATGATGGGAAGGAGGTGACAGAAGAAGAGAAAATTAGGGAAAGTCAGAGGCAAGAGATATTTGAACTTGGCCTTGAAGAATGAGTAGGATTTTGAAGGCTGGAGAAGGAAAAGCTCCCAGGGAGTATAAACAGTATGAGAAAAGACACACAGGTATGGACACGCACACGGCTGTGGCAGAGAAGCAGATAGTGGCAGGAACAGAGGGAGCATGGGGACAGGGCCTAGGGATAAGGTTCTGTGTGCTGCGAGTTCCGCTGCCCTCATCAGTGGAGCCCCTGGGTGGCACAGAACACAAATGCCAGCCCCACTTTGCTGCTGCCCATGGAGAACGCTGCTACCTAGCTACTCAGCACAGGTGGGAGGAAAGGTGGGAAAGAACGCAGAAGTCTATCTGCTTGGCACTAATTCTGGCACACCCTTGTTTCTGACACCAGCTTCCTATTTTATACCCCACACTCTATGAAGCCACTGACCTTTGCTTGCTTTGGAGGTATTTTGACCCCAGGAGAGATTGGAACTAGGGATTTCTGCACTCAGCTTGAAAAGCCCCGAGAAATAACCAGTGAAAATATGAGACTTGGTGCAGCCAGTAGCCCTGGATGATGTCGCTGGCTGCTCTGTCACAGATTAGCCATGTGACCTCAGGCCAAGGCTCTTTGGCCTCCACTAGTTTCAATGGGGTCAATACCTTTCTGGCCTCCTTCTTCAGATAAACATTTTGAAAATAAAATGAGATAATATATAGATTTGAGATCAATATGGGATTAATATGTATGCTTACAGATTTTTCCTTCTTTACAGTTTCACTGGGGAATGAATCAGACGGTTTAAATGACTTTTTTAATGGGAATTTTTTACAGTTCAGATAGACGTCCGCACTTCTCAGAAGTAAGCACAAGAGGGCACCATAAGCCCATGCCAAGAAGTACGAAGGCCTAGGACCTTCCATTTCCATTTTAACGCTTAGATTTCTGTGCCACCTTGCTTCACTGATGTTCTCCATGTAGAGGCTAACATGGGACGGCTTATCAGGGGGCTGTCAACTTGACCCTTGATCCAATTCTGACCCTGTGTAATAATTTTAATAAGTGGGCTTTTTTGCCTATTCTCAAAACCTCTTCTTTCCAGTTCTAGAACTGAAATCGGAATCTCTATCCTGATAACTGACACATCTTAACACTTGATTGAGCAAGGGATGGTGCTCTAAGCAGAGCAGAAGTAGAAGAACAAGGATCTAAGACGTGGAACCAAGCCTTATCTGGGGTAGGTCCTGGGTGGGAGATACAATAACCACAGTGCTGAAGAATGGTCAGAGGCTGTGGAGTACAGGGCAGACCTACTTTCTACATGGAGAGACCAAGATGTAGCAGCAAATGATCCAGCAGCCCTGGATGATGGTAGGAAAAAGGGGTGCTAGATTCAGGGGAGAGCCGATTCTAGGGTAAATGCTGCTATCCGTTCTATTACCTGATGGGACCAGGTGTGCATGTGGTAGCATCAGGTGAGGAACAGTGTCCCGACTCTGACTGGGCAGAAGACCCCGCAGGAGAGTGGCTGACCATCAGTCTTGGCAGGATACTGATAACCTTGTCAGAGCAGGAAGCAGAGAAGCAGACTTGAGCTTTCAGAATGGGAGACCATCAAGTTCTGCTGCGCCTCAGGTAATCTGAACCCTGGGATATAAGGCTGACCCAAGATAAGAGACTGTTTAGTCCAGCAGCCTGCAAACTATGGCCTGCAAACACAGCCTCCCTTGCTTCACTATGTGTTGTCTGTGGCTTCTGTTTATGCTACCAAGGCGAAGTTCAGGAGGTGCAACAGGGATTACACAAATTCTAAATATTAATATCTGGCTCTTTTCATAAAAACTGACATGAGCCCTGGTCTAGTCTAACCCCTCTATTTTAGGATGAAGAGACTGACTGTCAGTGACATGAAGGGCCCAAGCCAGAAGTAAACAGAGATGAGAGTAAATTTCAAGTCAGACAGGTGCTGAATACATTTTTACCTCCCATACATAATTGGATGCTAAGTTCCATAATTCTCCAAGAGAGGAAGTCATCCCCCTCCAAAGGCATCTGGGCTTGGGCCAGTAAGAGAGGGCATGCACACACATGTGTAATGTCTCATTCTACAGACCCCTTTCCTGGAGAACAGGAAGATTATCACAAAGGTGGCCCTGTCTGGCGGGTATTATTCTCAAGTACCTTAAAGCTGGAACAAGTATGATTTCTTCTTAACGGAGGTCTGATAAAACTACATTCTTCAAAAGAAGCAGCTGGAAGTAAAGGGAAAGTTCTGGCTTGGTTAGAAGATGCAGTGAGGAGAAAAGAAGGGGAACTTGCACACCACTGCCAAGGGATTCCTGTGACCTGAACTTACGATGATGCCAGTCTAAGCTCATACACCTTCCCTCCTGCTTCTTTAGTTATCTAGAAAGGAACGGTGGGCCAAAAGCAGACAATTCAGATTAATTACAGTGGTATTTGTTCACTCCACTTTGGACAGGATTTCAGCAATGCCTGGAACGCAGAACCTAAGATAATAACACCATTGCTATCCAAAGGAAGGGCATGGCAGAGATGAAGGAGATGGTTTTACTGTCTTGTCTTGTTGGGCCTTTAACTTCCTCTCACACACATATATTGTCTTTTAATCTAACGATAAATCTTTGTTCTACATTTACTGAGGGTTTTATTGTTATGCCGGAGACGGTTCTATGAGAATTATAGTCCACATTTGGCTCAGAATGAGGCAGAGCCTCTGACATGGGTATCAGCTTAGCCACTTATATCCTTTGAGGCTGTGTCCGGTGTCCAGAACGTGACCTCCTTGAACCTGCATCTTTAAACAGACTCTGGATGACACTAGAGGGGACTCTGAGATGGGGCTCCTGCAGAGAATGGCCTCACTGCTTCTTAGAAACCCTCTAAAATTTAAGGTGTTGGGATTCTTTTGTTTCATAGCAATTTAATGCAACCTGTTCCCCAGCCCCCAAATCAATGAAGGATGTAGATGTAAGAACTCAAAATGAGCAAATCACCAAACTCTGAACCTCAACAGCCCTTGAAAAACAAAGCACTCCCTTAGATTTAGCTCTGAGCCACCATTCACGAAATGCCTTCCTATGGCAGGCAAAGGCAATTCACTTAGTTAATTTGCTAAAATTGAATAAGTCAATGTGCTTGTTTCTTTTAACTATTTGTTTAATTGGCTTTTTTCTCATTATTAAATTGTTTGAAGGAGAGTTGAATTTGTCTCTATTCAAACTCCCTATGGCTTGTAGCTGAAGACAAAGGGGTGGATAAAGGAGAGAATCAGTTTTTAAAGATTATATTTTCAAATATGAATATATTCCTTATATTGTCAATAATACTATGTTCAATTTTTTCTTTAATATTGAGAGAGAAATGGCCACTCCTTCCAGCCAATGTGAGACAGGAACAAAATAGTTAGATGCGGGCATAATTCATTAAGTCAGGACTGTTTGGCCTTATCCATTTACACCCTCCAAAACAGAGTTAGCTTTGCTCTTTTATTACTATTAGTATCATTATTGAAATGAATTTTGCAAGTGGTTGCAAAACTGGTATATTTATAAATGATTGAGGAGGAGAGGTTTGTCCCATCAGTATTTTTGGCATGTCTATAGACAAGAATTATTTACCTTATTATCAATTATCTAAAACTTCACACAGTTGTAAAATAGCTCCAAAGACAATGAATGGACAGGACCTTATTAGAATCAGAATCAGATTCAGAATGAGAATCAGAGGGGTGTCTCCTGTTTCTCATTAAAATCTTCATCAGAATCTTTCCTGGAGTGAGCTTTGAGGATTAAGTTCTTGCAGATAGGTACTGAGGATTTTGTTAGCTAAGAGAGACACTCATCGAAAGCCCTGGTGTTCGGTGTTAGAACTGGAAGCAGGCCCCCTACGCGTCCCAGTGTTGGAGGGAGAAGACGGAAGAAGTATGTTTGGAGGGGGGAGGGGTTGGGGACACTAAGATATAATAATAATGATTAACGCATGCTAAATACTTATCAAGTGTCAGGTGCTGTTGTAAATTTTAGGCAAATTATTTCCATTTAATCTTCCTAATCACTTTCTGAAGGAGGAGTTATTATCATACATTTAAAAACAGGTGACAAAACTGATCCCCTGGGATGGCTGTGGGTGAAGGTACTTCGCAGTAGACCGGTAGCTTAGGACTAGGGTGTTGTAAAAAGTAGTGTTAAACGGTGCCTCCTGGCTGGGGTCAGCGAGCGAGACTTGGGGAACAGCAATGACGGTCGGGCCTGTAAGTGAGCGGCCAGGGAATGGCCAGGGAACGTCGAGGGCCCAGTGAAGACCTTGTAAGGGGCCCGGGCTGAGGGATCAGAGACTCTCAGGCTGCGGGAAAGGGCGCCTGAGAGGCGCTGGGACGTGTCCTAAGGGTCCCCAGAAGCTGTTCAACTAGGCATGAGAAGGTTCTCATAACTCAGTGAAACGAAGACCAAGGGATGCAAACCGCAATCCCACCCCTCCAGGGAAAGAGACTTGGGGGCCCTCGGGCGCCGACGACGGGGCTCGGCCTCCAGGGAAGGGCAGGCTAGAGCGTCCGTGGCCGGTTTGAGAAGCAAGACTGGAGAGCGAGGAGCTGGTAAAAGCCAGGTTCCTGGAGTAACGCAGACGAGAGAGGGGGTGGGGGAGGGGATGGAGGCAGCATCAAGGGGCATCCGAGGACTAACCACAGTGCGACAGGGGGGCGGTGGTCGGAAAGGGGGGCAAGAGATTGGAACCTGGAAACCTCCCCGCCTCGGGTCCCGGCCCCGAAAACCAGGTCTCCCGCCCAGGTTTCCGCCGCGGGTGGAAGGGGGAGCGGGGGACCAGCCCCACGGTGCGGACGGGGCGGGACTCCGGGAAGCCTAGGCCGGCTTACAAGACTAGGGGCAACCGTGGGGGTGTCGGGCAGACCGGGGGTGAGGACTAGAGCCCACGAAGTGGGGGTCTTCAGGGGTGCGAGGCGTGCAGAAGGCCGGGGGCGGGGGGGATCGGAAGCACGGCGCTAGCGCGGGAATGCCCACCCAAGGGCCCCCAGCGGCCTGGGCGGGAGGCGGGGATAGCACTGCGGAAGTTGGGGGAGGGGGGTGTCCTTGGTGTTTCGAGTGACATCAGGCCGGGAGGGAGAGCTGTTCTAAGTGAATCTTAGATGGGTCCTGGGCCCTCTCTCCTGGGAGAGGAAGGGTAGGCATTTAGGGTCAGGCCACCAAAAGGGTGGCGATGCTGGACGGGGACTCAGAGCCACAAAGAAGACCCCATCGATGTGGGTCTTTGACAGTTGTCAAGGACGTTTTCTAGGCGAGTTGGGGCTGGAAGTGACAAAGACGGGGACTATAGGATCCCGGGCTGAAAATTAAAGTGGCGGAGAGCAGCGTGCAGAAATTTGGGTCCTTTAGGACGCCGAAAACAAAGGGTCTGGGGGCGGGAGGGAGGGGGGCGCTGGGAAGCAGAAAAGCGAATGAAAATTAGAGAAGCAGCAGCCTAGCCCCTTAGGACTGAGAGGGATGGGAATTTAGGGAATTGAGAATTGGCTGAGTGTTTCGAGCCCTAGAAAGTAGTGTCGTTTTAGGGCGCACAGAGCCGTAGAGACTGGACCTCCGGGTTATAGGGCCCCCTCTGGTGGGCGTTTGGAAGAATGCAGGAACATTTCCAATATTCGCACAAAAAGGCAAACTTCTAAAAAGAAAGATGGAAGGTTGGACAGAGAGATGGGAACAGTGGTACAGCGTGAGAGAGATGGAGACTTAGGAAAGAGAAAGGAGAAAAGAACTCTGGCAGGAAAAGAGAGAAAACATGCAGGGTGTAGTGGTTCTGAAGTAGATACTTTTGGGGGCAGGACCAATTCCGCCCTCTACCAAGCCTGACAGGCCAGAGGCTGGGCTAAACAGAAGTTGAGGTTCGGCCAGCCCCTTGCAGTGCACTCAGTACCCAGTCCTGCAGGAACATGATCTGATACACTGTTCAGAGTTTTAACAATTATACACAGCACAGAATACTGGCTGAGAACGAATTAGAAATTTAAGAAAAAACAAAAATAAGTAGATTTCATTCATTCTGAAAAACAGCCAAGATACGTAAGAGCTGCAAAAACCACCCCATTCCCCAAACCCCAACGGACACCCCAAATTTTACCATCACTAAAACAAGTCACTGGCAACGTGATTTTCTGACCAAAATGCCATTTAAATTGTGAGCGTTAACCAATTGGCTTTGATTCCAATAACTTTTGGCCAAATAACATGTAATACATGAGGGGCAGCTTGCAGTTCAGGAGCATCTTTTCCTACAGTTTGAGAAAGAAGTTTCTCCTCAAGCCATGGTTTGCGGGAAGAACTGAGGCCTGGGAAGAGGACAGAAATGGGTCACCTTTCTCATTTCTGGTGCTAATCCAGTAGTCTTTTACCTTTCTCTATTCACTTTGCATCTCAAAGGCGAGGAGCTCTAGGCTGTTCTTCACTCGACCCACCTGAGAATCAGGTGGAAACACAGCCAGTACTATTTTCCTACCATTTCCCTACTTTTTTTTCCTGGACCCTTCAGGACCATGAGGTAATGTCCACATATCACAAAAGAGAAAATTGTGAATTGTAGATTAGATCACTTTCTTAAAGAGATAAAAATCATTAGTGATGCTCTGTGGCCTAGACCCCTAATTCCTCTGCATTTTAGTCCATTGCCTTTTTACTGTCCATACTTCATAATCTAGAAGCTTAGAGATCCACTTTGCAGAAGTGAGGCAGTGATATGCTGAGTAACATGAGGTTTCTCAATCACTCTCTTTCTCTCCCTCCCTCTTTCATTGTCATTTTCTTTCTCACTGTCTCTATAAATTTCAAATAAGTGGCAATCGTTCTTGGATGTTTTTAATGTCAGATTAACATCTTAGCCCTTGTCATATAATTCTTTCAACTGAAATCACCCCATTTATTTATCCCTTAACTTTTTTTTTAATAAAATAAAAGTTTATTTTGAGAGACTGTGCACAGCAGCAGGCGAGAGACGGAGGCAGGGTGGTGAGAGAGAGAGAGAGAGAGAGAGAGAGAAAATCCCAAGCAGGCTCTGTGCAGTCAGCATGAAGCCCGATGCAGGACTCCATCCCACGAACCATGAGATCATGACCTGAGCGGAAATCAAGAGTTGAGTCAGATGCTTAACAAACTGAGCCACCCACGCGCGCCATATCCTTTAACTTTTAAAACATTGAGATTCTGTGTTTTGCACAGATTAGGGACTGAGGTTAGAAAATTAGTGAGGGCGAGGGATATATAAACTAATTACAGTAAGATGCGATGCATGAACCAATCCAGGGACATACAAATAAAGGCAGGTGTCCAGAAAGAGATAGCTTAATTTGTCTCAGAGGTATGACTTGACCCCAAAGGTACAGACACTTTGAACTGGATATTGAAAAATGAATGCAAGGGAATGAGGGTAAAATTCTGAAGCTGAACATTTTCCAAGAAACGGAATAGTACAGAAGAGTGAAAAATCTGTAGTTCATACAAAAAACAGGATGTACTTCATTAGAGGGATGGGAGGGCAGGAATAAAAAATGGGAAGATATTGGGGCGCCTGGGTGGCTTAGTCGGTTAAGCGTCCGACTTTCACTTAGGTCATGATCTCGCGGTTCGTGGGTTCGAGCCCCGCGTCGGGCTGTGCTGACTGCCAGCTCAGAGCCTGGAGCCTGTTTCAGTCTGTGACTCCCTCTCTCTGACCCTCCCATGCTCACGCTGTCTCTCTCTCTCTCTCTCTAGAAATAAATAAAAAATTAAAAAATGGGAAGATATATATATATATATATATATATATAAACACCATATATATAAATACTATATATACATATATATATCCACACACATACCACATATATCCACACATATACATATAATTCAGCCTTAAAAATAAAGAAATTTTGCTATCTTCAACCACATGGATGGACCTTGGGGATATATAAAATGAAATAAGCCAGACGCAGAAAGACAAATATTCAATGATCTCATTATGTGTGGAATCCAGAAACATCAAACTCATAAAACAAAGAGTATAATGATCATTGCCAGGGTCTAGGAGGTAGGAAAAATGGGGAGATGTGGTCAACAGGTACAAAGGTTCAGTTATGCAGCTGAATAACTTCTGAAGATATCACATACAGGATGGTGATTATAGTTAATAAATACTGTATCATATAGTGGGAATTTGCTGAGAGTTGATTTTAAGTGTTCTCACCACACAAATCAAACGTTGTAACTACGTGAGATGATGAATATGTTAATTAGCTTGATTGTAATTATTTCACAATCGAAACATCAGGTTGTACATCTTAAAATTATACAATTTTCATTATGTCAATATACCTCAATAAAGCAGGGAAAAGAAGAGGTAAAGCTGAAACCTTAAGCCTCACATAATCCTGAGCTTAGATCTGCATTTTCTTCCATTCATACTGAGCTTAAGAAAGTAGTCCAATCTGTAAGAAACTCACCTAACTCCACACCCAAAAGACAAATAATCCGGTGAGGAAGTGGGCAGAAGATATGAATAGATACTTCTCCAAAGAGGACATCCAGATGGCCAAAAGACACATGAAACGATGCTCAGCATCACTCATCATCAGGGAAATACAAATCAAAACCACACTGAGATACCACCTCACACCAGTCAGAGTGGCGAAAATGAACAAATCAGGAGACTATAGATGCTGGTGAGGATGTGGAGAAACGGGCACCCTCCTACGCTGTTGGTGGGAATGTAAACGGGTGCAGACCCTCTGGAAAACAGTGTGGAGGTTCCTCAAAAAATTAACAGTAGAACTCCCCTATGACCCAGCAATAGCACTGCTAAGAATTTACCCAAGGGATACAGAAGTGCTGATGCATAGGAGCACATGTACCCCAATGTTCATAGCAGCAATTTCAACAATAGCCAGATCTTGGAAATAGCCTAAATGTCCATCAACTGACGAATGGATCAAGAAGATGTGGTTTATCTATACAATGGAATACTACAGGGCAATGGGAAAGAATGAAATCTGGCCATGTGTAGCAACGTGGATGAAACTCGAGGGTGTTATGCTAAGTGAAATAAGTCAGGCAGAGAAGGACAGATACCATATGTTTTCATTCATATGTGGAATAGGAGAAACTTAACAGAGGGCCATGGGGGAGGGGAAGGAAAACAAATAGTTAAGGAGAGGGACGGAGGCAAACCATAAGAGACTCTTAAATACTGAGAACAAACTGAGGGTTGATGGGGGTGAGGGAGAGGAGAAAAGGGGAGATGGGCATGAAGAAGGGCACCTGTTGGGATGAGCAATGGGTGCTATATGGAAAACAACTTGACAATAAACTATAAAATAAAAAACAATAAAGATTTAAAGATTCTCTAAAAAGGAGGGGGGATTAGAGGCTAATATTCCTGATTAAAAAAAAAAAAAAAGTAGCCCATCCCCCATCCGCAGTGGATGCCTATGTTTATTTGCCTCAAAGTTACTCCTAAATTCTCAGAAAGCAAACTTCAAAAGGCCTTCAAAATCTCTTCATTTTGAATCAGTGTTCCTTGTCCTGTTCTAACTTTTCAATAGAGTCAGCAGAATCAGGCATAGTTGAAGCTCCCTACTAAAAGTAGCTCCTTTCATTCCCATGATCCTCTCTAGTTATTCCCTTTCTTTTTCTCAAAGAGTTCATTATCAACAGATTTCTCTTGTCCCTTGTGCTGTATTCATTCCTTAACTATATTGGCAGCTTTATATCCTATCCTCAGCTTCTTGTCTTCTCAAGTAGCACTGGCTTTTTAAACAATGTTATATCTTCCAATCCATAAACACTGGATGCCTTTCCATTGATCTGTCTTCTTTAATTCCTTCCTCAGAATTTTGTAATTCTCAGCATACAAGTCTGTGGTTAAGTTTATTGCTAAGTATCTTTTCATTGTTGTTGCCATTGTTAATAGGATTGTTTTCTCAATTTTCTTTTGAGACGGAATGTCTCAGAAGATTGAAAATGCAATTGTTTTCATATATTGATTTTATATCCTGCAACTTTAATGGGTCTGTTTATTACTTCTAACAGGCTTGTTGTTGTTGTTGAGTTCTTAAAGTTTTCTACTTATATGATAATGTCATCTGCAAACAGAGATAATTTTACTTCTTCCTTTTTGATCTGGATTCCTTTTATTTATTTTTCATGTCTAATTGCTTTGACTAGGACTTCCAGTACTGTGCTGAACAGAGGTGGTGACAATGGGAATCCTTTCTTTGTACTATATCTTAAAGGTAATACTTTTAGTTTTTCTGCATCAATTATTATAGCTGTGGGCTTTTCCTATATGGGCTAAAGTACATTCCTGTTTTGTTGAGAACTCCAAACATAAATGAATGTTGAATTTTGTCAAATGATTTTCCCTATCTGTTGGGATGATAATGTGGTATTTTTCTTTGTAATGTGTCACAATAATACCAAACCCAAGCAAAGATCTCAAAGAAAAGAAAACTATAGGCTAATATCTTTGATGGATATAGATGCAAAAATATTCAATACATAAGATACCACCAAACTGAATTCTACAGCACATTGAAAGAATCACACACCATGACCAAGTGGGATTTATGCTTGGGATGCAAGGATGGTTTAATATACCTATCAAGCAATACGATATACCACATATGAGAGTGTTACCTTTTACATTGAAGAACTGATAAGAAAGATTTAGGAAAAGATAGATAAAGGAAATAAGTGGCTGTAGGAGGAGGTCAATTCTAGAACAGAAGTTGAAGGGTGTATTCAGCCAGTTATAGGTGAGGTATATTTGCTGACACAGTTTAGATATATGTAAATATAAGGAGGAGGACTGAGGAAGATTTTGCCTGGGAGCATTTATTTTAGTGTTACTGTCAAAATGCTACCTTTGGAGTCACATTTTCTGATTAACATCTCTTGTTTTCCCAAGCTCTATGATCTTGAGTAGTTAATCTTAAGGTGCCTCAGTTTCCTCTCTCTTAAAAGGGAGATACTAAAGTTCCTACCTCCTAGGGTTGTTAGGAGTGTTAAGTGAATTAATACATGTTAATTAATTAAAATTGACCCTAGCCATATTATGCCTTCAATATATGTTAGCTGCCATTAGAAACACTGTTGCTAAAATATAAGACTAGATGATCTGCTGAGGGTTACTTGAAAGAAGTAACTTGGAGTTGGAAGGAAAAGTTAAAATTTTGGGATGATGCTATTGAGAATAGAAGAGCGAGGCCTCCAGGGATGACTGGAATTGTTAGATATAGCTGGAGATGCATCTGAACCTGCCCTCAGATACTCCATACTTCTGGGTTTCCTCCAGGGACCAGGTTGTTGGAGTCTGGTAGACTCTTAGTGATTATAAGAGCCATCTGAACCACTGCTTAGCCAATCAGCTGCAAGTCTGCTTGACTATTGCTTACTCTGCATGCCTAGGAGCCAAGAATGAGGTTGATAGATTTCTATTTATTTTTGAATTTAATTTAGGAATAGATTGGCATATATCTTTGGATAGAATATTAGAATGTACATGAAGATAAGAATGCTAATCCTGGACCATATGGCTAAAAAACTAAGTTTGGCACACTACTTGGGTTTCTAATGAATATTTCATCTTGTGTATTTTGTTAGATTTATGGACTATATATACATCTAGTTAGATGAAATTAAAAACAAAAAGGGCAGCCACTGTGAATTGGAGAATTTCTGAAATATCTGTAAATTAAATTTACGACAGTAATGTTTTGCAACTGTAGGCAATGATTATGAAAATGAAAATCACCCTGTGGATTCCATGTCAGTGTGACTGGTAATATGTGGTCACTGAGGAAAAGCAAGCACAGAACTAGCAATGTTAAAATGATTCAATAGCAAGGGACAGTGAATTAATATTGTGAGCAACTAGGAGTGAAGAGTAACTGGAAATCATGAGAAACATTTATATAAAATTAATAGAATGAAATCAGTTTTGTTACATACATAGAGTGTACCCAAATACCTCACTTTACAGAGGACTCAGTACTACAACACTATCTATTTATTTGATAGACTTCCAGATGTTACTTGAGAAATTCCCCATATATCCACTTGCTGACAGCAGAATTAAAGAAGAGGAATAAACAAGTTGAAATTGGAAACTAAAATCTTAAAAAATACTTCTGCAGTTCTATAGCTTATTAGATTCTTTAGCGCTGTTTCACCAAAATATTTTTGGTGGAGAAATCAATGTAGTGGTTTACAACCAGAATTTAAAAATATCAAATAAGACAGAAAATATCAGAGTGATTAGAGTATATGTTCTGCGAAACTTTTGTTTCGTGTGTGTATGGATGTGTGTATCATGTTGAGGAGGAAAGCTAATATTTTATTATAGCTTTCAAATATTTAAAAATTTTAATTTAGAATATATTAGGGAGGTGACACTTAGAAAGGATAGATTATAAAGCATCCACTAAAATTGAATTATTAGAAAATCTTAGGGGCGCTTGGGTGGCTCAGTCGGTTAAGCATCCGACTTCGGCTCAGGTCATGATCTCACGGTTCCTGGGTTCAATCCCCGTGTCGGGCTCTGTGCTGACAGCTAGCTCAGAACCTGGAGCCTGCTTCAGATTCTGTATCTCCCTCTCTCTCTGACCCTCCCATGCTCACACTGTCTCTCTCTCTCTCCCTCTCTCTCTCTCTCTCAGAAATAAATAAAACATTAAAAAAATTTTTTTAAAAAGAAAATCTTACCAATTAATCGATTGTTCGACTTCTGCAAAATTATTATGCGATGGTTGAGAAATTTCAGAAATGGACAAACAGAGAAATTGAGATAGATATCGGAGTTGGGCCCTTCTTTTTCGGAAGGTAGGGTGAGGCTTAATATTATTACTAAGTTGAATGAAAGTGTAAGAACTACACATCTTTCGACCTCAGGGGGATAGAAGCCAAAAGGAAGACTCAAACTGAAAATACAGCATGGGTTAGGGCATAGCATAAACATTTGGTCCAAATGGTCAGAGAGGCTGTTGATAACAGAGGAAACCTGGGAATTGATGCAAGTCTGTAGGCTGTTGCCTCTCTTTTCTCCTGCGCTCTTTTAAGGTAAAAGTTTGTTTTGCCTAATTACACTTTATCTAATATGAGTAATGCAGGCTGCTCTGATTCAAATGAAAAACATGCCATGTAATATATGTCACATTCTTATCCTAGTGTTTATTTGTTGGAATCAGCTGATGGTCAATTTGTGGGAAAATAATAACATAAACTACTAGGCTTGGGTAATGGGCACTTGTCAGATTCCTCCCCCCGTGTGCAACTTCCATGAATGTTAGGATACAGTCTTAGCATTTTTTAATATAGTGTCTGTGATCTCCTTTAGGCCACAAATTCCCTTTGGGAAGAGCCAGCCATGTTTGTCTTTGAACTGACAGTACTTTGAATATTGCCAACTTCATCAAAGCAGGAAAGCAATATCCACTGACTAACCTGAAGGGTTGGATTGATCTAAAAATGGGAATGAAATCCTTTCAGAAAAAGGAATGTAATAGCATAATCATAAGGAGGACCAGAAACTTAAAAAGTATCAGATACATGTGTTAATTAAAAACAAACATAACAACGAATCCAATATCTAATTATTTCACTGTTTTTCATCCCTTTGAATGCCTGTTCTTTTCTTCCTCCTTAAAATGAACCAGTGAGTTAATCAGTGAGGAACACTAGAGTCTGATAAACGGCCTATTCCTTGGAAAGGTGATATCACCTAGTGGTTTATGACACAGTTTTTCTGA
Organism: Proteles cristata cristata; assembly: GCA_017311185.1. Classification (NCBI taxonomy): domain Eukaryota; kingdom Metazoa; phylum Chordata; class Mammalia; order Carnivora; family Hyaenidae; genus Proteles; species Proteles cristata. Next base: position 26,103 of record JAESUZ010002032.1, read on the forward strand.
CTACATTCAAATGTCAGTAGTGAGATTTCTGTAAAGGAGAGGACCTCTCACGTCAAACTGGCTTATGAAATAAAGGGAATGTATTAGCTAACATTAACTGAAAAGAACTGTGTTACAGGGTTACAGGAAAATTCATTTTCAGGTTCAGGTCTACCATTTCTCTATGCGTAGCTTACTCCTCTGATTTGTTTGCCATGGTACAAAATTTTGCAGCAATTCCCTATCTTACATAGGCGTACTGAAATATCCAAGTGAACAAAGTGTATTCCTGACTTGTATTTCAAAATAGAAGTCCCAAAATTTATTTAGGTTCTTTATTTTCAGTTGTTTAGAATCCTTGGATCACATGATCATCTGTGAACAATGCGCAGGAACCAGAGGAAAAGATTAGTGGGAATGGCTTAGCCAAAGCTGAGGGCTCTATCCTAAAAGTTGAGAATGGCATCAAGTTCCCTGAAACAACATGGATCTGGCAGGGAAATCAGGCTTGTGCTTTCCTCTTTTTCACTTGCCATTTATACATTACAGAAATACCTACATTTGTCCTGTAATTCTTAACATTTTGGAGTTGGCTGATTGCATCCTCAAGGTGTTACTTAACAAGCTCTCTGATTCTTTATGATTCCATCATGCTGATTTGGGAAGTGAGGGGGAGGGAAGAAACATATCATGGCTAAAGTGGCTCACACTGTTTTCACCATGATAGAGTAGATTTTATTTAATAAATATTTCTTAGTTGCTGTATGCCTTTAAGACACTTTCCACATGGGCACCTGGGTGTCTCAGTCAGCTAAGCATCCGACTCTGGATTCCAGCTCAGGTAATGATCTCACAGTTTATGAGTTTGAGCCCCATGTCTGGCTCTGTGCTAACAGCATGGAGCCTGCTTAGGATTCTCTCTCTCTCCCTCTCTCTCTGCCCCTCCCCGGCTTGTGTTCCCTTTCCTTCTCTCTCAAAATAAGTAAACTTAAAAAAAAGACACATTCCAGAGAATTTAAATGTTTTAGTTTTTTTTGTTGTTGTTTGTTTAGTAAGCTTAGCCATTTATGGTTAAAAAGTATAAAATTAGGGGCACCTGGGTGGCTCAGTCCATTGAATGTCTGACTCTTGATTTTGATTCAGGTCATAATATCACGATTGTGGGATTGAACCTCACATCTGGCTCTACATGGAGCCTGCTTAGGATTCTCTCCCTCTATGTCTCCGATCCTCCCCCACTTGTTATCCAGCCCCCACCCCAAACTTAAAGAAAAAAAAGTATAACATTAAATCAGTGGTTCTCAACTGGAGGTGACTTTGCCCATCAGCAGATATTTGGCAATGTCTGGAAATATCTTCCATGTTAAAAAGGGGTGGAATGTGTGCCACCTGCACTTGATGGATAGATGGTAGGCATGCTGCTAAAACATCCTGTGACACATAAGACAGACCCTCATAACACAGACCAATCCACTCACACCCCACTGTTCTTATCACTCTAGCCCCTGTTTACTATTACCATGTTTTGAGATTTTCCCCTACTTTTCGTGAAACCAGCCATGCCATTAATACTATATCCCTTCTAGGCTTTAGTTGTGTTGTAGTGAGAGGGTTACTTGGAACCACTAGTCAGCCATAACAGCAGGCTAGAAGTTTCCTTTTGTCTTTTTTAAGAGGCCGTACAAGAGTGCTTAGTAAAAGATAGTCCATTGCTTCTATGGGAGCAGCAGTTCACATTGACAGCTTGTTGGCTAATGGTCAGTACTGTGAAACTCTGGAGGACCTCAGCGTAACAGATGCTGGTGTTTTCTGATAGAAGTCAAGTTGGTGAAATGGACCTGTTTTACTGGGCTCCCTATATGATTTGCTTGTCTTTGCAGCCAAATTTTGAGTTTAGAATATTTGAGGTAAAACTACCTCCAATTCTTCTAGACACTGATGGATCAACTTTATAAAACACCAGTGTATAATAGCAAGAACAGGTACTTGATCCTACCCTATTAGGGGCTCCTCTTGCTGAGAGATGGGTAGTCAACGCTGTCACTAGGTGCTGTGCAGAACTGTCAGGTGTAATAGCTCATCTTTGACTTCCTTTGTTTTGGGAACCCATTGCTGTCAGAGTCAGAATAAGTAATTTGAACACTTTAGTTACAGCCAGCAGAAATGGAATCAATATATGCCAGGATTAACTTCAGTGATTAATCCCAGAATCAATGAACCAAATGATTATCATTTCTGTCAGCTGAAGATTCTAGGATGCAAAATTGTGATTAAAGAGGTGGGTTAATTTTCCTCTACTGGCTTCTCCAGCAGCATAACTGAAATCACTGTTTTTTTCCCTTGCTTTGCGATTGCTTCAGTGATTCCTTTAGCTGCAGCCAGTTCCTGTGCTACATGGTGGGGTGATCAGAAGCCAAATCTGACAATGATGAGAGGCAAAGTCAACTTAGTCTGGGCGCTAGATTTCCAAGGATAGTGTGAAGCTAGTGAAATTGCTAACTTTTAGATCAGAGAGAGTATTCTGACTCTGTGTTATGGGTAAGCAGATGCCATTTGCTGGTTTTCAAAAGAGAGCAGAGGAGGCTGGAGGAAGGGCTGGGCTTGTGATCACCTAACTAAAGGCTCTGAGCATCAGTCGATGTGGGGATGTGGGTGTGAGAGCCATCTCTATAGCAGTGCTTCCCAGCAGAGACTCCAGCAGAATGCACACAATGCTACTATGCACACTGAAGGATTTGCATGTGCCAGAAACAGTGCTCAGAATTCTATCTGTCTTATTTCATTTAAAGATCACAACAACTTGGCGCACCTGGGTGGCTCAGTCAGTTAAGCGTCTGACTTTGGCTCAGGTCATGGTCTCATGGTTTGTGAGTTCAAGTCCCACATCGGGCTCTGTGCTGACACCTCAGAGCCTGGAACCTGCTTTGGATTCTGTGTCTCCCTCTCTCTCTGATGCCTTCTGCTCATGCTCTGTCTCTCAAAAATTAATAAACATTAAAAAAATTTTTTAAAAAGATCACAACAACTCTGTGATAGGTGCTTTATCTTCACTTTCTGGATAAAAAAACTAAGATTCAATCAAGTAAATTACTTTCCCAAAGATACATACTTCATCTGAACACAGGTCTATCTGATTCTGGATTCTCAGGTTTCATTTGCTCAGCTGAGATCACCCAGGTATGGATAAGGAGAGATGATTCTTGATATGAGTTGAATTATTTCCCCCAAAGTAGGTAAGTTGAAGTTCTAACCCCCAGTACCCTAGAACATGCATTTATTTGAAGATGGGGTCATTGCAGATTTAATTAGTTAAGATATAATCATACTGGAATAGTGTGGGCCCCTAAGCAGTACAAATAATGTCCTATAAGAAACAGCCATGTGAAAAGAGACACAGGAAGAATGCTACATGAAAATGGAGGATTGGAATGATGTATCTGTAAGCCAAGGAATGCCAAAGGTTGCATAGACAGCACAGTTCTGTTAACGCCTTGATTTTAGATTCTGAGCCTTTAGAACTGTGGGACCATAATTTTCTGTTATTTAAACTACCCAGTTTGTGGCACTTTTTGATAGCAACCCCAGGAAACTCTTGGGTTAAGTGCATATATACATGTGTTTGTATTATTAGGATGACAATTCAATCAAGCAAGCAAGCCACACATAATCCCTAAAGCCTGCTCTGGGCAGAGGACAATGTCAAGGGGGATGGGAAAGTCAGATATATGAGACTTTGTCTATATGCTTGGCTAACATAATGCTGATGAAGTATTTCTCATTTGCTTTTTTCCAGGCAGTACCCAGGCAAGGAGTCCATGTCATGAAATGACCTACACCTCTGAAGATAGATGTGCTTTGGTGGGAGGACTTACTGTTATCTGCTTTGGTGGGAGGGCTTAAGATTTCTCAGTGTTTTCACCTTGGGGAAATGACTGAGCCTGTCTTCTGTTTCTATTCCTTATCTGTACTATGGGGATGATGATAATAAAGAGGTTGTTGTGAGCATCAGTTATTTCATGCGAGATGTTTGGCATAGTGCTTGGCACACACGGCAAGTGTTCCATAGAGAGAATATATAATTATATTCTCTTTGTGCCTTTAATAACTGTGCAAGGTGGGGACTGAGTCCCATTTTAAAAAAGAGCTAAGTGACTTTCCCAGGAATGTAGAGATAGTAAGATGGCAGAAGGGGGTGCCTACCCTGTGTGTGTCTCTCCAGAGGTTGGGTTATGTCCCTTCTACTGCACTGCCTCTCCAAACTAGACAACACCCCTAGTCTGGTAAATAAGAGGCTGGAAAACATAAGGAGACAGATGTGGGCACAAGGCAGTATGTAAAAATGAGTCCAGCCAGTGGTTTGACTGTCCACTGAGAGTGTTCCCATCTTATTGGGTCACTCAGAGGAAGCTCTGCCATGTGGGAAGGAGGGTCTCAGTCCCACTGGACTTTTTCATCCATGAAAAAGAACCATCTATCACTCTGCCTCTTTCCCTTCTTTCTTCTTCTTCTTCTTCTTTTTGTTTTTAATGTTTCCATAACTTTGGAGAATACGGTACAGTCTCTTGAAAGAGAGAGGAAGGGCACACCAAGGGAAGAGTAAGTGGTAGGTGGGTAAGTTTGTATCTTGCCCCATTAGGTTTATGAAATGGAGTGATCTGAGACTGGACATCAGTATTTTTAAAAGCCTTGTTGGCTATAAATGCCAAGAAGTTTTTTTTTTCCTTCTTGTTCTTTTGAGCAAAAAGAGGGCCAAATACAACAATTTAATAGACTTTTTATGAAAACTCAAAGCCAAAGTCTAGCTTCAAAATGGGGGAAGTCAAGGCAACATGGAGCTATGTGATTTGCCGGGCATGAAAACCTAAATATTATTTCTACTGTGGATCGAATATCAAGGTGAAAGACAGCCACTTCACTACTAAATACTATACACTAGCATAGACATTGACAACGAAACCCGTCACACACCCTGAACAGTTTAGGGGGAGGGGGTAAAGGCGATTAAAGGCTCCAAACCCAAAGAACACTGTCAGTGAGAGAGAAACACAAAAGCCATTTCAAATAAAATGTTCCTGAACTCTTAGCCTCAAACCACTTTCCTGATAAAATTACAGAGCTTGTTCCATTTATATCTGTATTAACTTTTAACCTCTGCACCATTCCAATAGTAGAAGATTAATCACAGAGCCTAATAGTGTAAATTAATGAGGGCAAATCTGAATAACTAATAGTACCAAATGCCAGAAGTGTTTAACAAGAATGCAGTTTAATTGTCTCTTGCTGTATGTGTAAATAGTAAATGAATAAGTACCACGTGTCATAAAGCTCTTTCAACATCGCATGACATAATGTATTCAAAATATTCATCCATGCTAAAAAAAATGCCTATTAAACATAAATGAGATGCTAAAATTATGGAAGGAATCCTCAAATATCCTTGGGTGCTAATTTTAGTGATCTCTTTCAAACATATGACCTTGACTATCCACAGAGGAATTACCTTGAACCTTTTTACTCCATGAGGATCTCAATTTTTGGTCATACACTCATCATTAATAGATTAGAAACTATTGGCATTTTCTGATTGTCTAACAGGCTGTCTGGGTCAGTCTGCATTGCTTTGTCCTAAGAAAGCACGCTTTGGTGTAAAATAGCATAGAGCCAGCAGGTGGCAGTGTGTCCCCACCTGTGAGGGTGGCACTCTTGTTTAGGAAAAGCCCCCACAGAGGCTGAAAAACAAGTAAAAGGCTAATGTTTCCTTGTTTTGTGAAAGGTGGAAATCCATCAGCCATGTTCCTTTTCCCATACAGCTTCAGAAAGCCTGTGAAGTATCTGCTTCCAGAGTCCTTATCTTTTGGGGTGGGATGATCCGGCCAGCTTTCCTATCCTCGGGCAAGGTGTGGTGTCCTTCTCAGAGCTGATTTTGGAAAGCCCTGCTGGAGACCATTGGTCTGATGTCTGAGTCAGAGGCTACACCAGTCTGAAATGTGTCCTCTCGAGAAAAACGGTATTTTCCCAACACGCTTCGGGTAATGTAAAGGGCATAGGGGAACATGAGGCCCCTGAGGGTGCTGCTTATCTTTCTCTCTTCGTTGCTTTTTATGATAAAAGATTCCCTCGGTGATGCTCAGCAATGCAAAGTCTTGAATCACTGAGCTGGAAGCAACCTTAGAGTTCATGGCCATCCTTCTCATTTCAAAGGGAAACCATCTGGGGCAGGCCAAAATTATTCACCCCAGACCACACAGCTGGTTATGTGGTGAGTCAAAACTAGAATGTGGGGCTTACTCCCACTCAGATACTCTTTTTTTTTTTTTTTTGTTCCCTGTACATTTACAATGCCTTGGCACGAGGTAAATAAAAGTTCTGAATAGGCAAAGGAAAAGGAAATATTTTTTGACTGGCTTCTATGTTCTAGGCAAATCACTGCGCTGGTTTCTTTTGTATACATGTAGTCTTTTAATCTCTGGAACAGCCTAGTAGCTGATGTTACTTCCAATTTATAACTTTATTGCCTGAAGCCAGAAGTAAGCAGTGGTTGAGATTTATGTCATACACCTATGAAGAGAAGCAAAAGTTGGTTTTTGGAAGTTGTTAAGTACTGAGTAAGGAGGAGAGTAGGATTAGGAAAGGATCCATAGGCAACATGGCTCATCCTCTGTCTTTGCAAATAACACTCGCCTTTCATAGAATACTTCCTCCAGTACTGTTTTCCTGTTTGAATCCTCCCGCAAAACATTCTCTGAACTCCAATTCTAAGTGCTTAATCCTCTGAACAAATGTATTGTTGGTGCCTCTCATCAGGCATATCATTTATTGCTTTTAAGAAACAGTTGCCTCTTCGTGTATTAAAAAAAAAAATGTTTCCTTCCACTAAATATTTTGATGGGCTGATGGGTTAAATATTTAAGTAGCTAGTTGGAATTTACCAAAAAAGGACACATCCCTGAAGGGAATATTAATACTACTCTTTTAGTTTCAATATCTTCTAGTTTTGGGAATCCTGGGTGGCTCAGTCAGTTAAACATCTGACTCTTGATTTCGGCAGGTCATGATCTCATGGTTTGTGAACTCAAGACCCACACCAGGCT
>JAESUZ010002033.1:0-47509 GCA_017311185.1 Proteles cristata cristata
CTCAGGAAAGCTCCTGTCTCCCAGGCCTGGGGACAGTGCAAGCGCCAAGGACCTTCCACAAAGTGGGGGGGAGGAGAAGGTGCTGAGGAGCTGGCAATCTCCCTTACACAGAGTGGGAAGGAAAAGCACCTCTTCATTCTTTTTTTTTTTTTTAATTTTTTATTTCTAAGAGAGAGAGAGAGACAGCGTGAGCAGGGGAGGGTCAGAGAGAGAGGGAGTCACAGACTGAAACAGGCTCCAGGCTCTGAGCTGGCAGTCAGCACAGAGCCCAACGCGGGGCTCGAAACCACGAACCGTGAGATCATGACCTAAGCGAAAGTCGGACGCTTAACCGACTAAGCCACCCAGGCGCCCCAGCACCTCTTCATTCTTAATATGAGGTGTAAACTCCCTCTCTTTGATGCCACAATGGGCTTCACCTTGTCCTGTCCTGGATGCTCCTTCCTGGTGCTGTGATGGGACCCAGATCCCCAGTGCTGCACTGGGTCAGCTCACATGGGCACTGGAAGAAGAAATGAAAGACGGTTTGTTCACTCTGGAGTCAAGTTCCTTTAAAAGAGGAAGAAGGGACACAAAATCTTGCCTTGAGCTGGTCCTGCCATGAGGTGAACTCATTCAGGGCATGTCTTCTTCAGAGGTTCATGAACTTGATGCATGTGTGTTGTTTGTTGGGTCACTTTGAAAAGCTGTCGAGTGAACTGCAGCAAAGAGCAAGACCTTTCAAATGAAGGGATATTGAATTTGATCCTGATTCTGTGTCTGGGTTGTGCAACATGAAGACATGATAGAAATTCTCTAGGCTCAGATTTATCATGCGTAAAAGAAGGGATCTTAAGTGATATGAGTAAAAAGAAGTGCTCCTTTAATTTCTCTATAATTTTCCACATTTTCATGATTGCAAATGACATGTCTGTGAGTTGGATTCCCTGTATAGAACATTCTCTTTTCCTTCCCCTGTATGGCGATGACCCATAATCTCACACTTCATTATAAACTATGCACTCTTACAAAGAAGGCAAAACAAGCATCTACGTTCAATTCCCTTCTGAATTCTGAAATGCTCCTGACTCTGCAGCAAGTCCATCTTCCTTGTGGTTTCAAGAAGTCCGATTTCAAGGGCTGAGGACCCAGCTATGGGGTTTAGAAGATGCATCCACCTCTTCCTGAGGGAAAGAGAGGACAGTGGTTTCATGACCCCAGGCCTCTCTCTGAGAGGGAGAGGCTCCTCCAGCCTGAAAGACCAGCACTGTTGTCATCTTTGAGGGGCCACAGATAAACGGCCTCTCTCCTCACTAACAAGTAGAGAGAGCAGAATAAGGTAGCCAGAAACCCAGTGATCCTTTCTGGCCTGAGAGCATGGAAGTTGATGGGCATAGCTTAGTGGGAAAGCCACATGGCTTCTTCACAGGAAATCCCAGATCAGTCACACCCCCACCCCATGGTGGCAGCACGGGCCCAGGACAGCCCTTCCTGGACAGACTGTTGGACCCCATCCAGCAGGAAAGGTTGAGTTCAGTCAGGTTGTGAGGTGAGCTCACTGCTTCCCTGTGCTCTTCTAATTCGTTCCCTAAGACATTGATCCCCGTTTTGAAAGCCCGAGTTCCTTTCTGCCTCTTGCAGCCGAAACATAGCTACTGAATATATGAAGATTGTGCTTCTGTGGCAATAACCTGGTGTTTTCCTTTGTGAAAACAGTAGAGCCCACCTATAGTAACAGCCCTGTTCATCTAGAGCTTGTTTGCTTTATAAACACCTTTTGTCCAAAGTGGCTTCTGCACACTCAAATCTCAAGGGGATTGGGGAGGTTGCATGAAATCTAAGAGTGACACTGAAGATTTCATATTCGACAAAAAGACAAATTGTAATGTTTTTTTTGTGCCAGAGGATCCTAGAATTGAAGTCATAAGCATTCACAAGTCATTTTTCAACAATAGAACCCAGACTTGAAAGAGAAACCCTGTGCATTACTGTTATGTTTAGAATCGAACTGTTTACTTTTCTGTAATTATCTGTCCATGCAAAATGAATAAAATCTCCAAATTTTCTAAAAAAGTGGAAGGGAGTTTTATTCAAGCCATAGTGAGGACACCTGCCAGGGATACACAATCCTCACAATGAAGATAGCGCTTGAAAGGAAGGAATATTTGTGCAGAGTATTTGTGTTTTCAGATAAAGAGCCACAAGCCATCACAATGAAAGACATTCCAGAAAATTACGAACTTCAACTATGCTTTCCGTACGCGCAAGGTTGCAAGCTTCAGAGATATGGAAGCAGAACTTAGGGAGAATTGTACTCTTAGTTTGATATGTTTCTTTTAGGTTCTTTGCTAAGGAAGCAGAGGCACAATACGTTCTCAGCACAGAAGTAGAACCCATACTTTTCAGATTGGGGAAGTCATTCTGATCTTGGCAAGTGTTAGAATCTAGCTTCCCTGGGAGCCCACAAGCAGGGCCCACAAATATGGGAAGTTGAAAATGTCCTTTATCAGCTCTGAAGTCAATAATTGTACAAGCGGCCAAAGATCCGTCCCAATTTACGCAAGACAGCACAGGGTTTCCCTACCTCCTGAAGCCTGGCGTCTCCTCCCTCTGCAGCACCGAGGGGCATTTCGCTCTGTGAGATACTGCAAACATCACTCAGGAATTGCCGATCCTACCGGCAAGAGCACAAGGCCCCTTCCTTGTGCTGCTCACAGACGCGAACTGAAACCATGCCTCACAGCATTCATGAGATTGAATCTAGCAGAACATTTAAAGGTTATTTTTCAGAGAACTGTTTCTTTTCATACTCCACCAGAATACACCAGCTGTCCCTGAGAAGCCTGACTTCAAGGTCAGTTGGTGTGGCTCCAGCCTATGAACAAGTGAGGTCCTCCATTCTTTATCAAGATAAGAGCCAAAGACCCTATCTCCTTTATACTGGCTCTCAGGGCATTCCCAGTGCCCCTCTCCTTGTCCAAAGATGAGCTTGGGAGATCAGGGGCTACATTTTGCCTCCTTCTGAACTGGTTCCTCCCCAAAGTGAACACAGGCTGCACGTGACATGTATGGTTGTTTGATGAGCATGCTCCATCTTTCCTCATCAATAGTTACGTGTCCCTCGCTTTTCATCAATGTGTATGTAATCTCAACCCTTATGATTATAGGGAAAAAAATTGGCTTTTTCCCCTTCAGGGAAGTCATTTGAGGGTTGCCCTCCTATCTCTTACTAGGCTGCTTCTCAAATAAAACCTTTCCGAGCTGCATCTTGATGTCTCAGTTATTGGCTTTGCTGTGCATCCGACAGAAGGATGTGGGCGGGTTCGGTGAGAACACTTGCTATGCTGGATTCTTGTTCCTGGGCCCCAGTGTTAGGATACTGACACCACACTGGTCAGTATCCAGTAGGGCCTGATGTCCCCTCCTGAAATGGCATTGTTCAGGATGGACAGCCCATGGCTCCCTAGGTGGCCCTGAGAGTGATACAGCACGTGGTGAGGTGAGACTGGAGAATCTGTGCCCACAGAAGATGCTCCCAGGGCCCGTCCTGTGCTCCAGGAAGACACTGCAGGTCACCTCTTCCAGAAAGTTCCATGTAGTTGGCCCAGTCACCATGACTGCTGCCCATGGTGTGCTCAATAATTCTTCTCCCCTAAGGCTGACCTGTGTCAGGAGGACGATGAGGTGAGGAGTGTGAAGAGAAGTAGAGATGGCACAGGGGTGGTTTAGGAGGGACAAGGCTGACATGTGCCACTAGTGCGGTCCCCGCAGTGGCCTCCTGACAGGTCTCTGCATATCCTCTCCTCCTCTCCATCTCCTCTCCACACTGTGCCTGAGGGGCCTTCCTCCACAGGGACTGTCACTCTCACTGTTTCCCACACTGGCCAGGGAGGGTTCCCGGGGCCCAGCCTCTGTCCTCAGCCTCCCCTCTCCCCACCTTCTTTCCCTCCAGCCATGAGAGCAAACAGTACTTAGCATCAACCATGCGCCAGGTGCTGTTCTGAGCACTTCACAGGTGTTACCTCACCCCTAGAGCATCAGCTGTGGTACAGTGGAGGAGGCTGATGTACTCCTAGGTGAAAGTTGTTGGGGTCGCAAGCTAAGTGGCCGGTGGAGGAAATCCTGGAATCCAGGTGGGCCGGGTCCAGGCCTGCACTCATCAGCTCCAGGCTGCAACCCCCAGAACCTTCCCTGAACTTGGGCAGATCTGAGAGCCTGCCACCCTGGCCAATAGCCAGGGCTTCTCCCCAGCTGCTCCCCTGGTAACCACTCTTCTTGTGTCAACTGTTCATCCTGGGGACTCCGGTCGAATGTCACCTGCTCAGGGAGATGTCGTAAGCTGCTCCCAGGATGGCGCCCTTGTTCCGTATTCCAAATATCTGTTTGCTCAGGACAAATATTTAATATATAATCACACAAACCTTGTCTTACTTGCTTACTGCTGTATCCCCACTACCTGGCAGAGATCAGGCCTCAAATTATATCATGAAAGTTAAATCAATTAATCAGCCACATCATAAACGACTTAGGGAGAACTTCACACTTCCATGGATGGTGGGCTGCAGTAATTGCATCAACCTTCCTGCTGAAAATAGCCCATTTCCTTTTATTTGTTTTTATATTGATGCAGTATACCTTTCTGTGACATGAGTTCAAGTATTTGAAGGATGTCATGTGAAGACTTACACTTATTATCTTTGACTTACAGGGTTCAAAAATCTGTCAATTCTTTATTTTAATAGTTTTTTAAAAAGTTTATTTATTGAGAGAGAGAGAGGAGTGTGGCTGGATTGGGAGAGACAGAAAGAGAGAGAGTCCTAACCAGGTTCTTTGCCTTCAGAGCAGAGTCCAATGCAGGGCTCGAGATCAGGAACCCTGATATCATGACCTGAGCTGAAATCCAGAGGTAGAGGCTTAACCGACTGAGCCACTCAGGTGCCTCAGAAATTGGTCATTTTTAAATTACTTTATTTTTTAATGTAACTCTACACTAGAACTAATGAACCTGAGTTCAAGAGTCACATGTCTAAAAATAGAGCCATTCAGGCATCCCAGAAATCATTCATTTATTTAAAGTGGGCTCAATGCCCAACGTGAACCTTGATCTCCAAACTCTGAAATCAACATCTGACTCAAATCAAGAGTCAGCTCCTTGACCAACAGAGCCACTCAGGTGTCCCATAAATCATTTATTTCTGTAGAAGCTTCAGGGAGACAGAATTGGCATCATCATAAGATTTGTTTGTTTCATTTTTCTTCTCAAATCAGACATAACACAGGAATGTTCCTCCTTAGTAGGTTGTGATCCCCCCTCACTGAATGGGGTCCACCACATGGTGTTGACCTTGTACAGCGAACTGTGGCATCATGAGGGGTCAAGTGCAGGCCCTCTAAGCCCCTTCTTCACTGAAGTTGCCCCAGGAGATGAAGCCGTGGGGCAGGTGTCACAGACTTAGGCTCCACCAGCTCTGTCATCTGGCACTTCTGCCTGCTGTCCTCACATTGGATAGTGATGCTGTGACAGTAATATCACACCGACTTCAGAGTTATAAATGGCCCAGATCTGTAACACATGTAAATTCCTGTTTGTTTCTTACTTTGTTTTCATTTCTCCTTGCCTTCTGAGAACCCAGGTCAACTCTTTCCTTCTCCCCTTTCCCACTTCTGATCGCACAACATCCTGCAGCAACAACAGGGAGGAATTTTTAAAACGGGGAAAAGCCCAGTCCCCCAGCGCCAATCCCTCTCCCTCATGGGACAGCAGCGCTGTGTCTGCTGCGCTCAGCTGTGAGCAGGATGGAAGGAGGGCTGTGGCCCTAACTGGGAACCACATAGGGAACAGTGCAGGAGGGCCCACTGTCCCTAGAGCCCCTGACCCGCCCCGGCTCCATATGACCGAACATTAAAGATGCAATTACCCTGGAGGGTGGAGGGCAAACCCAAGAGAAGTTGTGTGGGGGTGAGAGACCACGGATGCACGTGTTTTTCTCCTTTCTCAGGCGCGCTGAGCAGTATGACCCATTCCCTCCCCTCCCTTCCTCTCCTGTCTCCTCAGCGGCTGCACATAGATTTGTGGTGGAGGCCTAAGCCAGTGCTGTCTGTACTTCCCCCTGCAAACATCAACACCAGGGGGTTCTCCTGAACACAGCAGGTGGTGAGGACGGCAGGGAGGAGGGAGGAGGAAACCCTGGCGTTTGTCTGTGATCCTCCACCTGCGCCTGGGTGGCTCAGTCAGTTATGTGTTCTACTTTGCTCAGGTCATGATTTTGCAGTTCCTGAGTTCGAGCTCCCTGTGGGCTCTGTGCTGACAGCTCAGACTCTAGAGCTTGTTATGGACTCAGTGTTTCCTTCTCTCTCCGCCCCTCCCCTGCTCACACTCTGTCTGTCTTTCTCTCTCTTAAAAATAAGTATAAACATTTAAAAAATGTCAAAAAATGGGCACCTGTGTGGCTCAGTCGTTTAAGGATCGACTCTTGATTTTGGTCAAGTCATGATGTCAGGTCGTGGGATTGAGCCCCGATTCTAACTCTGGGCTGAGCATAGAGGCTGCTTAAGATTGTCTCTCTCTCCCTGACTCTGTCTCTCAAAATAAATAAACATTTTTAAAGATATCAAAACAGCTACCCAAATTGTAATAGGATAATTTTAAATAGGTTTTAAATGTGAGCATAGTTGACACATAATGTTATGTTAGTGCCAGGTGTGCAGGGGATGTGTGACCCGTTCACACGTGGTGCTCCTCCACCGCAGGTGTAGCCGCCCCGACACGTCCTACTACGGTGCCAGTGACTGTTCCTCAAGCTGTGCCTTGTATTCCCGTCACGTCTTCATTCCGTAACTGGAGCCTGTGTTCACGCACCCCCTCCCCCACTGGCCCAACCCCCACCCCCTCCTCGGGGAACCAACTCCAGTGTTCATTTACTGCATGATAATACGTGTGAATAAAATGTGCACTGAAGTAAATATTTAAAGTGATTTATTTGAATTAACAATTCACTGCATCATCCTGAAATCACTGAATACAGTGACTTATGCAGGATCAAGTTGTAATACCCAGAAATTTCTCTAAAGCTTTGTGTGAGACCCTGAGCTTTGAGGCCACACTGGCACCATGTTACACGTGTAACTGTGTCACATTTTGTTTGAGCACCGAGGACTTCATTTGATGCACTGGATTCTCAGGTGAACAAAACCCTCCTTCTTACAAGTCTTCAATTTAGTATTTAGGTTAGTAAGTTGTCCTAATACTTGTCTTATTCTGGTGGACACACGGTTTGCAGCCAGTAGGACAGTGAGAAGGACTTAGGTGACATGTGCTTCTCACCGTCTGCTCACTGTGTAAAATGCTCTGCTTCACTGCACAGTAGACAGTGTGACTTCTGATGGCACTTTTTCAATGTTCGTTGTTTTTATCAACCCTATAAGGATTATTATACAAAGTTTGACTAATCCAATGATTTACTGTGTGAAGGAAATTAATAATTTTCTACTCACTCTTTTTCTTTTTAAAAATTTTTAAATTTTTTTTTGAGAGACAGAGACAGAGCACAAATGGGGGAGGAGCAGAGAGAGAGGGAGACACAGAATCCAAAGCAGGCTCCAGCTTCTGAGCTGTCAGCACAGAGCCTGACGCGGGTTTCAAACTCACAAACAGTGAGATCATGACCTGAGCCGAAGTCGGCTGCCTTTTTAAAATTTTAAAATTTTTAAAAATGTTTTATTTATTTTTGAGAGAGAGATAGAGACAGCAATTGAGCAGGGGAGCGTCAGAGAGAGAGGGAGTTACAGAATCCAAAGACAGATTCCAGGCTCTGAGCTCGCTGTCAGCACAGAGCCTCATGCGGGGCTCCGGGGCTCAAACCCACGAATTGTGAGATCATGACCCGAACCGAAGTTGGCTGATTAACCGACTGAGGCACCCAGGTGCGACAGACACACTTTTCTTCTTGATTATTGCTAATTGTTCATTGCATTCTGAGCACTGGCAGCAGGTGCTTAGCACGTTCACATTCACACAGCTTTGGAGCATGATTTGCACCTAATATTTACATGGTTAATGTCCATGCCTCAGCCACATAGGTTGGTGGCCACAAGAATTTGTCATTGAAGATCTTTAAGCTGCTGACACGAACAAAGCATTTGTCAGAAAGAAAATTGGTCATTTCTCTCAGGGGTCTCATTTTCTCTAGGGGCATCCCACAGTGGATGGCAATGACTGGAAAGTTCTGCTCCCCCAGGACCTAGTCCAGGGAAATGCAACGCTGCACAGACTTCACAAAGATCTCCACCTGTATGTGGGGAGTAGGGGGATGTGGGCCCATAGGGGTGGGTGTGTGTGTGTGTGTGTGTGTGTGTGTGTAGCAGAGAGAGACAATGTGCTAGAGTGGGAGATTTCAGGAAGTACACCCTCTGAGTGAATCCCACTGTCTCTCTTATTCCCCACTACGTGATTCCTTTTTTGCTCTCAGTAGAACATACTCTTTCTTTCTCTCCTCAGGTTCTGATTTTCCTGAGCAGGTTGGCCTCTGAGAAGGTACAGGGAACATAACCAAATTTGCAGACATGTTAGGAGACAGGAATGAGGTTACTCTATGGAAAAGGGCTAAATACTGGAAGTAAGGTCTGGAACAAACAATATTCCTTCTTGTGAAACACTAAAATTAAGACCTACCCTAATTCTGGCCCAGGTTTAGTGTGAATAAATTACACATCCGTGAGCTGAGAGAATGCTTCTCCTCAGGAAATGATACAAGAAGAAATAAACACACTTAAGAACCCTAACTGGGCCCATGTAGATTGAGGTTCTTAAGAATTTAGGGGCGCCTGGGTGGCTTAGTCGGTTAAGCGTCCGACTTTCGCTTAGGTCATGATCTCGCAGTTCGTGGGTTTGAGCCCCGCGTCGGGCTCTGTGCTGACTGCCAGCTCAGAGCCTGGAGCCTGTTTCGGAGTCTGTGACTCCTCTCTCTGACCCTCTCCTGCTCACGCTGTCTCTCTCTCTCCTAGAAATAAATAAAAAAAAAACATTTAAAAAAAAGAATTTAAAACCCTTCCAGGTTTATATTTGATGATTGCTTGACTTATTGGGATGTTTGCTTATTGAACATCTGACCATGCCAGCCATGGAGCTTCACAGCAGCCCCCGTGTCCCTCGTGCTCAGCCTTTCATATCCATCAGAAACATCACCAATTTGGCCAAAAACACATTTATTGTCAATCCTCAATATTTACAAATTCACCTATTTGCTAAAATTGTTTTATCCGCAACATCAGTACTCATGACAATTTACTGTCATTCAGAGATACGCCCAGAGCAACAAAATAGTCACCTGAAATGCATGTTCCCAGCTGAGGTAAAAATTTTTGTGTAACTTGAAAAAGTCCTTCTCAGACATAAGAAGTTGCAAAGACACTCTTGACGTCAAGACACAAAATTTACGGCATTACTTTGTCTAATGAAACACATACTAATAATCTGGCACAATCAGCACAAAATTGTCATGCGATGAAAAAAGACATGAGTGTACAATAAGGAGTTTAGAAATACTCCCATGTGGATACTTGATTGTTGATAGAGTTAGGACACAGGGAAGAGGAAAAGGATGGAGTTTTCAATGAAAAGTGAATCAACTATTAGCTACTCATGAAGGAAAAATATTTCCTTCACATCATACAAATGCAGAAAGAAATCAATTAAAATTCATAAAATTTCCGAAAGGATTACAGAAAAGTATCTTAATGTCTATGATTAAAGAAAGTATTTGTGAAACAAAACACGGAAGACATTTGTACTAGAGATAAATTCCAATATGTTATTAGGTAAAATTAATAAATGCTGTTCATCAAAAGACATCATTACAAAGGTGAAAAGACAAGTCACATATTAGGAGAAATTGTTTGCCACACATGTTAGCACCCAAGCGCTAGACCACAGAATATGTAAACACTACTCAGATCAGTGAGAATAAGACAGACTACTTTGGGGTGTCTGGGTGGCTCAGTCAGTTTAGTGTCCAACTTCTGCTCAGGTCATGATCTCAGGGTTCGTGAGTTTGAGTCCCGCATCGGGCTCTGTGCTGGCAGCTCAGAGCCTGGAACTTGCTTCAGATTCTGTGTCTCCCTCTCTCTCTGCCCCTCCCCTGCCTATTCTCTATCTCTATGTCTTTTAAAAATAAATAAATGTTAAAAAAACATTTTTTAAAAATATAAACTACTTAGTGAAGAAATGGCCTAATACTTCCCATCTGCCAAAGTTAAGTGTAAGCCAGAAGGCAAGGGAGATTTGGAGATACAGGAGTCTATTCCATAAGTGGTCAATAGATCATGGTCTCCCAGGGCACAGAGCAGGTGAGCATGGGAAAGTGGAGAAATGGGAAAGTTACAAAGAAGAAATCAAAATAATAAACATGTATATGGAAATGTGCTTTCTTTCCTTCACTGATGGAAATGCAAATTATCACCATAGTGACAGCATGAATGCACCTGACACATGCTGCATGGAGGACCCCAGTCTCAAAGGACCACTGGTATATGATTCCAATTTCAAGAAATGCCCATAATACACAAATCTACAGAGACAGCAAGTACATTAGTGGTTGCTGAGCGCTGGGGGAAAGGCGATGGGATGGGGGTGATTGCTACTGACTACAAGCTTACTCCTGCTGTGATGAAAATGTTCTGAAAGTGATTGTAGTCACACTTGCACAACTCTGTGAATATACTAAAAACGATTGAATTGTACATGTAAATCAGTGATTGGGGTGTGAATAACATCTCCATAAATTTGTTAATAAAAACCCATAATGAGATATATGCTAAATCCACTAGAATCTCTAAGTCACACTGACTGACAGTGAAGAACTGGTGTCAGCGCAGATGGTGAACAAGAGGCACCAGTAATCCGCAGCTCCGCCTGGACAACAAGTGCACTGGTGGAGTCTGATAGAACTGTGATGGAAAGCTGGAGGGTATTGAAGGCTTGGAACTCCGAGGGGGAAACCTGAATGGTATGTTGCAGTTAATTTCAGTCATTTTCAGCCTGGCACCATACGTGCGGCTACTATCTCCTGACCCCCAGGCCTCGTACAGACACCCAGAGTGATTCCTACAGCAGTTTGAACACAGCATGTGGAAGCGAAGGTGAGTGACAAGCATCAGGAATAAGCGCTGCTTGCTGCTTTTGGTCAAGGGGAAGCAGGAGACACGTAGGCAACCATGTTTGCAATTCCTACCACCAGTAGGACAAGCCTTTTCTCCTCTGGTTGAAGCAAATCCAAAGGTATTGAAAAGCTTTCCCCTGCCTCATTTCCCCTTTTGTCCATTTTGAAAGGAAAGCATATAAGGACTAGAACATCAAAAGCAACTGCAGATACAGCAACATTTAGAAAGTTACGTGTGCCCAGGGAAGGGAGCAGGCTCATAAATGATCTGAGAGACTCTTAACATTACACCTTAGGTGGATTCCTGGCACGCAGACACTGGACACAACAGAATGACCAAACACAAAAGCAAAAAACAGTAACCAAAAAAGCTTTGCAAATGCTGGGGAAGGGGAGAGTCAATTTTCAGAGTTATCACATAAAACCAAATGTGTAGTTTATTTTTTTTTACAAATAGTTTATTGTCGAATTAGTTTCCACATAATACTCAGTGCTCATCCCCACAAGTGTCCTCCTCCATGCCTATCCCCCCCTCCCCCCCACATCCATCAGTCCTCAGTTTCTGTCAGCATTCAAGAGTCTCTCATGGTTTGCCTCTCTCCCTTTCCCCCACCATTTCCACCCTTCTTCTCCCCCTTGGTCCTCTGTTAAGTTCCTCCTAATCCTCCTATACGTGCACACATATGATATTTGTCCTTCTCTGCCTGACTTATTTCACTCAGCATAACACCCTCAAGGTCCATCGATGTTGCTACACATGGCCAGAATTCATTGTTTCTCATTGCCATGTAGTATTCCATGGTATAGATAAACCACATCTTCTTGATCCATTCATCTGTTGATGGACACTTAGCCTCTTTCCATGTTTTAGCTATTGTGGAGAGTGCTGCTATGAACATTGGGTACATGTGCTCCTATGCCTCAGCATTTCTGTATCCCTGGGGTAAATTCCTAGCAGTGCTATTGCTGGGTCCTAGGGGAGTTCTATTGTTAGTTTCCTGAGGAACCTCCACACTGTTTTCCAGAGGGGCTGTACCAGTTTACATTCCCACCAACAGTGGAGGAGGGTGCCCGTTTCTCCACATCCTCGCCAGCATCTAGAGTTCTCTGATTGGCTCATTTTAGCCACTCTGACTGGCGTGAGGTGGTATCTCAGTGTGGTTTTGATTTGTATTTCCCTGATGAGGAGGATGCTGAGCATCGTTTCATGTGTCTGTTGGCCATCTGGATGTCCTCTTTGGAGAAGTGTCTGTTCATATCTTCTGCCCATTTCTTCACTGGGTTGTTTGTTTTTCGGGTGTGGAGTTTGGTGAGTTCCTTATAGATTCTGGATATTAACCGTTTATCTGATATGTCATTTGCAACTATCTTTTCCCATTCCGTTGGTTGCCTATTAGTTTTCTGGGTTGTTTCCTTGGCTGTGCAGAGCTTTTAATCTTGATGAGGTCCCAACAGTTTATTTTTGCTCTTGATTCCCTTGCTTTTGGGGATGTGTCAAGTAAGAAGTTACTGCGGTGGAGGTCAAGAAGGCTGTTTCCTGCTTTCTCCTCTAGGGTTTTGATAGTTTCCTGTCTCACATTCAGGTCCTTTATCCATTTTGAGTTTATTTTTGTGCATGGTGTGAGAAAATGATCTAGTTTCATTCTTCTGCATGTTGCTGCCCAATTCTCCCAACACCATCTGTTAAAAAGGCTGTCTTTTTTCCATTGGATATTCTTTCCTGCTTTGTCAAAGATCAGTTGGCTGTACACTTTTGGGTCCACTTCTGAGTTCTCGATTCTGTTCCATTGGTCTATGTGTCTGTTTTTGTGCCAATACCATACTGTCTTGATGATGACAGCTTTGTAGTAGAGGCTAAAGTCTGGGATGATGATACCTCCCGTTTTGGTTTTATTTTTCAGTATTACTTTGGCTATTCGGGGTCTTTTGTGGTTCCATACAAATTTTTGGATAGTTTGTTCTAGTTTTGAGAAGTATGCTGGTGCAATTTTGATTGGAATTGCATTGAATGTGTAGAGTGCCTTAGGTAGTAATGACATCTTAACTATATTTATTCTTCCTATCCATGAGCATGGAATGTTTTTCCATTTCTTTGTGTCTTCTTCAATTTCCTTCATAAGTTTTCTATAGTTTTCATCATACAGATCTCTTGTATCCTTGGTTAGGTTTATTCCGAGGTATTTTATGGTTTTTTGTGCAATTGTGAATGGGATCAGTTTCTTGATTTCTCTTTCTGTTGCTTCATCATTGGTGTATAAAAATGCAACTGATTTCTGTACGTTGATTTTGTACCCTGCAACTTGGCTGAATTCTTGGATCAGTTCTAGTAGGCTTCTGGTGGAGTCTGTCGGGTTTTCTATGTAGAGTATCATGTCATCTGCGAAGAGTGAAAGTTTGACTTCCTCTTTGCCAATTCTGATGCCTTTGATTTCCTTTTGGTGTCTGATGGCTGATGCTAGGACTTCCAGCACTATGTTAAACAACAGTGGTGAGAGTGGACATCCCTGTCGTGTTCCTGATCTCAGGGGGAAAGCTCTCAGTTTTTCCCCGTTGAGGATGATGTTAGCTGAAGGCTTCTCATAGATGGCTTTGATGATGTTTAAGTAGGTCCCTTCTATCCCAACTTTCTCGAGAGTCTTTATTAAGAAGGGATGCTGTATTTTGTCAAATGCTTTTTCTGCATCTGTTGACAGGATCATATGGTTTTTATCTTTTCTTTTATTGATATGATGTATCACATCGATTGATTTGCGAATGTTGAACCAGCCCTGTAACCCAGGAATGAATCCCACTTGATCTTGGTGGATGATTCTTTTGATATACTGCTGGATTCGATTTGCAAGGATCTTGTTGAGAATTTTTGCATCCGTATTCATCAAGGATATTGGCCTATAGTTCTCTTTTTTTGCTGTATCTCTGTCTGGCTTAGGAATCAGAGTGATGCTGGCTTCATAAGATGAGTCCGGGAGTTTTCCTTCAACTTCTATTTTTTGGAATAGCTTGAGAAGAATTGGGATTAATTCTGTTTTAAATGTCTGGTAGAATTCGCCCAGGGAAGCCATCAGGTCCAGGGCTCTTATTTGTTGGGAGATTTTTGATCACTGATTCGATTTCTTCACTCATTATGGGTCTGTTCAGGTTTTCTATTTCTTCCCGTGTGAATTTTGGTAGTGAGTGTGTGTTTAGGAATTTGTCCATTTCTTCTAAGTTGTCCAATTTGTTGGCATATAATTTTTCATAGTATTCCCTGATAATTGCTTGTATTTCTGAGGGGTTGGTTGTAATAAGTCCATTTTCATTCATAATTTTGTCTATTTGGGTGCTCTCTCTTTTCTTTTGGATAAGTCTGGCTAGAGGTTTGTCAATTTTGTTTACTTTTTCAAAAAACCAACTCTTGGTTTCATTGATCTGTTCAATTGTTTCTTTGGTCTCTATGTTGTTTATTTCTGCTCTAATTTTTACTATTTCTCTTCTTCTACTGGGTTCAGGGCGTTCTTGTTGCTCTGCCTCTAGTTCTTTTAGGTGAGCTGTTAGATTTTGGACTTGCGCTTTTTCTAATCTCTTGATATAGGCCTGGAGAGCAATGTACTTTCCTCTTAGGACTGCCTTTGCCGCATCCCATAGATTTTGGATTGTTGTGTTTTCATTTTCATTTGTTTCCATATATTTTTTAATTTCCTCTCTAATTGCCTGATTGGCCCATTCATTCTTTAGAAGGGTGTACTTTAACCTCCATGTTTTTGGAAGTTTTCCAGACTTCTTCCTGTAATTGATTTCAAGTTTCAAAGCATTGTGATCTGACAGTGTGCATGGTATGATCTCTATTCTTTTATATTTATTGAGGGCTGCTATATGTCCCAGTATGTGATCTATCTTGGAGAATGTGCCATGCGCACTTGAGAAGAAAGTGAATTCCCCGGCCTCAGAATGTAAAGTTCTAAATATATCCGTCAGCTCCATCTGGTCCAATGTGTCTTTCAAGTCCATTATTTCTTTAGTCATTTTCTGTCTGGTTGACCTATCCATTGGTGTAAGCGGAGTATTAAAGTCCCCTGCTATTAGCACATTCTTATCTAGAAGCTTGTTTCTGTTTGTGATTAATTGTTTTAGATATTTAGGTGCTCCCATATTCGGTGCATAGACATTTATGATTGTTAGTTCTTCCTGATGGATGGACCCTGTAATTATTATGTAGTGCCCTTCTTCATCTCTTGTTATTGTCTTTAATTTAAAGTCCAGTTTGTCTGATATAAGTATTGCTACTCCGGCTTTCTTTTGGTTTCCTGTAGCATGATATATATTTCTCCATCCCCTTACTTTTAATCTGAAGGTATCTTCCAGTCTAAAATGAGTCTCTTGTAGACAGCATATAGATGGATTTTGCTTTTTAATCCATTCTGCTACCCTATGTCTTTTGATTGGAGCATTCAGCCCATTTACATTCAGTGTTATTATTGAAATATGTGGGTTTAAAGTCTTTGTATCTTTTGTAGAGTTCATGTTTGTGGTGGTGTCTCTGGTATCTTTGTTCCATTCCTTCAGAGCATCCTCTTCAGGATTTCTTGTAGGGCTGGCTTAGTGGTGGCAAATTCTTTCAATTTCTGTTGATTTGGAAAGTTTTTTATCTCTCCTTCTATTTTGAATGGCAGGCTTGCTGGATAGAGGATTCTTGGCTGCATATTTTTACTGTTCATCACATTGAAGATTTCCTGCCATTCCTTTCTGGCCTGCCAAGTTTCAGTAGATAGGTCTGTCACCACTCTGATTGGTTTCCCTTTGTATGTTAGGGCCCTTTTCTCCCTAGCTGCTTTTAAAATTCTCTCTTTGTCCTCGTATTTTGCCATTTTTACTATGAGATGTCGTGCAGAAGATCGATTCAAGTTACGTCTGAGGGGAGTCCTCTGAGCCTCTTGTATTTCCACATTTACTTCCTTCCCCAGGTCGGGGAAGTTCTCTGCTATAATTTGTTCCAGGACTCCTTCAACACCTTTCCCTCTCTCTTCCTCTTCTCGAATTCCTATGATACCGATATTGTTGCGTTTGACCGTATCGCTGAGCTCTCGAATTCTTCTTTCCTGTTCCTGGATCAGTTTGTCTCTTTTTTTGTCAGCTTCTTGTTTTTCTATAATGGTGTCTTCTAAATCACTTATTCTCCTTTCTGCCTCTTCAATCCGTGCATTGGAGGCCTCTAATTTATTATGTATCTCATTTATCGCATTTTTTAATTCTTCATGCCTATTTTTATTTTCTATTCTGTCCGTAGCCATAGTTTCTTTGATGTCCCCTATGTTTTTTTCAAGCCCAGTTATTAATTTTACCATTATTATTCTAAAATCTTGTTCAGTTATGCTGCTGATATCTGTTTTGAGCAGTTCATTAGCTGTCATTTCTTCTTGGAGTTTCTTTGGAGGAGAGCTCTTTCTTTCGTCATTTTAGTTAGCTTTCTGGCTCTTGTTGGTTTTAAAGTCCTGTTATGCTCTCTGTTTCTATGAGCGCTGCTATATCCAAGAGGACTCTTTGATTTTCCAGGGCCTATCTTTTCAGAGAGTGTTTTTTGAACGGTATGTCTTGGTCTCTCTTGTTGGGACCTTGTTTATTTTATTTTCCAATTTGTAGTGATATTTGGGACTCTCCACCCTGTGTACTCTAGCTTGTTTCTTGAGGTAGCCGTTAGAAGGCTCTCTCAGTGGATTCTGCGTCCTTTTTCTCCCAATCTCTCAGGTTTTGTAAGGTTTCCAATGGCTTCAGATCTTTTCTGTGTGATGTATGGGCGTGAGCGCAAGTACGGAGCTCCTTACTTCTCCACCATCTTGCCCTCTCTCCCCAAATGTGTAGTTTAAAAAAAATGTAAATCACAAAGGATACAAAGAAACAGGAAAATGTGTCCCATTGAAAGGAAAAAAATCCATCGGTAGAATTGTCTCTGAGAAAGAACAGATGGTGAACCTTCTAGACAAAGGGGTTGAGGCAACAGTCATACAGTTATTCGAGCTGCAGCCAGGAGATGGAGACTAGGGGCTCCCAGTGCTTGTCTCTCAGGAAAAAACAAACAAACAAAAACCAAAAAAGCAAAAGTTAAATATATGACATAAATAAATAAGTAGGGGACACCCCTTGCTTCTGTAAATCGTCAACACAAGCAAACAACCACAAATTGTGACATGGCTCAGGGAAAGCTCTGAATTATCATGAAGAAACAGCACAACCCTGTGGAACACGAAAACCACAGGCGGCTGCACAGAAAAGCAAGGAAAGCATTTCACCCGTGTCACCCCATCCTTCAGTCTGGAGCAGCTCAGCACCAAGTAAGAAGCCCTCAGAGGGATTTCACCTGCAGGGAAAGAGAACAGGAATACTTTAGCCATTCTGCTCACCTATCCACGCCATGGGTCAAAGACTAAATAGAAAATTTAAAAAATCTTGAGAAAAACAAAAGTAGAAACAGAACATATCAAATCTTACAAGATGCAGGAAATCAGTCCTTAAGAGGGAAGTTTGTGGTCATAATTGCCTACATAAAAGAAGATCACAAATAAACCACCTAACATTACACCTCAAGGAACTAGAAAAAAAGAAAACTAAGGCCAAAGTTAGTAGAAGGATAAAAATAACAAACATTTGAATGGAAATAGATGAAATAGTAAATAAGAACACATAGAAAACGATAAATGAAATGAAGAGTTGGTTTTTGTTAGGATAAAAAACAAGCTCACAAACTATTAGCTACACTAAGAAAAAATGTAGGTGACTCAAGTAAATAAAATTATAAACGAAAGTATAAAACTGAGCGGCGCCTTGGTGGCTCAGTCAGTTGAAAGTCCAACTCTTGATTTTTGCTCAGGCCATGATCTTATGGTTCGATTTGTGAGACTGAGCCCCATGCTGGGCTCTGCGCTGACAGCACTGAGCCTGCTTGGGATTCGGTCTCTTCCCCTCCTTCTACTCCTCCCTGCTTTCAAATTAAATAAATATACTTTTTAAAAAAGGACAGACCTGATTCCACAAAGGTCATTAGATTTACTATGACAATATATGGCAACAAATTAGATTACCTAGAGACATTGGATGCATTCCTAAAAACATACAGGTCACCAAGAATCATGGACAAAAATAGAGAATCTAGACAGACCAATTACTAGTAGCAGATTGGGTCAAGAATAAAAAGTCTCCCCAAAAGTCTTTACTGACGAATTCTATCAAACACAGAGAAGTGATAACCAATCTTTCTCAAACTCTTCTAAAATATTAGAAAGCAAGAAATAACTTCCAACCTCATTTAATGGACCCAGTGTTACCCTGGTAGCAAAGACAGACAAGGACACTACAAGAAAAGAAAATTACAGCCTATATGGCCATGAATAAACATGCCAAAGTCCTCAACAAAATGCTCGCAAAACGAATTCAAAGGCTTTTTAATGTTTTAAATGTTTATTCATTTTTGAGGGAGTGAGATTGAAAGAGACAGAGCATGAGCGGGGGAAGACAGAGAGAGAGGGAGACATAGATTTCCAAGCAGGCTCCAGGCTCTGAATTGTGAGCACAGAGCCCCATGTGGGGCTTGAACCCACCAACCACGAGATCATGACCTGAGGCCAAGTCGGACGCTTAACCAACTGAGCCACCCAGGCGCCCCTCGAAGAACTAATATTGTTAAACTATCCATGTGTTAAAGTGGTCTATAGATTCAATGAAATCCTAAACAAAATCACAATGACAGCTTTTAAAGCAACAGAAAACATTACCCCTAAATTCATGCGGAAGCACATAAGACACCAAAGAGCCAAAATAATGTTGAGAAAGAACAATAGATCTGGAGGCATCACATTTCCTGATTTCAAACTACGTTACAAAGCCATAGCAATCAAAAAGTACGGTACTGGCATGAAAGCAGGTATATAGAACAATGGAACAGAACACGGAGCCCAGAAGTAAACCCCACATATATGGTAAACTCATTTCTGCCAAGGGTACCGACAACATACAGTGGGCAAAGAATAGTCTCCTTGGTAAATGGTGATGGGAAACTGGATAGTCACATGCAATGAATGACACTGCAA
The DNA here is from genome assembly GCA_017311185.1 of Proteles cristata cristata. Classification (NCBI taxonomy): domain Eukaryota; kingdom Metazoa; phylum Chordata; class Mammalia; order Carnivora; family Hyaenidae; genus Proteles; species Proteles cristata. The sequence goes on from JAESUZ010002033.1 coordinate 19,193, forward strand.
CCTACAGTGAAGTAACTTACATCACTGACAAAAATTAACCTGAATGGATTAAAGAATTAAATCTAAGGATTGAAACAAACAAAAAAAAAACTTCTAGGGAAAAAGATAGGGCAAAAGCTCTTTGTCATTGGTATTAGCAATGATTTTGGGATACCACAGCAAAAACACAGGGCAAAAAAGCTAAAATAAAGATGTGGGACTATATCAACTGAAATGCTTCTACACAGCAAAGAAAAACCATCAATAAAATATAAGGGAATCCTACAGAATGTGAGAAATTATTTGCCACCCATTATCTGATAAGAGTTTAATATCCAAAATATATAAGTAACACGTAGAAATCAAGGGATAAAATGAAAAAACACAATTTACAAATAGCAGACCTGAATAGACAGTTTTTCAAAGAAGACATACAAATTGGCGATAGGGACATGAAAAGGTGCTAGATATCACTTAGTCATCAGGAAAATGTCAATCTAAACCCCAGTGAAGGGTTTAGATCCACACCTGTGAGGATGGTTATAAAAAAGACCAAGGAACAAATGTTGGTGAAGGTGTGGAGAAGGGAAACCCGTGGTCACTGCTGGTGGTATGGGAAATATTATGGAGCTTTGTGAAAAAAAATTGAAGTAGAACTACCACATGATCCACCAATCCCCACTCCAGGATGCATGTTAGGAAATGAAATATGAATCAAAACACACGTATTTTTTTAATGTTTTAAGTTTACTATTTATTTTGAGAGAGAGAGAAAGTGTGAGCAAATACGGGAGGGTCAGAGAGAGAGAGGGAGTGAATCTTATGCAGGCTCCTGTCAGTGCAGAGCCTGACATGGGACTTGAACCCACAAACCGTGAGATCAGGACCTGAGCTGAAATCAAGAGTTGGACATTTTGTCACCCCAAAACACACTTGAAATTAAAAGGTTACAAAAGACAAAGAATGTTACATATTACTACATCTTTCTATACAAGAAGATAGAATAATCATACACATTTACACACCTAATAACACGTACTCAAAGTACATGAGGCAAAACCTGACAGACTGAAGGTGGACATACACAGTTCTATAATTATAGATGAAGGCTTTAATACTCTTATTTCAAGATGGACAGAAAACCAGACAGAAGACAGAAAATGAGGACACAGAAGGCGTGAACAACACAGTTATCCCATTAGATGTGACACCATATGCACAACACACTAACCCAAATAACAGAATATATGGTCTCTCAATGTACCTGGATGTTCTCTTGTTTTCATCATAGGTAGGCTACAAATTCATTCTCATTAGATTTGAAAGATGTCACACAAACTATCAAATATATCATAAGGGAAAGTAGGAAATATTTAGAGACAAACAAAAGTGAAAACAGGACATACCAACACTTATGGGATGCAGTGAATGTAGTGCTAAGGGGGAAATTTATAGTTACAAATGCTTACGTTAATAAAGAAGAAAGAGTTTAGAAAAAAATGACACCTCAACCATTAGGTAATCTAAAATGAAGGAGGCAAAAATATCCAATGGGAAAAAGACAGTCTCCTCAACAAATGGTGCCGGGAAAGCAACAGCTACATATAAGAGAATGAAACTGGACCACTTTTTCACACCACACACAAAAATAAACTCTAAACATTGAGGTCTGAAACTATAAAACCCCTAGAAGTAAACAAAGGCAGTAATCTCTCTGACATCAACCGTAGAAACAAATTTCTAAGTGTATCTCTTGTGGCACAGGAAACAAAGCAAAATTAAACAACTGGGACTACCTCAAAATAAAATGCTTTTTCACAGTGAAAGAAATTATCAATAAAACAAAAAGATCACCTGTGATGGGAGAAGATATTTGCAAATGAAACATTCCATAAGGGGTTAATATCCAATTAATATCCAAAATATCCAATAACATATACACCTCTGCACCAAAACACGAAATAATCCAATTAAAAAATGGGCCAGAGACTGGATCCTGGGTGGCTCAGCTGGTTGAGCATTGGACTGCGATTCAGGTCATGATATCATGGTTCAGGTCCCACCTCTGTCTGGCTCACTGCTGTCAGAGCAGAGCTGGTTCAGGTACTGGCTCCAACTGTCTGCCCCTCCCCCACTTGCACTCTCTCTCAACAACAACAAAAAAGTTTTAAAACATGGGCAGGTGACATGAAGAGACATTTTCCAAAGACTACAAACAGGTACATGAAAAGATGGTCAACATCACTCAACCTCAGGCAAATGCAAATCAAAACCACAATGAGATACCACCTTATACCCCCCAGAATGGCTCAGGGGTGGAGAAAAAAGGAACCCTCGTGCAGTGTTGTTGGGAATGCACACTGGTGCAACCACTGTGGAACAATATAGAAGTTCCTCAAAATACTAAAAATAGAATTACCATATGATCCAGTAACTCCAAACACTAATGTGAAAAGATCTATGCACCCGTATCCTTACTGCAGAATTATGTAACATAGCCAAGATATGGAAGCAACCCAAGTTTTCATCCATAGATGAAAGGATAAGGAAGATGATATACAAAAGATATATCTTTTCTCTGAGTTAATTATGCTTCAATTAGTAATAAATTGTTTTTAAAAAGAAGATCTCAAATCAACACCCAAACTCTATACTTAATGATGTACACAAATTATTTACATATATAATATATATTATATACACATATATATAAAATGCAGCCAAGGGAAACAAGATCCTGCCATTTATAACTACAAGGGATGAATCTAGAGGGTCTAATGCTAAGTGACACAAGGCAGGGAAAGACACAGCATATGAGTTCATTCATATGTGGAATTTAAGAAACAAAACAAAGGGGAAAAAGAGACAAACAAAAAAACCCACTCTTTTAAACACATTTTCTAAACATTTATTTATTTTTGAGGGAGAGAGAGAAAGAGCATGAACTGGGGAGAGGCAGAGACAGAGAACGGGAGACACAGAATCTGAAGCAGGCTCAGGCTCTAAGCTGTACATACAGAACTGATAGCAGGGCTTGAACCCATGAAATGCAAGATTATGACTTGAGCCGAAGTTGGATGCCCAACCTAAGGAGCCACCCAGGCACCCCAAAGAACAGACTCTTAAATATGGTGAACAAACTGGTAGTTGCCAGTGGGAGGTGGGTGGGGGTGGGTAACATAGGTGAAGGTGATGAGATGAGTACAGAATTGTTGAATCACATGCTTGAACTAAGATAACACTCTGAGTTAATTATACTTCGATGAATAATAAATTGTTTTTAAAAAGAAGATCTCAAATAAACCCCCAAACTCTAAACTTAATGATGTACACACAGAACAAAACCCAAAGTTACCAGAAGAAAAGAAATAATATTAGAACAGAGATAAATAAAGCATAGAAAAATGACTGAGAAAACCAATGACATGAAAAGTTGGATCTTTGAAAGATCCACAGAATTGACAACCATGTAGCTGGATTGACCAAGACAAAGAGACAAGGATAAAGTTACTAAAATCAGAAATGTAAGTGGGAATTTTACTATCTATTCTACAGAAATGAAGAAAAACAATTATGTACCATCCAACTGGATCACCTAGAAGAAATTAAGAAATGCCTAGAAACAAAAAACAAACAAACAAACAATCTAGCAAAACTGCATCACAAAGAGATGGAATAACTGAACAGAACTATAACTAGTAGGATATTGAATCAGTCATCAAAGAAAGTCCTGCATCTAATGGATTCACTGTGAATACAACGATTTAAAGAACACCAATCCTTCTCAAATTCTTTCATAAAACTAGAGGTGAGAACACGTCCAATCTTTTTCTATGAAGCCGACATTGATCTTAGTGCAAAGCCAGACAAACGACAATACAAGGAAACTACAGACCATTATCTTTCGTGCATATTAACATAAGTACCAGTAAACTACTAGCAAACTGAATTCAGCAGCATCACCATGATAAACCAGGATGCATTCTTGGAATGCAAACATAGTTCAACATATGACACAATGAATGAAATACAGCACATTAACAGAATGAAGGGGAAACACACAATCATTTCAATTGATGTAGAAAAACATTTGACAAAATTTAACACTCTTTTCTTATAAAAAAAAAAACACTCAATGAACAGGAATAGATGGAAACTACCTCAACATGATAAGACCATGGATGAATACACCACAGCTAAATTCATACTAAATGTGAAAGGGTGAAAGGTTTTCCTTATGGTTAGAAACAAGGCAAGGGTGCCCATTTTTGCCACTTTTGTTCAACACAGTATTAAAAGTTCTAGCCAAAATAATTACAAAAAAGAAAAGACCTAAAGGCATTAAAATCAGAAAGAAAGAAGTGAAGTTGTCTCTATTCTCAGATGATATCATCTTATATGTAGAAATCTCTAAGGATTCCACACAAACACGCTCACAAAATTGTTAGAGCAAATGAAAAAATTCAACAAAGTTTCATGATGTCCTGTTGGTTTTTTGTTTTTGTTTTTGTTTTTTTGGTCTTCACTGATTTTTATTGAATGAAAGACTCCAGGGGCAAGCAGGAGAGATCAAGAGCAACAACAGCAGGGGCAAATATAAAAATATAAAATGTAGGGGCTCCTGGGTGGCTTAGTCGGTTAAGCGTCCGACTTTCGCTTAGGTCATGATCTCGCGGTTCGTGGGTTCGAGCCCCGCGTCGGGCTCTGTGCTGACTGCCAGCTCAGAGCCTGGAGCCTGTTTCAGTCTGTGACTCCCTCTCTCTCTGACCCTCCCCTGCTCACGCTGTCTCTCTCTCTCCTAGAAATAAATAAAACATAAAAAAAAAAAATAAAGTGCAAGCACTGGGCAATGCGTGCAGGGTTGTCCCTTGGGGGACACGAGGCTGAGGACTAGCCACAGCCAACCCCTAAGGGAATCTAGGCCTGAGGGGCCTGTGAAGGGCCCTTGGCTGGGGGTGGAAGTGGCTTGAATGGGGCCTACCCTTGGGCTTTGAAGGAGGAGACCAGCTGTGAGGGTACCTTGGCGAGCACAGTCTGTGCTAGTGCTTCCTGAGGGGCATTCTGGAAGCGGCGGTAGGGCACAAACTGCACTCTATCACGGGCAGCTGCCTCCCTGGAGCGTGTATGCAGGGGTCCACCATCAGCAGTCAGCTGCTCCATGGCCTCGAAGTCAGCACCACCCACACCCACGATGATCACTGACATGGGCAAGTGTGAAGCACGCACCACAGCCTCACGTGGTACATGTATCACATGACTGTGATACAGCTCTTTCTAAGCGTTTATCTGAGATTGTGATCGGACAATGTAAGGTAATAGCTACATATTTGAATGAATCTCAGGATCTTAGAGTGAATGGCTATAACTGTACCACAAGTTCTGTCTCTTCCGCGTTGGTCAATACCAAAGACAGCCCTGTACTCTTTGACTTCTTTGAGGACACTCAGCTTTATAGAAACCAAGCCAACAAAGCCCTTGAGAAGTACAAAAGGGAGAATGGAGATTTTGCCTTTTTCAGAGTGGACCGAGTGAAGAGAGTTGTCAGAGCGAGAGGAGAGGAAAGAACCAGTTACTACCTGGACTTCTCTGTGAGGAACTGCTCCAGTAGCCACCATTTTCCCAGGGACTATAATGCCTTTGGATTCTGCAGAGCAGACTTGTCCTATAATGCAGGAGTCTCTGACTTGGAAACCCCAAATTACATTGCCATAAGCTGTGAAGTCTTCAACTTGGAGGATCATAGAAACATCAATGGTACACACCAGCATTTCGGCCATCCCTTCCATTCTGGTGGGCATGAGCATTCTCTTGCTGGCAAGCCTCCATTTAAGCCAGATGAATTTAGAGATCCCCACCATCCCCACCAGCCACATAAACATAGATGTCTACTTCCTCCAGAAGACAAAAATGAGTCAGACAGACCACCATTTCAGGCAGGAGCCCCTCCAGTCTTGCCTGCTCCAGAGTTACCATGTCATCATCCCCATTTTGGCACCAATAGGACCCATGGACACCTTCATAATCATAGTTCTAGTAAGCACCCTCCCCATGGACACCCTCCCCATGGACACCACCCCCATGGACACCATCCCCATGAACACAAGCCCCATAGCCATGATTTCCATGGACCTTGTGACCCACTACAACATAGCGAGGATCCCCAAGATCGCCATCGCCAGGGTCGTGGCCCACCATCTAGGCACCCAGAAAAAAGAGGTCCTGGTTAGAGACACTTTCCCTTCCACTGGAGACAAATTGGATATATTTACCGACTCTCTCCACTAAAGAAAGATGAAGTTCTTCCTCTTCCTGAAGCCAATTTTCCTAGCTTCTCATTGCCAGACCACAGCCATTCTTTAAAACCAAAGATTCAGTCCTTCCCTCAATCAGCCTCTGAATCATGCCCAGGAACATTCAATAGTGAGTTTTTATATGTCTTGAAGTTTTTTGCATATAGCTTCCAAAATAAAATATGATTTCCTCGGTGGGGAAAAATTAACACTCTGAACTAGAACCATAAATTAAAAATATGACCAACAAAAAAAATTCATACAAAAATTGTTTTAATTTCCATACAGTAACAATGAACATTCTGAAACAGAAGATTTAGAAGAGAATTCTAGTTAGAACAGCATTTAAAAAAAAAAGAGTTGTTTACTAAAGTAAACAAGACAGTAAGACACCTGTACACTGAAAATTACAAGACATTGACTAAAGAAGTTAATGAAGATGTAAATCAATGGAAAGACACCCTCTGTTCATACAATCCAGTAATTTTGCTTCTTGTTATTTACCCAACAAAGTTGAAAACATACAGCAGAAACACTTGCACACATGTCATTCACTCTACCTTGACCTAGTTTATCATAAAAGGACAACAAGATCATTATGGTTTTTAGAATTCCCTCTTAGTTTATACTTTAGCAACTCAAGATTGGGATTTACTTCTTGTGGATATTCCCTAAGCCTCATGGCACACGCACAGCTTCTGTCAGATAGGACTGAAATTAATTAAGTTAATGTTGCATTGCTCACACGAAGATTTTTACTTTACAGTTTATTAGAAAACAGAATGAACAATTGCCTTTCAAAAATAAAATACATATACATTACAAGGCCTCTGTCAAATTAACATATGGTCTCAAGTGGTAAGTTAGGAACCAGATTGCCACTTTCAAAACATGTGTTTTGTTTGTTTGTTTTCTTGTTTGTTTTGATGTATCTTAAGAGTTTAGTTTTGATTTTGTTTCCCTTGCTTCAGGAGACATATCTAGAAAAAGTTGCCATGCACAATGTCAAAGAGGTTACTGTCTGAATTCTCCTAAAATTTTTATGGTTTCAGGTGTCACATTTAGACCTTTAATCTATTTTGAACATATTTTTGTGTATAGTGTAATGAAGTGGTCCAGTTTTTTCTTTTCTATGTTGCCGTCAGTCTTCCCAACATCATTTGTTGACTAGACTGTCCATTTCCCATGGGATATTCTTTCCTGCTTTGTAGAAGATTAATTGACCCTATAGTTGTGGGTTTATTAAAAAGCTTCTGCACAGAAAAGGAAACAATCAACAAAGCTAAAAGGAAACCTATGAAATGGGAGAAGATATCTACAAATGACATACCCCTAGAGGGTTACCATCCAAAATATGTAATTTCTAACACTCAACATGCCAAAATATATAATCCAATAAAAAGTGAACAGAACCTTCCCCAAAGAAGATATTCAGATGGCCCAGAGACACAAGAAAAAATGCTCACCATCAGTTACCATAAGGGAAATGCAAATTGAAACTACAGTGAGTTATCACCTCACACCTGTCAGAGGGCTGGTCAACAGCACAAGGAACAACAGGCGTTGGCAAGGATGTGGAGAGAAAAGTCACTCCTGCACTTTTGGTGGGAATGCAAACTGCCGCAGCTAAGGTGGAAAACACTATGGAGGTTCCTCTAGAAGCTAAAAATAGAACTACTCTATGATCCAGCAATCACACCACTGGGTAAACACTAATTGAAGGAATACATGAACCCCTATGTGTATAGCAGCATTATTTACCATAGCAAAAATTTGGAAGTAGCCCAAGTGACAAACCACAGATGAATGGATAAAGAAAGGTGGTGTGTGTGTGTGTGTGTGAGCGTATATAAAATGTAATATGATTGCTCCATAAAAACAAATGAAGTCTTGCCATTCACAACCGCATGGGTGGAGCTAGGGAGTACAACACTAAGTGAAACAAGTCAGACCGATAAGACAAATGCCATATGATTTCACTCAAACATGGAATTTAAGAAACCAAAGAGAAAGAGGGAGAAAGAAAGCAAGAAGCAGACTGTTAATTATAGAGAAGAAAATGATGGTTACTGGAAGGGAGGGGGCGGGGATATGGCTGAAACAGGCGATGGGGATTAAGAAGTGCACCTGCAGTGATGAGGCCTGGGTGAGGTATGGAATTATTGAGTCAGTATATTGTATTCCTGAAACTACTATAGCACTGTATGTCACTAATTGGAATATATATAAAAAAAAAAAAAACTATAGGGGCTCCTGGGTGGCTCAGTCAGTTAGCTGTCTGACTTTGGCTCTAGTCATGACCTCATGGTTTGTGAGTTTGAGCCGCGAATCAGGCTCTGCTCTGACAGCTCAGAGCCTGGAGCCTGCTTCGGATTCTGTGTCTGCCTCTCTCTCTGCTCCTCCCCTGCTCACACTCTGTCTCTCTCTCTCTCTCTCAAAAATAAATAAACATTAAACAAATTCTAAAAAACTATAAAAAATTTAATAAATACAAAAGAAACATTTAAAAACATTTTATATCTTTATTTTATCTTTTGAGAGACAGAGTCAGAGAGCAAGTGGGGGAAGGGCAGAGAGAGAGGGAGACAAAGAATCTGAAGCAGTCTCCAAGCTCTGAGCTGTCAGCACAGAGCCCAATGCGGGGCTCAAACCCATGGACTGTGAGATTATGACCTGAGCGGAAGTTGGATGCTTAACTGACTGAGCCACCCAGGTGGTCCCAAGAAACATGGTTTTAAAATAAGTTAATTTAGAAACATCTTTATTGAGGCATCATTGAAACACAATGACCTGCATGTATTTAATGTGCACATTCTGATGACTGACCATGTGCCTGCATCATGATAACTTTACAGTATGTAGGGGAGGGGTCATGGAGGGGCCACTGTCCCTGTCTCCTCACATTATGCTAACAAGAACAAGGACACATTCAGACACCTAGAGATAAAGAAGTCTGGGGTTCTCGATGTCACAAAGTGGCAGTGAGAACAAAACCTGCACCACTCAGTTCCCCACGAGGCAGCTGGGAGGTATTCACACTGTGAGAGAAAATAATCATGAACATAGTCAAGTCAGTCATTATAAGTGGTGGCATTTGGAAAAACCCTCCACGCACTCAAAATGTCCACGTCTGGAGGATCCCCTGAACCCAGTCTCATCTCCTCTGCCCCAAACCCTCCCCACTTTAGGTCCCTCTAATCTGACCTTTATATATATATCACATATATATATATATATTTGTTATGTTTATATTTATATTTGAGAGAGAGAGAATGGGGAAGGGGCAGAGAGAGAGAGGGAGACAGAGAGTCTAAGCAGGCTCCAGGTTCTGTATTGTCAGCACAGAGCCTGATGTGGGGCTCGAACTCATGAACTATGGGATCACGACCCAAGGTGAAGTTGGACGCTTAACCTACTGAGCCACACAGGCACCCCAAAGGTCCCACCTTAATAAGCCTTGAGAGACACATCAGAGCCCTGGGCACGGTCACAGCCATAGAACCAACAGGAGCCCCAGGAGAGGAGACTAAGGGAGGAGCTACGGGGTGGGTGAGCTACTCATGGGGTCCCGTCTACACTACCCATGAGCTCAGGGATCACCCCTCCATACTTACTTGCAGACTGAGTGTACCTCCATCTTTTCCCCTGTGAGAAGAAAACATCTGTCAGGGGCCAGGGAGAACGCTGGGCCATGAGGTCCTAAAAGAACTCCTCAAATTCTTGACTGCAAAAAAATTTCCAGAACTTTACTACACATCCAGGGCAATATTACATAATGTGAAGCAAGAGGACATGTGGAAACCAGATCCAACCCTCCTGGAGGGCTGTGTGCAGCAGGGCCTCCCCTCTGTCCATGACCTCTGGGCATCAGGTCCCATCACCAGGGACATCAAGGTGAACATTTTCTCTCTTTTTCAGGTGTGATTTTTCCAAAGAGTATTAGCAGACAGGGTCCTGACTGGGTAAGCACATGTATGTGGCTGGTGCCTCCCAGGACTGAGGCAAGACATTGGAACATTACATATTGCCTGAACCCCCCCTTACCCTCACCTCTCCCCTCACCTCATGCAAGAAAACTCAGACCTCACCCCTCTCTCTGCTGGAGCTCTTCCTCCTCCAGGTCACAGGTCCACTGACCACAGCTCCAAGGACAGCCAGACCTGCAATGATTCCCATGAAGGGGAGCCTGGAGTGAGATGGGGCTCTGGGAGGGAAAAGGAAGGTGAGAGTTTTAACCCCCAGCCTTCTGCTCTGATCCCGCTGAAGGTCTACAGAAGGCGTTCTGTTGTCTGAGAACAGAACCCACCCCATCATCCCCTATCGTACCCCATCTCAGGGTGATGCGCTCCTGCAGCCACACATGCTGCACAAGCACATGTATCTCTGCTCCTCTCCAGGAGGCACCACCACAGCTGCCCACTTCTGGAAGGTCCCGTCCCCTGCAGGCCTGGTGTCCACAAGGTCCATGTCCTGGGTCAGGTCCTCCCCATCACTGCCAGATCACAGTAATCTCAGTCAGGTAGAAGCCCAAAGCCAGCACCTCAGGGTCCCCCATGGTCAGAGATGGGGTGGTGGGTCCCATGTGTCTGTGGAGGATCTGAGGAGAAGGGTCACAAACTCTTGTGCCCTTGCAGAGAGTGGAGAGGACAGAGGGGGTGGGCAGAGGGAGTGCAAGACACACCCCAGACTGAGCTCCAGGATCTCAGGTAACTTCCCATCCCTCGGGAAGGTCCGGAGGCAGGGTAAGTAAGACAGCCTAGGGGAGGAGGCTCAGGGTCTCTGAGTGGGTCAACAGAGACTTCTAGTCCTGACGGTAGAGGAGGCCCAGTGGCTCATAACACCTGGAGTCAGCCCTCCAACGAAGATGGGCATGGGACGGAGAGCAAGGCCTGGGGGAGGAAGTCACCCAGCGGTGCCCAAGGTGAATACCAGGGTCAGAGAAACTGCTATGAAATTCTTTCAGAGATAACCGACTCTACTTCCTTAGAGACTGGATCCCCTCAGTGTCCTGAGAGAAGGATGCGTCCTCTGAAGGAATCTCTCTCTGGGACAGGATCTGAAAACCCAGGGTAACCGCTCACCCTCAGGATCCAAGAAGGGGGGCAGGGAAGAATTCTGGTGTCAATCTCGTTTTCCTCCCTTTTTGGTGGGGCCAGCAGGAGGTACAGCCCCAGCCTTAGGGGAGATCCAGAGGCCTAGCGGCCCACATTCTTCTTCCCTCAAGGTTTCTATTCCTTTCTCCAGGTACCTGAGGAGCCACAGCCTGCCCTCCCTCTGCAGGTAACACCCGGTAGTGCTCGGCCGCTCTGGCCTCTCCCACTGGCGCCTAAGACCTGAGCCGCCTCCTCAGCTGCGCTCCAGGAACGCAGGTCCTCCCTCAGGGCGCTGTACCAGGCTCACAGGCGAATGCTCAAACCCTTGGTGGAGGCTCACATCCCACCCCAAGTTGCAGCCGGAAGTCCCTTGGAAGGTGTGAGACCCTGGCCTCCTCCGTAGCCAGCCCCTCCCACTATCTCTTCCCCGGCGGGAAGCCCCGCCCACTACCCAGCCCCCGCAGTCAGCCCCTCACCCCCACCTCACCCCGCAGGCCGGTTACCGCGGTGATTGGTCAAAGACCTCAGAAACTGTATACAAAATCAAGAGTGAATCCCCGAAGGCTCCTCCGGGGTTGGGGGCTGGAAGGGTCGGCTGGCCTCGGGGTGAATCTTGGGCCCGGGGACTCTAGGCGACCCCAGCCGGTCCACGGGGAATTCTGGGACTCGTGACATGAACCCGGACCCCGGTCACTCACCGGACTCGCTCTGGTCGTAGTCGTGGAGGGCGGTGTGCAAGGTCAGCAGGTGGGTCTGTGCGTGCACCTTGGCGATCTCCATCTGCTCCTCCCAAACTGGTCCGCCCTGCTCCACCCACGGCACCCACGGCTCCACCCTCGGACTCGCGGCGTCGCTGTGGAATCGCAGGAACAGTGTCTTGTCTACGTGGCCCAGCGGTACGTACGGCGCCTCCCGGAGGCCAGGCCGGGACACCGCGGTGTGGAAACACCTCAGGGAGTGGGAGCCTGTGAGCGCGGTGGGGCTGAGACTCCGACCGACCCTCCTCCCGGCGTCAGGCGGGATCCAAGGTGGAAGCAGCATGGAAGGCGGGGGGGGGGGGTACCCGAGTGGGGAAGAGCACCAGGTAACAGGCCGGGGTGGGGCCGGGGAAGGGAGGAAGGGGGAGGGGTCTGAAGTGGGGGCAGCGGCCCCCTTCCCAGGGGGTCCAGCGTCCCCGCCAGGCAGTCCTTTTCTTCCTACCTATAACAGGCTCTTTCTTTCCGACCTCGCACTCACTGTCCGAGGTCACGGTCATGGCCAGCCCCCTGAAAGCACCAGGAGAAGGGTTCAAGGTCCCAGAGTCGCCATCCTCTAGAGGATCTAAGTCCCAGGGGGTTGGTGGACAGGCCAGGCGAGGGACCACAGTAAAGCTGATAGTCTTCTCTAGAAACCAGACAATCGGAGTGTGAACATCGGCCTCTTCATGAGTCCCAGGCAGGGGGACCTGACACAGGCTGTGACACGGAGAAGCGAAACCAAGGGAGATAGGGGCTCCCCAACACCGGGCTTCCCTACCTTTGTGCCCTTGTGCCTTGGACCCTGAGAGCCACGCCCCCCCACCCCACCCCCCACCCCAGGGGACCAAGGATTGTGCAGCCTGGACTGACCAGCCCTCTCCTCTTGCAGGGAGCTCTCTCTGTCACACTGTTTCCCCTGAGTTCTGGTGCAGGGCCTTTCTGAAGAAACCAGGTAGAGACACCAGACCGGGTCCTCCTCTTCCTTTACCGGAAACCACTCCCTGACCTGGACTCTGTCTCTTACCCCTTTACCTCTCTCCCTGAACTGACAGAGTGAGTGACCGGCTGACTTACCTAGTTATTTATTTATTTATTTATTCATTCATTCATTCATTCATTCATTCATTCATTGGTCGTATTTATTTATTTATTTATTTATTTATTATTTCAAGGAGAGAGAGAGACAGCGTGAGAAGGGGAGGGTCAGAGAGAGAGAGGGAGATACAGACTCTGAAATAGGCTCCAGGCTCTGAGCTGGCAGTCAGCACAGAGCCCGACGTGGGGCTCTAACCCACGAACCGTGAGATCATGACCTAAGCGAAAGTCGGACGCTTAACCGACTAAGCCACCCAGGCGCCCCTCGTTTTTATTTAAATTCCAGTAAGATAACATACAGTGTTATATTGGTTTCCGTGTACAACAAAGTGATTCAACAATTCCATACATCACCAGGTGCTCCCATCAGGGAACAATATGCAAAAGAGAGAATAGGGACCGCTTCTCACACCATTCACGAAAATAAATTCAAAGTGGATTAAAGACAAAAATTGTGAGGCCTGAAACCATAAAAATCTGAGAAGAGAACACACGCAGTAATTTCTTTGACATGGGCGGTGACACCTTCTTTCTAGAAGTGTCTCCTGAGGCAAGGGAAACCACAGCACAAATAAACCACTGAGACTGCACCCAAATAAAAAGCTTCTGCACAGGGAAGGTAATAACCTCCTGGATGTTTTAGAAGGAGACGTACTCCCAGGGAATTTGAGGTCAGAGAGAGAGCTGGCTTTAGGGTAGTTGGTGCAGAAACAACGGTTTCCTCTCTAAACCTGGGGCACCTGTGCCTGGGGCACCAGCTAGAGATCCTCACAGAGGCCAGTCTGCTTTTTGTTTACTAACCATAATCTAGATCACCACGGAATGATCAGGACTCTAATGTTTCAGAATACTGATTTTGCCATTCCTAGATACATTTGTCTAACCAGCCTTAGGCTTGCAATAACCAAAGCTGTGATTTCATTTTCCCAAAGCATGACTGAGGGTTTTGTATTTTAAAATGATCTTCATTCCGTAGCTCTGTCTGGGAGTCCCAGACAATCCTCAACACAAAGCAGCACATAGAAGAGCAGTTTGTTACTGTATCTGATCTGTGCCTGGGCCTTGATTTATCAAGGGGACTAAGTGCCAGCTGGAGAGGCTGATGCCATTGAGGGAAGATTTCTTACTTACATTTCCCAAGGGGAGGGGCATGGCACACCACACAGGGCCATGTGGGGAAGCACCTAGAAAGGCCAGGGGGCAGAAGGAGAGGAAGAAAGCATGGCTCAGAGCCTTGTTGTGTTTTCCTTGAGAAAGGGAAGGAGGGGCTGGGGAAACATTTCAGAATTGACTTGTCTGAATAACATTATCAGTGGGCTCTGGGTGACAGGAGTGTCTCTAGAAGTCTGCTAGCTGGCCCTGGGTCACCAGAGCAGAGGGATACTGCCTCCTGGAGTGTATGCACCTGACCGAGAGATGGTTCAGAAGAGGGGATCTGGATTGTTTAGTTAGCGAAGGAAAGGCGTGCTCCTGGGCAAGCACTTAGCTGTCTCTAAGAATTGTCCAGCCCGGTGAGGGAGAGTGTTGCCCCGTTACGGAGGCCACACATGCCAGAGCATCAAGAAAACATCCATTAATACAGTATATTTCAACCAGATTGTGCAACCATGAGTCCCTTCAAAGTTGCAAGTATTTACTGCGGTGAAAACCCCCCTTACCAGTGTTTGTGCACTGCCTCTGTTTGTGAATGAAAACCCTAGGAATACTGTATTGGGGTATTGTTGGTACCATTTTCTCCACCCTGATGAATGTAAGGAAGTAATTGGTTCACAGGCAGCACCCACAGAATGTAGTAAATACTAGCTGCAAGGAATATGTTGCTAAGCCCTGTAGATAGAGATTTACTGAAATTATGTATAACAACATATTTAAATCTGAAAATTCCACTGCTTAGAGTTTTTTCCCTCTGCTTCTTTTTCTCACCCTGGGTCTGCAGCCTTTCTCTCTGTCTCCCTCATCCCTCAGGCCCTCTTCTCCTCCTCAGTCTCCACCACCCTCTCCCTCCTGGATTGTGGCACTGGTGCCACCCCATCACCTGCCACATGGGGCTCTTCTCCCCACAGGGGTCAGTGATCCTGCTAATATGAATCAGAAGGTGTCATTCCTCATTGAAAATGCTCCAGTGGCTCCATCTCACTCTTGGAAATTTCGAGAATTTAGGGCCCATGAGCACAGCAGCTTTGGGGATTTTGGTGAAAGCTGTCTCCCCAGCATATAAAGCCACTTCTGGTGCATGGTAGGCACTAAATTAATTGTTGAATGAATGAATGAATGAAATACGGTATTAGAATATAATTCCAGGAGCCCCTGGGTGGCTCAGTCCGTTAAGCATCTGACTTCGGCTCGCATCATGATGCCACAGGTCATGAGTTCGAGTCCCATGTTGGGGTCTGTGCTAACAGTCAGAGTCTGGAGCCTGCTTCAGATTCCATATCTCCCTCTCTCTCTCTGTCCCTCCCAATCACACTGTGCATCTCTCTCTCTCTCTCAAAAAATAAATAAATGTTAAAAATTTTTTAAAGAATTTAATTCCATCATACAAAATCATAAAATGAAAAATATGTAAGCAAAAATGAGGAAAGATTTTATCTCATTGCACCAGTGTTCATGACGTTTCATAAATTCATTCCAGGTATAAGAATACTATGCACACTGAGGATGTACAGTGGTTTTCTATTGCTGGGGAACAAATTCCTCAAACATGGTGACTTAACACAGCACCTGTCCATATATGTCCCAGTTGTACAGGTCAGTAGTGGGGCATGATGCTGTGGGTTTTCTCCTGGGTGTCACAGGCAGTGTTTGCACCTAGATCTCAAAGTCGCCTCCAAGCTTGCACAGAGCTGTTGGCAGAATTCCATTTCCTGGAGATGGAGGACTGTGGTCCCCACTTCCTTGCACGATGTCAGTGGGATGCTGCTCTCAGCTCCTGCAGCCACCAGCACTGGTTGTGACCCTTTCCATGTCAAGGCCTCCCTCCCACTGAGTCCTGCTCATTCTGCCAGGCCTTTACTCAGGAAGACATCATCCTATTAAGGGCTCACATGATGAGGTCAGGATTACCCACGACAACCCTCCTGTTATAGTTCAGCTGATATGACCCTTAACTGCACATGCAAAATCCCTTCACACTAGCACCTGGCTTAGCATTTGATGCAACAACACGGAGAATATGAGCAACCTGAGGTTGGTTAGGGCAGCCATCTTGGAATCTACCCCGAACAGCCCAGTTCTTCCTCTTTGTCTAATTGGATCAGAGTCAGAGATCAAATTTCAAATAAATAAATTGTATGAATCTTGATAATATGCATTCTGTCCCTTAGATATAGATATTCTTCTTAAATCTTAATACCAATTGATGATGTTTAACATCTCGAGGTTAATGTAGAGCCAATAGAAAGTAAAGTGGGATAGTTCATCCTGCTCTTTGGACCCTGTAGCAGTTATGTGTGGCTCCATCACAAGTTACCTGAGACTCAGCAGCTCAGAAAAACACGTGTTCAGTATCTCCCACAGATACCCAGGGTCAGGAAACCAGGAGAGGGTCACCTGGGCGCTGCTGGCTCAGGGCCTCTCTCAAGGTCGCAGTCAAGTTGTCAGCCAGGACTGCACCATCTGATGTCCTGAGGGGGGTTGAGGTTTCACAGGAAACAAGATGCCTCACATGGCTGTTGGAAGAAGCCTCCCTTTCCTTCTCAGATTGTCTTAAGAGACCTCGTTTCCTTGCGGACTTTTCCATAAGGTGACTAATGACTAGGTAGCTTCTTCTCCCAGAGCAAGTAACCAGAGAGAGAATGACAGAGACAGACAGAGAGAAAAAGACAGAGAGAGAGAGAAAGAGATAGAAACCCAGTTGGAAGCTACCATGTGTTTTACCTCCTGAGACCCTGGGTCACACACCATTACCTCAGCCTTTTCTGCCAGTTAGAAGTGAATCGTTCAGTGCAGCCACACCCAAGAGAAGGTCATTCAGATCCACCTCTGGAAGGGAGGATGTCAAGGATTTAGGTACACGGTCGCTTTTGGATTTTGTAAGTCAAACGCTTCTTTCACCTTTTATTTTTATTGAATGCTTCAAACTTCTCTTTGTAAAATAATAATAAGAAGTTTATATAAATTGAGCATTTATAATAAATTTAAAATCTCTCACTATGGTTTTCAATGAGATTTGGTAGAAGAGATTTAAATATCAACAAATTCAAAAAACACTCTTACTATGTACTAAAAATTTTTAAGCAGTTTTTTTTTTTATATCATTCCATTCAAAAGTGCTATTTCATCAGTGGTTATTCCTTTGTATGACTTCCAGCTTAATTTACATTGAGGACCAATGTCCTTTTTTCATTCTGTCAATGTATTGAGTCCACTTACATGTGAGGTTAACATGACCCATCAAATCCTTCACAGGATGCAATTGCCTGCACAGCATATGCAACATTGTATAGGAGAAATCAATAGAGAGGCCGGTGAACAAAAGGTCAAATGGCCTATGTGTATCACTTTCTGTATCTTCTTCTAACATGGTTCAGAATAATTGGCTATGGTTTTGTTCCCTTGCAAATAGTTCTTATGAAGTATCCTTGGGATGACTTTGGTATTTCATTTTAATTCCTTAAAACAAATAACATGGAATGGTTAACAAACTCCAGTTTGAAAAACACCAGTTTAAGGAGTTATGATGCACTAAACCCCTGGGCACCCGCGCTGGAACAAGAAACAGAGGGAATGAAGTCCCCCGGACGATCCCCAGTCCCCTCCCCCTGCCGTGTAACCTCTGTCCTGAGACTCCTGGTTACAATTCCTTTGACTTGCTCTAAAGATATTACAGTAAGTGTATATATTCACTGACCAAATATTGTTGGGGTTTGGGTTTTTTGTTTTTTGTTTTTTTTGCCTGTTTTTAACCTTCCTGTGAGCGAACACATGCCACACATATTCTTTTGTGACTCAAGGTCATGTCTAGTTGACTTATATCTGATATGGGAGGTGTAGTTCACTATTTTTACTGATGTAAAGTTTTATATTTTGTGACTCACACTATTTTGCTATTTTCCTATTTGTGTTTTAAGTGATCATTCCAGTTTTTCCTATAAACATTAGTGCAAGTGTTTTCTGGGACACACGGGCCAGAGATCCCCCAGAGTGTACGATCAGGAGTAGGATGGCTGGAATGTATGCAGGATGTGCTATAACCAGACCAGTCCACGTGAACTTGATTTCCAAAGTGCCTGTGCCAGTGTAACCTTTCACCAGACGTGTACATGTGTTTATGTTGCTGTTCCGATTGCTCTGAAAATGAAAACTAAGAGACAACTCTTTGCCCTGAAGGGCAAGAAATACATGTGACCATTACTGCCTGGTTGCAGGACTGCCCAGTTTGACCCTGTTAATAACTTGTTTTCCTTTACTTGTATTCCATGTACTTTGTTATTATACTTGCACCCCCTAAGCTCAGATATGCTTCCTTTCTGCATCACCATTAGTATTATTTTATTCATTTGGAATCTTTTATTGTATATGTTTAGAATCATCCATAATAAAGATAGAAGAGAGAAAAGAGGATCAGACAGACACAAAAAAAGAAAAACACAATAGAAAACAAAAGCAAGAAGATGAGAGAATTGAAAGCAGTGAGTACAGACAACATTTTCAAAGTGCAAGGAGAGTTGCCTGGGTGGCTCAGTTGGTTAAAAGTCTGATTTTGGCTCAGGTCATGATATCGCAATTCATGGGTTCGAGCCCTGTGTCAGGCTCTGTACTGACTGCTCAGAGCTTGGAGCCCACTTCAGATTCTGTGTCTCACGCTCTCTCTCCCTCCCCTGCTCACTCTCTCTGTGTGTCTGTCTGTCTCTCTCTCAAAATGAAAATAAACATTAAAAATTCAAAGTGCAAGTAAATAAAAGAGTTGTAGAATAAAAGAAGTTTCAAAGGGCTTTATTAACAACTATTGCCCTGTAACAGATGACCCCCAAAGTTACTACAAAGACAAACACACTGGAGCAGAGGCTGAAGGGAGGAGCTGGACAAAGAGGAGGAATTTGTAGCTGGAATAAGAGTAGGTGGTTGGTTTACAGCTGGAAATGATTCGTTAGTCCTCTTGGAGGCAGGTGCCAAGACAAGACAGGGTTCATTCATCATAAATTTATCAGAGAAAGTACCTGTCAGAGTATAGGAGAAGGAGACAGAAAATGCTGGAAGAGCTGGCACACCGAGATGCCAGTCCCACCCCACGTTAAGGTCCGCAGGAGAAAGGTGTGCTGCGCTATCACAGACCAGCGGGCAACGTGAGTGAAGGGGAGCAAGGCCCGAGAGTCCCCAGCTAGTCAGCCGTCAGAGAGCACCACACCGCCCAGACACCAGCCTGCCTTCCTGTCCCTGCTGTGACCTGTTACTGTGTGGACCAACCCATGGAAAGCAGGGCCTCTGCACAAATACTGTCAGCGATTACAGAGCACGGGTGTGGAGGCCCTTGTGACTTACCTGGGAGTGTGACCAAACCTTCCTACTTGAGGGGTCCGGGCCCTTGGAAATGAAGACCTTTTCAGGCTGGGTTTCTGCCTTTGTCCTTTCATAGCTAGTTACAATGGGGCGAGGGAGACCAGGAGGCACCCAAGTCTTTCACCGCAGTTCCCCCTGAAATCCCTCTTATACAAGTTCTGTGAGGGAAGTCCCACCCCCTCCTAGGGATCAGAATAGATTACTTCTGCCTGGAGACGAGCAGATTCCTCCCCTGGGCACACGGAGTCCAAACACCCTGGTGGCAGCCATAATGTGTGTGAAGTTCAATCGATCCTCACTCCTGAGCCTCCAACCTGCCATGTAAAGAATTGCAGAGAAAAGAAGCATAATGTCTCCAGTGGGTGATTGGAAGCAATGGTATGTGGGTCGATGCCTGCTTCCACGCCTTGGTTCCTAGACTCACATACTCTTCTTGAGACAACAGCACCATATAAAGATGTCTCATTCAATAAATACACTGCCTTCTGGAAAATGGCACCCATCCCTTCAGAGTATTTCCCCCAAAGCTGACAGCTTGTGCCTTAGAAGGTCCATCCAGCATTCTGTGTGGCCGACCAGATCTGGACCATCTGAAATGTGACGTGACAGGTGGATCCCATGGTCATGGCACTTCCTGTACCTCCTTCGCTGTGAAGGAAGGCCCCCAGCCATATACTGTGCTAAGAGGAATTCTGAGCCCATGAATCAGGCATTTTGATGGCCCCTAGATAGTGGCACTGGCTTTGTGAGCAGGAAACAAGAGCACACATGTGGCATAGGTGTCTGTCCCTGTGAGGCTGAATCTCTGGCCCTTCCAAGATGGAAGAGGCTCAATGCAGTCACCTTGTCATTTCATGGACAGTTGATAACCTCAAGAAATGGTTCTGGAGCAGGGCCCAGGGTAGGCCTCTGTTTCTGACAGGTTGGACATTCAGAGATAGCAGTAGACTAAATGGGAATCTTTGCTACAGGATCCATATGTGGCTTTATCTCTGCCATATGATCACTCCATTCCACCAGTCCTGGGCTGATCAGTGATAAAGCTTTCTAAGGTCAAGTTGTCTGCTTAGTGTTGAGTTCATATTTGGGAGTGGATGTTTGCTGGTTAGTGATTCAGGCTTCAGAGCCAAGAGATCATTTCCATTTAGGATGGACTGCTGTGGACCTGGCTAATTGCTGACTTAGTGTGTTATATAAGACCTAGCACATATGGTCATTTTAAAAAAGTTTATTTATTTATTTTGAGCAGGGGTGGAGAGAGAGAATGAGCAGGGGATGGGTACAGAGAGAGGGAGAATCCCAAAGAGTCTCCATGCTCAGCACCGAGCCAGATATCTCACGAAATGTGAGATCATGCCCTGGGCTGAAAACTAGAGTCAGAAACGTCACAGACTGAGCTACCAGGCACCCCTCATTTGGTCATTTTTAATCATGTGCCTGTTCGGTATCCCATGGACAAGCATTCTGTCTTCTCAGGGTCCTGAAACACACCACACATAAATTGTGAAAGGGAATCTACTACTCTTTGTGGGTGGTGTGGCCTTACTACAATACCTGAGATGCCAGAATGTGATTCTCCTCCTAGTATTTTCCTTAGCTCCACACCGCATGCTTTCCCACCATTGACATTTCTACCTTCGAGAGGTCTGAAAGATGGTATCTGAGTGTAGCATGGCCTGGATCTTTCTGTCCTTGTCCCACTCAAAGCTAGCATCCTTCTAGGCCATCCAGAGGTGGGTCAAACATACACCTAGGTGTGAAATGTGTGCTTCTAGGACCCCATGTGTCCCTGGGGCCATGTCCTTCCTTCTGTGCAGTGAAAGGTTCCAATTTCTTCTCCTGCTCACCAGCGCCTGTTAATTTTGTTATTTTAATTTTTAAAATACTTGTGATTCTAGTGGATGTGAGTGGTATCCAGGACCCTCATTTGTCCCCCTATATGAGTGCTGGAAGAAACCACTTCTTCTCCTAAGGATTGCTATATCACTGTGGTTTTGATTTGTATTTCCTTAGTGATATTGATGTTGCATATCTTCTCATATGCTTTTTGGCCATTGTAGTTATCTTCTTTGGAGAAATATCTGTTCAAGTCCTTGGACCACCTTTTAATCGGGGTGTTTGCCTTTTTTCATCTCAGGAGTTGTCTAATGTGTTCTGAATACTAATCCCTTATCAGGTTTGTAATTTCGAAATATTTTCTCCCATTCTATGGATTGTATTCTTACTCTGTTGATCCTGTCCTTTGATGAACAAAGGGATTAAATTTTCAGGAAGACCAATTTGTCTGTTTTTTCTTTTGTTGCCTGTGCCTTTCAGGTCACCTTCAAGAAATCATTGTCAAATCTAATGTTGTGAAGATTTGTCCTATGCTTTTCATCTAAGATTTTAGTTTTGTCATATGATGAGATCTTTAATCCATTTTGAGGTTATTTTCAACGTGGCATTAGGTATGGGTCAACTTTATGCTTTCGTATGTGGATACCCAGTTGTCCCCAATATCATTGGTTGAAATGACTGTCCTTTCCCAATGAATGGTCTTGGCACCCTTATCAATAATCACTTGACCATATGTCCAAATTATTTTCTGGAGTCTGTTAATCCATAAGCATGTTTATCTGTTTTTATGCCAGTACCACACTGTTTTGATTACTGTCACTTTCTAGTAAGTTTCAAAATTATGAAATTGAAAATTAGGCTCTCAAATTTGTTATTTTTCATGATTGTTTTGCCTTTTGGTGTCCCTTGACCCTGAATAAAATTCCATATGATTTTTCTATTTCTGCAAAATATATCTTGGGGTTCTGATAAGGATTGCATTGAAACTTTTGATTGTTGCGGGTATTATTAGCAGCTTAATAATAGTAAGTCTTTCAGTCCAGAAAAGTCTTTCCATTTCTTAATGTCTTCACTGATTTCTTTCAGCAATTTTCTTAGTTTTCCCTACAAGTTTTTGCCTCCTTGGTGAAACCAGTTTTCCACATATTTTATTTTTATGCATGCTAGTGTAAATCATTTTCTTAAGGTTTTCTTGAATTGTTCATTGTGGGTGTAGAAAAATACAAATGATTTTTTCATGTGATTTTGCATCCTGCAACTTTCCTGATTCCGTTTATTAACGTTAACACATTTTTGTGGATTTTTTTTCTTGGTTTCTACATAGATTTACTCCTTCCTTTCTAATCTGGATGACTTTTATATCTTTTTCTTGCCTAATTGCTCTGGCTGTAACTTCCAATATCATGTTGACTAGAAAGGGTGAGAGCAGGCATCCTTGCCTTGTTCCTGATCTTAAGGGAAAATCTCTTAGGCTTTCAACATTGATATTAACTGTGAAGTATTTATAATTGGATTTTATTATGTTGACATAATTTCCTTTTATTCCTTATTGGGTAAGCACTTTTATAATGAATAGGTATTCTTTTTTTTCTTTTTTCTGCATTAATTGGGATGGTCATGTTTATTTTTAAACTTAATCTTGTTAATGTGATGTATTACTTGATTGATGTTGACACATCCTTGATTCCAGGAATAACCACTTAGTCATGATCTATAATCTTTTAATATGCTCTTGAACTCAATTTCTAGTATTTTGTTGAATTTTGCACCAATATCCATCAAGGATATTAATCTGTAGCTTTCTTCTCTTGTAGTATCTTTGTCTGGCTTTGGTACCAGGACCATGCTAGCTTTATAGAATGAGTTAAGAAGAGTTTCACCTTTCTTCAATTTTTTGGGGAAGAGTTTGAAAAGGATTGGTGTTAGTTCTGTTTTTGGTAAAGTTCACCAGTAAAGCCATGAGGTCTAAAGTTTTCTTAGTCCGTTATTTGATTACCAATTTAATACCCTTTCTTGTTGTAGGTCTATTCAGATGTTCTATTTTCTTATCATTTTGTCTTGGTAGGTTTTAGTTTCAGGGAATCCGTCCATTTCACTTGGGTTTTCCATTTTGTTGGCAAACAGTTTTTTATAGTGCTCTTATAGTCCTTTTTATTTCTGTAGAATGAGTAATAATATCTATACTTTCTGATTTTATTATTATTTTATTTTTTAGTTTTTCAATGTTTATTTTTGAGAGAGAGAGAGGGTGAGATACAGGGAGAGAGAGAGAGAGGTCGGGCAGAGAGAAAAGGAGACCCAAAATCCAAAACAGGCTCCAGACTCTGAGCACAGAGTCCAATTAGGGGCCTGAACTCAGAAACCATGAGATCATGACCTGAGCTGAAGATAGATGCTTTCCGTACTGAACCACCCAGGCACCCCTCCTTTCTGATTTTAGTAGTGCGTTTTCTCTCTTTATGTCTTTAGTCAATCTAAGGAAAGCTTTGTCAATGTTACTGATCTTTGCGAAGAGCCAGTTTTTGGCTTCATTGATTTTCTTGATTGCTTTTCTATTCCCTGTTTTATTTACCTCTGATATAATATGGATTCTTAACTTTCTTCTGCTTGCTTGAGTTTATTTGTTGTTCTTTTACTAGCTCTTAAGTTGTAGAGTTTGGTTGTTGATTTGAGATCTTTTTTAATATAAGCATTTGCAGCTATAAATTTCCCCATTAGCATTGTTTAACTTGTATTCTATAAGTTTGGATATACTGAGCTTTGTTTTCAGGTGTCTCTAAATATTTTCTAATTATTTTTAGGTGGTGTACTTCTTGTTAAATTGAAACATCTGATCCAAAGTATTCACATACTCATTATACTTTAAAGAGAATCGTGTACTATAGTCTTGGACATAACCACAGAATAAGCAGAAAAGGCTTTAAAATGTATCCACAGTGTGTATTATTTCAATATCCATCCGTTTACAAGTTAGACTGTTCTTTTTATTTTTTTAATTCTTTAAAGCTATGTATGTATGTATTTATAGCGCTTGTGGGTGAGTGGGAAGATGGGCAGAGGGAGAGAGAGAATCTTAAATAGACTCCACGCTCAGCATGGAGCCCAAAGCAGGGGTTCATCTCATGACCAGGAGTTCACTACTTGAGCTGAAATCAGAAGTCAAATGCTTAACTAACTGAACCACCCAGGCGCCCCTCTATTTCTTATTGTTTCATTGTTTTATTCAGGCAGGATTCATTTTTTTTAAAAAAGCAACTTAATTTTTGTTTGCATTGCTTCATACAAATGTTATGAATTAAATATTCTCCTATTTCCTGCAACCAGGAGGGAATCCATGACATTCTCAGCTGGTAATCTAAACCAATAGGTCCTAGTAAAAATAGCCAACGTTTCAACAACCAAATACCAGCCTGTTTGTGGTCGTGAAGAACATCTAATGGTCTCAGTTATTCCTATAATGAAGAGTACTGCAATTCTGTGAGATTCTTCAAAATTTAAGAGCATTGCATACAGAATCATTCTTGAAGCTTTAAATGCAATTTACATGGCAAAAGTGAGAATTTTAAGTAGTTCCTTCACAGGACCAAACTTACAAATCATAACTAGTTCAAATTCAGTACTATCATGACTTCTCGTTTACAAGGTAACTAGTTGGTAAGTTAATACATGGCAGAAAAAAATTAATACTTAACATAATTTTCTAAAGGAAACAATGTATGATAACCAGGGAATACAGAAAACTTAATGTACTTTACAATATGATAACCATGTAAACCTTTATCCGTATACAATAGGGTGTTGGTCATCTCTAGTGAACTTGCACATTTTCAACAGTTTATTCTACTGTGAGTTCTTGAATTGTTTTAGATATACAGCTTTTTATTGAACAAATATTACATTGCATATCTAGATAAGACTTAGTACATTGAAATGTTTGAAAAATATTTTTTATGTTTATTTATTTTGAGAGAGAGAGCGAGCAGGGGAGGGGCAGAGAGAGAGGGAGAGGGAGAATCCCAAGCAGGCTCTGTACTGTCAGCATAGAGACTGATGTGGGACTCGAATTCACAAACCATGAGATCATGATCTAAGTTGAAGCCAAGTGTTGAACAATTAACTGACTGAGCCACCCATGTGCCATGAGATGTTTTAAAAATATTTATAAATTTGTTTTTGATATGCAAAAGCAGTTGGCAATAATTTTACAGCATTTGATTTTATAGAATTAAAATTTCACACAGCACTCATTTTGATGGTTAAAAAAATTCACAGAAAAAATACAAATGACGCAGCCTGATTGTATGGTACTGTTATTTCCAGTTTCTAGTTCTGGTCATTAAAACCTTCATGAACAATTCATTACTTGTACATTTATAAAGGCAGCTCACATGATTTGCCAAGAAAACCTTCAGGCTTCATGTTATTTACCAAAGAATTCAGTACAGCAACAAAAAGCAACCCAGTGTGCAAATTTACAGACTAACTTGCAAACTGACCAGTCTCTGTGATCCAAACTGTTTCAACTTTTCAAGGTGCTTTCCCTAAAGTTCCATATCACTGTGAGCCTCCCTTTCTACCCACAGAGGCTCCACGGTTTTTGACAAGGCTCAAACAATGTGAGGCCGTGTGAAAAGTCACCGACTTCATCTTCAGTCCTGTCAATATTAATACTGGAGAGGTTATCTTAGAGACTGTCAATACTTGGGAATGCATCCAAACAGTAGGTCTTCATGGTATCAGGAAAAGCGTCAGACATTGCCGAGGTCAAAGGAGAATGGAGAATAAGGGCAGCACTCATACACCAAGCAGCAAGATCCACAGATGGTACTGTCCCTCTCTAATTTGGCCATATAGAACCACATTTTCAGGGCATACCCATATCTTGTCCTAAGAGCAAGCCAAGAAGCTTCTATATCTTCATAGAGGTTCTCTGATGGTTTCCCAGAACTTATGCTGTCCCAGAATAATCCTATGTGAACATATTACAATTACTCTGTGATCCCAGTCCTATGTAAAGCTGCTCATCTGCCCAAATCAACATCACTTCCATGTGAGAAGAGTAAAGTGTACAACACACAAGCGCAAACATGCAGACAATTCTGTTGCTTTTTACTGGCTCTAGTCATGAAACACTAATAGCATCTCTTTGTTTGAAGGAGTGCTGCCAGTCTGCTGCTTGTGATGAGTGTGAAGTACGGAAGCTTCCACGTTCATCACACGTCAACATGAAGTTCGATCATGTAGCAAAAATGCTAATTTTAAATCCATTTTCCTGTGGAAGGCAGACAGCAGAGGAGGTCACATAGTTCACTAAAGGAGAGATTATGCTTCTGCACTTGCGGTGTCAGGAGGAAAGGGCAGGGAGGCAGCATCTGCCCACGTGCAGTCATCCACAAGGTGTGACCCACGCTGCAGCCACTGCCACCAGCCCTCTTCTGGCACAGCAGACACCTCCCAGACACAGCCAGGTCTTTCTTTACCCTACTCTCCTTTCTCTGCTCCTCCTCAGCCTCCACGGTGTTGCTGGCTCTCATGGTGGGAGGAGGAAGACAGGGAACCCGGAGGGGTGGGGTGGGCAGAACTCTCACTAAGGCAGGAGTTGGTTGCTGTTTTAAATATTTATAAATAGTTCACTTGTGATTTCTTTTGGCCCATTGGGTAAGAGTGTGTTTAACTTCCTCCAATTTGTATATTTTCCACTTTTCCTTCGGTTTTGATTTCTAACTGCATCCCATTGTAATTGGAAAAGATAGTTTGTGTGATATCTCCTTTCCAAATCTGTTGAGTCTTAACTTGTGGTCTAACATACGGTGTATCATGGACAATGTCCATGTGCGCTGTAGAAGAGCCTGTGTTCTGTTACTTGCGGGTAGAGTGCTGTGTACATATGTGTCAGATCTAGCTGGTTTCTTATGTTGCTCTAGCTCTGTGCTTCCTTACTTTTCTTCCGCTGGGTGCTCTATCCAGCTTTGAGAATGTGAGAGTGATTCCTTCAGCTACTATTGCTGGTTTCTACTTCTCCCTTTCCTTCTATCTAGTTTTGATTCATAGATTTTGTTGATCTGGCATTCATGCTACAAGTTTACAATTGTCAGATCTTTGTGTCCTATTGAGACTTTTATTAATATTGGCCTCATATCAGTAGAAAATACTCCAGTTCTCTCTTGGTTATTCTGTGCAGGGGATTCCTTTTCCTTTTCACTGTCAAACTGTTTGTGATTTTGGATAAGGTGAGTCTCTTTTTTTCCCCCCATTTTCTTTCTTTCTTTCTTCTTCTTCTTTTTTTTAAATAGTTTATTGTCAAATTGGTTTCCATATAACACCCAGTGCTCTTCCCCGCAAGTGCCCTCCTCCGTGCCCATCTCCCCCCTCCCCGCCTTAATACACTCTCATTTCCTTTTGCATATATTACTCCATAGATATTTTCTTTGTGTTTGCCATGGGGATCACATTACACATCTTAAAAGTATAGCCCTCTAATGTGTATTTCTACAAGTTTATCTTCAATAACAGACCAGTCTTATTTTATTTTAGTTTAGTTTTTAATAGTTTATTGTCAAGTTGGTTTTCATATAACACCCAGTGCTCATCCCCACAAGTGCCCTCCTCCATGTCCATCACCCTCCTCTCCTCCCCCCCACACCCATCAGCCCTCAGTTTGTTCTCAGCATTCAAGAGTCTCTCGTGGTTTGCCTCCCTCCCTCTCCTCCACTATTTGTCCCCTTCTTCTCCCCCATGGTCCTCTGTTAGTTTCCTCCTAATCCTCCCATACGTGCAAACATATGGTAT
>JAESUZ010002035.1:0-158003 GCA_017311185.1 Proteles cristata cristata
ACATTACCAAAATGTGCCTGAAGACACCAGAGAGTAATAAACAGATGTGGTTAGTTTGAGTTGGGATAAAATGAGAAGCAGCCATGTCAGACTAACAAGATGAAACTCTTCAATTCAGTATGAAGAGATAGATAATAAGGATGTATCGTGTCAACCAAACACAATATAGGGACCTTGTTTGAATCTAGGTCAAATTAACTCCACTGTAAAAAGCCATGTGAGGCAACTAGGAACATCTATCTACTGAGAATTTGGTGACATCAAGGGAAATCATTGATAACTGTATTGACTACATTACAATTAATTCTTATCTTTTAAAATTTTTATTTATTTATTTATTTATTTTGAGAGTGGAGAGAGAGAGAGGGAATCTCAAGCAGGCTCTGTACTCAGCACAAAGCCTGATGAGGGACTCGATCCCACAAACCATTAGATCATGATCTGAGCTAAAATCAAGAGTTGGAGGTTTTACTGACTGAGCCACCCAGGCGCCCCTAATTCTTATCTTTAAAAAAAAGAGAGATGTGGGGCGCCTGGGTGGCTTAGTCGGTTGAGCGTCCGACTTTCATTTAGGTCATGATCTCGCGGTTTGTGGGTTCAAGCCCCGCGTCGGGCTCTGTGCTGACTGCCAGCTCAGAGCCTGGAGCCTGTTTCAGTCTGTGACTCTCTCTCTCTGACCCTCCCCTGCTCACGCTGTCTCTCTCTCTCTCTCTCCTGGAAATAAATAAAATAAAAAAAAAAAAAAAAAAAAAAAGAGAGATGTGGGGGCGCCTGGGTGGGTCAGTTGGTTAAGCATCCCACTTCAGCTCAGGTCATGATCTCACGGTTCGTGGGTTCGAGACCTGCGTCAGGCTCTGTGCTAACAGCCAGCTCAGAGCCTGGGGCCTGTTTCAGATTCTGTATTTCCCTCTCTCTCTGACTCTCCCCTGTTCATGCTGTCTCTCTCTCAGAAATAAACAAAACATTAAAAAGAAAAAGAGATGTGCATGAAGAGCAGAAACAGAATGAACATGGACATTTTGGGGAAAAAGCGCTTTAAGCAATGGAGAAGAATTTAACATTCAGGAAATCTGGGTGACCCATGTACAGGAATTCCTTGTACTAGTCTCACAAATTTTCTGTATGTCCGAAATTATTGTTGAAATAAAATTAAAATTTAAAGCCCTACACATCCAACAGAATAACTACAATAAAAAAAGACAACAGCAAGTATTGCAAGCTGTGCAGCAACCCAATGCTCACATTTATTCTGATGGGAATGTAAATTGGTATGTATAATCACTTTGGGAAAAGGTTTGGCACGATCTATGAAAGCTTTTCATGTGGATACCCTAAGACCCCTAATCTCCCTCCTGGTTATTATATACCTGACAGAAATACCTACTTGTTTTTAGCTGAAAATATGTAAGAATGGTCTTAGAAGTACTATTTGTAAACAGCCCCAAACTAGAAACTATCCAAATGCCTACCAACAGTAGGACAGATGAATGAATTTAGGTATATTCTTGCAAAGGAAAGGTTTATAGCAAGAGGAATAAAGGAACGATACCTACATGCCAACAACATGGATGAATTGGGGCTCCTGGGTGGCTCAGTTGGTTAAGCACCTGATTATTTTGGCTCAGGTCATGATTTCATGGTTTGTGAGATCGAGCCCCCAGCCGGGCTCTGGCTTGTAGCATGGAGCCTGCTTGGGATTTTCTCTCTCTTCCTCGCTCACTGCCCCTCCCCCCACGTGTGCATGTGCACTCTATCAGTAAATTAACTTAAAAAAAGAAACAGAAAAACAAAAATACACAGGGGCGCCTTTGTGGCTCAGTCAGTTAAGCAACTGACTCTGGATTTCAGGTCAGGTTGTGATCTCATGGTTCTTGAGTTCTAGCCCCACATAATGGGGCTCCATGTTGGCAGTGTTTGGGACTCTCCCCCCGCCGCCCTGTTCCTCCCCAGCTCTTTCTCTCTCTTTCAAAGTAAATAAACTGAAAAGAAAGAAAGAAAGAAAGAAGGAAAGAAAGAAAGAAAGAAAGAAAGAAAGAAAGAAAGAAAGAAAGAAAGAAAGAAAGAAAGAAAGAAAGAGAAAGAGAGAGGAAGGAAGAGAGGAAGGAAGGAAGGAGGAAAAAAAAAGAAAGTACTTCTCTACCTCTTCTGAAAAAGAAAAAACAAAACAAAATAAAAAAATAAACACAGATGAATCTTATATATGTAATGTTGAGCAAATGGAACCAAACATAAAAGTTACACACTGAATGAGGTACTTACAAAAAACAAGAAAATAAAATTATTCTCTGCTGTTAGAAGCTAAGATGGTAGTTACCCTAGGCAGGAGGTAGCGACTCAGAAAGCAGCTGAAGTGGGGGGCAGGGCATCTGGGTTGCTGGCAAATTTTCTTTTTTTTTGTTTTTGTTTTAATTTTATTTATTTTGAGAGAAAGACAGTCACTGAGTACGCACGTCCAGAAGAGGGGAGGGGCAAAATAGAGGGGGTAGAGAGAATTCCAAGCAGGCTTGGGGTGCCTGGGTGGCTCAGTTGGTTGAGTGTCAGACTTCAGCTCGGGTCATGATCTCACAATTTGTGAATTTGAACCCTGCATCAGACTCTGTACTTACAGCTCGGAGCCTGGAGCCTGCTTCAGATTCTGTGTCTCCCTCCCTCTCTCTGCCCCTACCCTGCTCCCATTCTGTCTCCTTCTCTCTCTCTTAAAAAAAAAAAAAGAAAGAAAGAAAAAGAAACAAAAAATAAACATTAGAGTTGGATACTTAACTGACTGAGCCACCCAGGTGCTCCTAAATGTTCTATTTCTTGATCTGGGTGTTCATTATATGGGTGTGTTAAATTTCACTGAGGTGTATACTTCTCATATATGCTCTTTCTTATATGTAAAATATGTTTCAATAAAAAGAAAAAACCTTGGAGCTTCTTAAGAAATATTCCCATATAGAGAAATAAACTTAGGAAACTTCTTAGCCTAACAGTAAAATGCACAGACATAAATATATTCAAAATTGACAGATAAATTTAGATAAATTGATTTATTAGAAAAATCTAGGTAACATGTTAGATGGAAGTTGGGTGCTTTTAAATATGGCTCCTCTCTCCTTCCATTAAGGAGTATGGGTATGTATCCCCTTGAATCTGGGCCCTAACATTGCTTGACCAATACAGAAGTGATGCTGTGCCAGTTTCCAAGCCTTAATGAAACTAGCAATTTCCCTTCCCATTTTTCAGGATGCTTGCTTTTGAGCCACTATACTGTGAGGAACCCTTAGCAGCTCCATGGAAAAGCAACATGCAAGTGTTACAGCCAATAGCGCTGGCTAAAGTCTCAGCTGGTAGCCAGTATCTCCCCCAGATATCTGAGTAAAAGAGCCTCCAGAGTATTCTAGCCCACCGGTTTCATATGTTCTCTGCTGAGGCCCCAGACATCATGGAGCAGAGGCAACCCACCTCTGTTCCACCTTTTGTTAATTCTTGACCCAAAGAATTCATCAGAATAATAAAATGTCTGTTCTTTTAAGCTACTAATTTTAGGATGGTTTGTTCCACAGCGATAATAACCAGAACAACACCAAGACGCCAAAAGAAATGAAGACTGTGGTGCCTATGGCAATGTGCCATCTAGGTCTCCTTCATGAGAAAATGCTTGCCGCAAGGAGCATAGTTGGTTGAGAGTCCCAACTGCAATCTCTCTAGATCAGAACAATATTCATCCCAAGGTTATGATGCATCCTTCCCTCCCTGCCTCAGCTGCACCCAGTGACAGAGCACAAGGGCAGTAGTGCTAGCCCATTCTTGCCTGATGCGGTACTTGCCTCTAACGAGCAACTTTGGCTGAGGGACTCCCTTTTGATCTGGACAAAACTTTTAAAAACTACACTACAGTCTGAACCCCTCTCCAGCCCCTCCCTTCCTCTGCCCTTTCCTTTCGCAGGTATAGACCTGCACTATGGTCTGACGGCTCTTCATGTTTATCCTGCTCCTCCCTCTTTGTTCTTCCCAATAAATCTCTTATATGTCTAATCTCATCTTGACATTTACTTCTGCAGGAATACTAACTCATAAAACTGTTTTGTGACAGACCCCTTTTCTTTTGATGTAAACACACAGAAAACGGTATCTTCCTGGAAAATGCTCATTTGTACAAATACCAAAGGTGAAATAATGGGCTTTCTGGACCCTTCACTATAGCAACATTTATGTATTTAATGATGGTTTCCTTTATAAGAAAGTAACTCCTTTTCTTTTACTTATATTCCCTATGCATTACTCAATTGACAAAGTCGTGTTGAAATCAGATTTCTACAATGGACTAGCCACTTCCAATCTCAGGTAAGCACCATTAAACATGTAATAAACATTTTCACTATTTTATAAACTTTATTTAACTACTTATTTATTTTAAACTTTTTTTTAAGTTTATTTTTGAGAGAGAGAGAGAGAGAGAGAGAGAGAGAGAGAGAGAGAGAGAGGCAAAGTATGAGTGGGGGAGGGACAATGGGAGAAGGCAACACAGAACCCGAAGCAGGCTCCAGGCTCTGCGCTGGCTGTCAGCACAGAGCCTGACATGGGGCTTGAAACCACGAATTGCGAGATCATGACCTGAGCCAAAGTCGGACGCTCAACCAACTGAGCCACCCAGGCGCCCCTCTATAAACTTTATCAGAGTATCTAAGACTAATTATATCTAAGACTAATCCCTGAAACTCAAGACTACCATCAATATTAAAGCATTATTACTATGAATTTAACCTTTCTGTGGTTGTATATTTGCCTCATATTGTTAAACTCACTTTAAAAAAATGTTTATTTTTAAGAGAAAGAGAGTGTGAGCAGGGGAGAGGAAGAGAGAGGGAGACAGAGGATCCTAAGCAGGCTCTGTGCTGACAGCAGCCAGCCCAATGTGGGACTCAAATTCATGAACCCTGAGATCATGACCTAAGCTGAAGTTGGATGCTCAACTGACTGAGCCACCAAGGCACCCCAATATAACTAACTCACTTTTAAACCAGTATGTCATGGGGGATCAAAAGTAATACAATCTTGGTAAAATTATAGTAAATCTAAAACGTTCTTTTATCATACAAAGCCCTAGAAAAAGATCATTCTTCATAAAAATAAACAGGTCTCCATAATGAACATGTTCACTGATCAAGAATATGAACTTTTACAAATACCAAAATTTTAAAAAATGAGTTTCCTGAAAAAAAGCCTCACAATTTTCAAATCTAAATCTGTCTCTTCATTCCTTCTGAAGTAGAACTCATCTTTCTCAGTAAAGTTAAACACAATCATAACAGGTTAAACAGTACTGTATGCAATGATTTAGACTTCCAAAGGTTAATGGATAGTACTTACTCTGGTTTTATCAAATAGTTCTGAAACTTTGAGAAAAAACCTGGAAGGGAAAAATATTTCATCAGTAGCCAGCTTTGAAATGATTTTCCAATTCAAACATTGAGAGAATATGCCCCGAAACCATAATAATAATAATGAACATTGTTATTTTACTACAGTTATATTTGATGGTCTTGTTCACTGCAGACTTCATTTAGTTCAACATCTCTGTACTTCCACCCATAACAGATAACTTGGAAACTGTTGTTATAGAAAGTCTTTCCCCTTCAAGGTAACAATCTAAGTCATATATTTATTTATTTTTAACTTTTTAAAAATTTAAGTTTTCCCCCCTAATCTCTACACCCAGTGTGGGGCTTGAACTCACAACCCCTGCATCAAGAGTGAGCATGGCTCCACTGAGCCAGCAGGCACCCCTAAGCCATATATTTAAACCAAAAAAATTTTTCCTTATATTCTTTTAGTATGCCACATGAGAATAAAGTCTATGATTTCAAAATTCTTATAGAAGTACAGAACAATCAGATCCAAAGAGACAAAAGGCTGATTTAAAAGGAAAACATTAAGGTTGGAATAGCTCTTGAAGTTATCTGATAGTTTTACTTTAAACACCTTTAAATAGAGTTGCTTTGTTTTAGAAAATAACAGAAATGAATAACCAATTTCTATCTCAAAATTCATGTTCACTTTTAACTAAATAGCCCCTCTCTCAATGCTGATACAGACTAAAAAATATCCCATTGCACATCTATTAAAAGAGTATTCTGTAAAGCATGTAATTACTGGTGACGTTCTAACTGGATGAGGGCAAGTACTACTGAATGCTAAAACACTATTTTATGAACTTTGTTTTACTAAAAAGAACTTGCTCTGACAGGTTTATGCCCAGTAACACATGGCAAGGTTAACTTTTTCTTATCAAAGAAAAACTTTTCTTATCAAAGACTTACAAACTCTTAAAAAAATTTTTTTTATGTTTATTCATTTTTGAGAGACAGAGACAGATGGAGTGTGAGCAGGGGAGGGGTTGAGAGAGAAGGAGACACAGAATCTGAAGGAGGCTCCAGGCTCTTAAGCTGTCAGCACAGAGCCTGATGCGGGTTCAAACCCATGAACCATGAAATCATGACCTGAAGTCAGACGCTTAACTGACTGAGCCACCCAGGCACCCCAAGACTTACGAACTCTTTGGAAAGGTAGCATGTTAATTAATGTAAGCCATATATATATACATATGGCATATATATGTATATATGTATATATATATATATATATATATATATATTAATGTAAGCCATATATATATATATGGCACCTTGCTCTGGCGAGAAACTTGGATCTCTGGATCTTGCATGTCTACTAAGACAAGATACACTAGAAAAAAGTTTCAAGATGTGGTTCAGAAATGGGGCGCCTGGGTGGCTTAGTCGGTTAAGCGTCCGACTTTCGCTTGGGTCATGATCTCGCGGTTCGTGGGTTCAAGCCCCGCATCAGGCTCTGTGCTGACTGACAGCTCAGAGCCTGGAGCCTGTTTCAGCCTGTGACTCCCTCTCTCTCTGACCCCTCCCTGCTCACGCTGTCTCTCTCTCTCTCTAAAAATAAATAAAACATTAAAAAAAAAAAAAAAAAAAAAAAAAAAGATGTGGTTCAGAAAAAGGCATAAACTAGGAAAGTAGTTTTGTCACTTAAAATTGAAAAAAAAAAGTTTGGATTATTTTTCAATGAAGAGTTGGGTTTAAACAATATTATAGGAAGAACTAAAATTAACCATGATTACAGTAATGCGGAAAGCTAACATAAATTAAATAAAGGACAGTTGTGTAAGCAAACATCCAGAGAGTATTTCCATCCTAACATGTCCAACATCTATCTATCTGGTCACCCTAGGACTGCCTTGAGATTCACTAAACTTATAAACTAGAATAACCAGCCTCTTTAAAAATTATAAACTGATAGCATCACATTTTAAAGTCAATTTGGCCTCCAAAGAAATACATACATACATATATATACAGTATATTCTAATTTCAGGATATTTCTTTATAATAAATTTCATCAAAACCTAAGAACATTTTGACCTAAGTTCTGTGTCTCTTCCTTACACATACATACATGTCAGCCAATTTTCATCAAATAAGACTTTGTAAATGTTAAAATTACATACATTAAAGTCAATTTTTATTTTTCAGATTTTCTTTTTAAATGTTTGTATGTATGTCTTATTTATTTCTGAGAAAGAGAGAGAGAGAGAGACAGCATGAGCAGGGGAAGGTCAGAGAGAGAGGGAGATACAGAATCTGAAACAGGCTCCAGGCTCTGAGCTAGCAGTCAGCACAGAGCCCAACACAGGGCTTGAACCCACGAACCGTGGGATCATGACCTGAGCCGAAGCTGGATGCTTAACCGACTGAGCCAGCCAGGCACCCCTAAATTTTTGAGAGAGAGAGCATGAGTTAGGGAGAGGCAGAGATGAGACAGAGGATCTGAAGCAGGCTATGTGCTGATAGGAGAGCCAGATGTGGGGCTTGAACCCATGAACCGTGAGATCATGATCTGAGTAGAAGTTGGAGGCTTAACTGACTGAGCCACCTGGGTGCCCCTATTTTTCAGATTTAAGAAATAAGAGAGAAAGAGCAGAGAGGAAAAAACAAAAACAAAAATACAACAACAACAACGATCCAAGTTTATAAAGAAGCTCCTTATTAATGGTTTTTTTCCAAAGAAATGTGCTCTTAAAAATTTTTTTTTAACGATTTTATTTCTTTTTGAGAGTGAGACAGAGCACAAGTGGGGACGGGACAGAGGTGGGGGGCAGGGGACACAGAATCTGAAGCAGGCTCCAGGTTCTGAGCTGTCAGCCCAGAGCTCAACGTGGGGCTCGAACTCACAGACTGCAAGATCATGACCTGAGCTGAAGTCGGACGCTTAACCAACTGAGCCACCCAGGCGCCCCTTACTGATGTGTTTTGACGAAGATAATCTAAATGCCCACTGGGTCAGGCATTCTGTGTGCCTAGGCTGCTAGCAAAATTTTTGTTTTATTTAATGTTTTAAAACTTTTTAAAAAATGTTTATTTTTGAGAGACAGAGAGACAGAATGTGAGTGGGAATAAGCAGAGAGAAAGGGAGACCTAGAATTCGAAGCAGGCTCCAGGCTCTGAGCTGGCAGCATAGAGCCTGACATGGGGCTCAAACCCACAAACCACAAGATCGTAACCTGAACTGCAGTTGGACACCTAACCAACTGAGCCACCAGGTGACCCATGTTTTAAATCAGAATCCTTACTTGCATATATCTGTAGAATCCTGAGTTCCTAGAGCATATAGTGAAGAACCAATCCTATTGTAATCATCTGCAGCACCTATGGAAAAGATTGTTAGAATTTAATATATTTATTCATTGATGCAAAAATACTTATTGCACACTTACCTGCTAAACCATGTGTATGCAGTATGAGATACCCCAAGTCTGGTGAAGGAAATGACAGTAACTATAATACAATTTGATGGACTATTCTATCAGAATATTCTATCAGAAGTAGGTACAAATTACTCTGGGAGCAGGGCAAACCTGAGTAAGTTAGGGAAGGATTTATAGACACTACCGAGTGAGTCAGAACTTGCAGGATAAGCAAATCTTTACTAGGCAAAATGGAGGGGAGAGCATTCTGGATAAAGAGAAGAGCATGGATAAAGACCAATGAGACATAAAGGAGCACAGTATATTCAGACAGCCTTCTAGGAAGAAAGCACTATAAGGGTACAGAGGGTAGTGGATGGAGTTGAAGACAGAAAAATAAATTGGAGGTATCTTGGGGGAGAAATGGGTTTCTGGATGCCATGATAAAGTCTGGATTTGATCTTATAAGAATGGGTGTTATTAAACATTTAAAAATAACAGTAGTGGTAAAATCAACCTGCTGCATGGAATAAAGACTAGAAGTGGAGACACAGAAGGGAGAGTAACAAACAAGGAAATTTTTGTGTCAGATACTGATTGTTAGGATAAAAGTAGCGAAAACAGTGACAGCACACAGGAACAACAAGGCTGGAAGATATTTAGGAAATCTAATAGGTAGGATTTTACAATTAGGAAATCCTAAAAGGATTACAAACAGGAGACCTGAAGTAGGAGGAAAAATTATGGAGCTTGGGAAGCTAGATGAATGGCGGTAGCACCATACCCTTGGGTTCTAGAAAGCAAAGTATTCAATTTCAGCATAATACTCTTTCTATTTCTAGGGCTCACCGCATAGGACAACTTGTTGAGAAAAGATTACTTGTTTCAGAAAAATGACAGTACTGTGCATTGGTTAAGCGCATGGACCTGGAACCAAATTGCTTAGGGTCTAATCCCAGTTTACCAGCTATATGACCTTGAGCTTATCACTTAACCTGTGTATGCCTTGCTTTCTTCATCTGGAAAGGAGGATAATAATGGTACCAGTCTCATATAATTACTGAGATTAAGTGAGTTAATCAATGTTACTATATATGTGACACATAGTAAGTATAGTACTATATAAATGTTTGCTATTATTGATGAAATCCAAAACATGTCTGTTTTGTATGGAAATTCCCACTTATCCCACTTGTACGTTTACAAGTTTTAATGTGTTTATTCTCTAACAAAACAGTAATCCTTACATTATACTTTATGTTGCACAAAGTTACATTCAACTGATAAGGCTGAGATTTGGTGACTATTTACTTACTGTTATTCAAAACAGATCTATTCTGATATCTTTCATAAAGATACTCTGAATACAAACTTTGGACTCTAAATGGTAACTTCTACATATGAGACTCTTCACTATTAACCTAAAAATTTAAGTTAAAAAATCACATAAAGGTTGGTTTATTGAGTCAGGAATAAAAAATGATTTGTGTCCAATATCAGATACATTAATATTTTATACTTAAACTGACCCTGAAATTTTTTATTATTATTTTTAATGTTTAGTTAATTTTGAGAGAGAGAGGGAGAAAGAAAGCAGGGGAAGGGCAAAGAGAGAGAAACAGACACACAGACTCCAAAACAAGCTCCAGGCTCTCAGCTGTCAGCACAGAGCCTGACGTAGGGCTCGAACCGGGAGATCATGACCTGACCAAATTGAGGTTTAATCGACTCAGCCACCCAGGCACGCCGGAGATTATTTTTTAGATCAAGAAATTCCTGTCTCCTAGTATCTGGCTCTGAGAACACTGCCCTTTTTGGCTATTACATTATTATATGATCACAGAAAATAAGCAAACTGGCTTGATTTTATATACATCACAGTGATGCTGAAAAGCCTAATTTTTCATAGTCTTGGCTAGTTAAGTTTGTGCATTGTAAAAAAGGTTTTACTTTATTATAATTTTATAATACTGTATATAATAATTATATGTAATAATTATAATTTTGTAAAACAGGTTCACCATCATTTCTCTTAAAAGTACTGTTCCATTTGGCCAAATAGAATAAATAAGAATCATTATGTTATCTTAACAGATGATTCTCTACCTTTATAGTTCTTTATGGTTCCATAGCACAAATATATATCTCTATTAAAGGACTGATTATAATATACTGTTATTTTCTGCTTTTCATGTTTATCTCACCTAAAAAATTATTACCTCCTTAAGGGTAAAGACTATATTTTCTTCATCTTGAAATTACCAATGCCTAACATTATGATTGGCAAACACACAGGCCAATGTTTATAAACTATTTTGCTTTATTTTTTACTTAATTTTACTTATTCTGTCCTATTCTGTCCTATCCTGTCCTATGTAGATTCCATGCCCAACATGGGGCTTGAACTCATGACCCTGAGATAAAGAGTCACAGACTCAGGTGTGCCTGGGTGAGACTCAGTTAGCTGAATATCACACTCTTGGTTTCGGCTCATGTCTAACATGGAGCCTGCTTAGGATTCTCTTTCTCTCTCTCTCTCTCTCTGCTGCTCCATCTGGTGCTCTCTCTTAAAACAAAACAAAACAAAACAAAAAAAAGAGTTGCATGCTCTACTGATAGCCACCCAGGTGTCCCTGAGCTAAATAACTTTAAAACAATTTTTAAAGTATAGTACGATTCTATTCTTTAAAAATTTTTTAAGATTTTAGTTTTAAGTAATCTCTTCATCCAACGTGGGGCTCTAACCTACAACCTCGAGATCAAGAGTCACATGTTGTATTGACTAAGCCAGCCAGGCACCTCACTAGGTGAGGTTTTAAATAACTGAATTCTAAACTTTCCATTTTAAATAACTGAATCTAAACTGAAGAATACTCCTAATTATTACAACGAACACTAGTATATATATCATTTCATAGTTACAAAGTTTTTCTTTCTTGAGGGGGTACAGGTGAGGCCTATGGACTCCAGCCTGGTTCAGGTGGTGGAGTATGGGGTACTGCTGGGGCCCAAGAGGGTGCGCTATGTGACTCTGGGTGTGTAGTGGGAGTAAGTGTAGGTCTTGATGGAGGGACAGGTAGAGGACAGTCTAAGACAGAGTTTCTCTTAACAGAAGAATAAAACATGTGAGACAATTTATCCTTAATGTCATTTTATAAAC
The DNA here is from genome assembly GCA_017311185.1 of Proteles cristata cristata. NCBI lineage: Eukaryota > Metazoa > Chordata > Mammalia > Carnivora > Hyaenidae > Proteles > Proteles cristata. The sequence goes on from JAESUZ010002035.1 coordinate 11,913, forward strand.
AAGGGAATCAATATAATACCAATTAATTATGTGACTTGCCCAATGCTCTAGAGCAAATCGGTAATAAATCTAGGAAGGAATTCAAGCTTCCCGCACTTTTCACTTTATAGTTCTTAAGTACTGAACAGGCAAATATAAATACTTCATTAGAAGAAATACGTAAGTTACAAAGATAATAATAAAATATAAAAGTAACTCAACCTTCTCTAAAGAATGACACAAGAATAGAAGTTACCAAGCTAGAGACCTTATCTCCTCCTTTCTGTTATAGTAAGTAACAGTCCTACAAAACGGAGGTTCTTATTTCCAGGCACCAGCTGAATTGTCTCTATAACAGAGTTCTCAAACTTTTTGGTCTAAGGACTCCTTTACACTCTTAGAAATTACTGAGGAGGGGCGCCTGGGTGGCTTAGTTGGTTAAGCTTCCGACTTTCGCTTAGGTCATGATCTCGCGGTTCGTGGGTTCGAGCCCCGCGTCGGGCTCTGTGCTGACTGCCAGCTCAGAGCCTGGAGCCTGTTTCAGTCTGTGACTCCCTCTCTCTCTGACCCTCCCCGACCCTCCCCTGCTCACGCTGTCTCTCTCCTAGAAATAAATAAAACATTAAAAAAAAAAAAAAAAAGAAATTACTGAGGATCCAAATAATTTTGTTTATGTGGGTTCTATCTATCAATATGTACTGTATGTTTTTTAAGTAAAGCAAAATGATTAAAAGCATTAAAATCATAGTTAACCTAAGTAATATTTCACATGAAAAATATATACAGTTTGAGATTAGTGAGCAGAGTGACAATGTTACATTTTTGCAAATTTTCTGTCTTTATCTTAATAGAAGACAGCTATATTCTCTTACCTGCTTCTACATTCAATTTATTATAATACACTGCTTTCACTCAAATTAGTGGAGAAAATGCAGTCTCAGATATGTAGCTGTATGTAGCTATATTTTCAGATAACTGTGGATATTCTCCTTTGATACCACGCCAAAACTCAACACGTGGTAGTTTCTTTAAGAGTTAGTTGTAGTGGGGAATCTAAAATCATATCAATAAACTTTCTGAACTCTATTAAACTCCATTGGTATAAATAAGTGATACTTATCCCAAGAACTAAAAAATCAATCAATACAACTGACCATATTAATAGACTAAAAAGGAAAAACGAGATGATTATCTGAACACTGTAGCAGCAAAAAGAGCATCTGAAAAGAATCCAACATTCATTCCTGATTTAAAAAAACACAACCTCTCAGATAACTAGCAATTTATAAAACACTTTTCTCACCCTGATAAAAAGCATCTAGGAAAAACCCACAGCAAACATAATTTAAGAACGAGTACCTTCCCCAGAAGCTAAGGAACAAAGCAAAGATGCCTGCTCTCATCACTTCCATCCACAGTGCACTAGAGCTATAGTGTAGCTTCAGTACAATGGGGCAAAGACAAGAAATAAATCTAAATTGGAAAGAGGTATAATTGTTTTTATTAGCAGATGATCATCTATGGAGAAAATCATAAGGAATCTATGAAATAGTTACTAGAACTAATGAGTGAGTTTATTTAATAAGACTGCAAGTAATAATTTCAATATAGAAAACACACTGTATTTTTATATATTAGCAAAGAACTAGACACTGAAATGTAAAAAACACATCTTTTATGATAGATAGTATCAAAAAATAATGAGGGATCAATTTAACTAAAGGTGTATAAGATCTGTACAATGAAACTATAAAACACTGCTGAGAGAATTTTACAGAAGACCAAACTAAATGGAGAGATATACTAATACTATGTTTATGTATCAGAAGAGTCAATATTGTTAAGATGTCAATCTTCCCCAAACTGACCTACAGATTCTATGCAACCCCAAAATCCCAGATAGCATATTTGTAGAAAGTGACAAGCTAATTCTAAAATCCATATGAACTGAAATAAGTCAATCAAAAAAAAAGACAAATCCCATATGACTTCACTCATACATGGAATTTAAGAAACAAAACAGATGAACATATGGGAAAGAAGGGGGAAGAGAAGAGAGGAAAAAAAACTACAAGAGACTCTTAACAACAGAGAGCAAGTGATAAAGGATTGACAGAGGGAGCTGGGTGGGACATGGGCTAGATGGGTGATGGGTATTAAGAAGGGCATGTGTGATAAGCACTGAGTACTTATATAGAAATAAAATAAAGAAATAAATCACGGAATTCTACTCCTGAAACCAATGTTGCACTGTATATTAACTAAATAAAATTTAAATAAAACAATAAAATGCATATGAAAACGTAAAGAATCTAGAGGGGCCAAAAAAACTTCGATAAAGAAGGAAAAAGCTAGAAGATTTATGTTAAGAAGGGATGTTCAACATGATTAGTCATTAGGGAAATGCAAATTAAAAATTAAAACCGCACGGAGACATCATTACTGACTTATAAGAATAGCTAAAATAAGGAAGAATGAGTATCCTTATTGGAAAAGATGTGGAACAATTGGAATGCCTGCACACAGCTGGTAGGAATATAAAATGGTACAATCATTTTGGGAAAAAAAGTTTGGCAGTTTTTTAAAAAGTTAATTATACACTTACTACATGACCTGGTCATTCTACTTTTAGGTTATTACCCAAGAGAAATGGAAGCACATGTCCATACAAAGACTTACATATAGATGTTTTGTGTCAGCTTTATTGTTAACAGCTAAAAGACAATAACGACCGAAATGTCCACCAATACCTGAATGTATGAACAGCTGTGGTATATCCATACAACAAAGGAATATTCAGCAACAGAAAGGAATGACCTCTCAATGCACACAACATGGATGAATCTCAAAATAATTTTGTTGAATTTCAAAGCCAAATAATAAAGAGTACATACAGTATGATTCCATTTATATAAAATTCCAGAAAATGCAAACTAATCTATAGAGACAAAAAGCAGATCAGTGGTTGCCTAGGGACAGGGTGAGAGGGAAGGATTAAAAAGGGCTATAAAGAAACTTGTGGAGGTGACAGATATGTGCATTATCCTGACTGTATTGATAATTTTGCATATATGTCAAAACTTAGCAAATTGTATACTCTGAATACTGCAGCTTACTGATATCAATTTATACCTCAGTAAAGCTGTTAAAAAACCCCATTAGCCTATCTTCAATCTTGAATACATGATTTTATAATCATGTATTTCATTATTTAGAAAATGTCGGTTCAATGAATGATGCAGATGTTCCAAAAGTTGACACACTTCAGTATACTAAACAGTATCAAAAATATCACGTTCACATATTCCCATCAATCTCCTCCCTCAGACCAGTCTTTAATTATTGGAAACAAGCTCATGGGGATGGATAAACTTTTCCAAAATTCTACTTCTTGCTGGAAAGCTTGACTTTCACCATTGTCAACAAATACTGTCAGTTGTTTTCCTTAAGGTGACAGGCTCACTTAATTTTTAAGAAAATGTCTGCCAAATACTCAAGTATGAATAATCATAGTTTGTCAGTTGTTCTCTCAAGTAAAAATGGGGTTTTATGAAAAATTAACTAGTTTAGTTACAACTCAACTACTAAAATGCTTTTCTAGAGAGAACCATCATACTTCAGTACGTAATCAAAGTGCTTTATGCATACCTCCCATTTCATCATTAAGATATTAAAACACGTGAACCCAAGGGAAGTGATTTATTAATCATTTTTACTGTTTCATCAAGGACATTCTTAATTGAAAAATTTCTTCTAATTGCAAATGCACTGTAGGAAAGAAAAGAGTGACTATTAGCATAATTTGGTGTACTGCGTTGGTCTGGGCTAAGGCACCAGTAATTTTATCCACCATGGCTTTTGCATTATCAGTGTAAATCTCAACATGGTGAAAAATACAAAAAGCATCATGGACTATTATTAAGATATTTTTGACCTCACAGACTTGGTAAAAATAAAAAGAGCCCTAGGGTCAAGGCTTCACAGACCAAAGTTTGAGGACTACTGTTTTATATCAAGACTTTTAAAAACTGTAAAAAACATAACTTTATAATTATTCCATTAAAAAAAAGGTAAGCTTTAGCCACAGAGAAAAAAGCCTTACTTTTGTGGGATCTTGTCATCCTATCAGATTTAGCAGATGCATCCTTAACTCGGTTATGATATTCTAAAAGGAATGTTCGTTCATGCTCAAAGAAATCATCTACATCCTATAGGATCAAAAGAAAATAAAATTTTTTCACTTATTTGCTTTAGTGTAATACATAAATCACTTTACCACTATAATCACAGAAAAATCCGTAAAACAGCACAGTTATCCTCTAATAATCAGATATCCTACTGATTTTATCACTAATTTAAGAGCCCCACATCAGGCTCTCTTCTGTCTGTCGGCTTGGAGCCTGCTTTGGATCCTCAGTCCCCACCTCCCTCTGTCCCTCCCTTGCTCGTTCTCTCTCTCAAAATAAATAAACTTAAAAAAATAAAATTACAAACACTTCCCTCCTTTCTAAATAGCAATCAGATTTTGAAAAGGCAGCAGTTGAAATAAGATCCATATCAACAGAACAAAAGAAAGAAAAGTCAGTACTGACAAAATGTTCTTTAAAATCTGTAATACACATGTACCACTTTTCTTAACTGTTAAAATGGGGATAAACTATCCAACTTGTAGGACTGAAGATTATATAAAGTATGGGCTACCAAATACCACATTGTAAATGTTCAAAAGATGTTACTACTAATTATACTCAATAAAGTGGTTTACACTTAATGTTAAGAAAAATGTTGAATATTAATGCAAAGGAGCATTAAATGGAAAGAAACAGGGTCCTTATTAGAAAGTAGCCATGGCGGGGCGCCTGGGTGGCTTAGTCGGTTAAGCGTCCGACTTTCGCTTGGGTCATGATCTCGCGGTTCGTGGGTTCGAGCCCCGCGTCGGGTTCTGTGCTGACTGCCAGCTCAGAGCCTGGAACCTGTTTCAGTCTGTGACTCCCTCTCTCTCTGACCCTCCCCTGTTCACGCTGTCTCTCTCTATCCTAGAAATAAAATAAAAAATATATATATTTAAAAAAAAAAAAAAAAGTAGCCATGGCAAATGCACTGTCAACATACCAAGTAACCCGTCTCTGAAAACCAAAGTATAAATCAAATAAACCGTACTTCCCACTTAAGTTTTACTGTAGATGTATCTATAAAAACAGGTAAGGGTGACAAAGCTGTATCATTTATCTCTTTCTTATTATTTGTTTCATAATGTAATATATACATTTTTCTCTTTTAATGGTAAGAGTCCAGATAAATCAATTCCTGTACCATTTTTTAGATCAGTAAGAAATACATAGGTGTTATTTATTTATATATTTTGAAAAATTTAAATTTTTTAATGTATTTTAATTTATTTTTGAGAGAGAGAGACACACACACACACACAAGACAGTATGAGCGGGGAAGTGGCAGAGACAGAAGGAGACACAGAATATGAAGCAGGCTCCAGGCTCCAAGCTGACAGCACAAAGCCTGATGTGGGGCTCGAACTCACAAACCATGAGATCACAACCTGAACCAAAGTCAGACGCTTAACTGACTGAGCCACCCAGGTGCCCCTAAATCTTTATTTTTATTTATTTATTTACTTAAGTAAACTCTATGCCCAATGTGGAGCTTGAATTCATGACCCCGAGATTAAGAGTATCATGCTCTACCTGAGCCAGCCAGGCACCCCAAGACAAGACTAAAACTTCAAAGAAGCTCTTCTGACTCCAGATCTGAACCCAAGTCTGCCCCTGACATTTGTTAAGACCAAGGGCAAATGTACAAATGGAGGCAGCCCCGCTTTGTGCCCCACCCTGCAGCTCTATAAGGCTCCTAGAGAAACCTCCTATTATGTAACAGGACATTCCATCCTGCACACTGGTCTCCCCTGTGCCTTCCCTCTCCCCAGCTGCCCCATGGTCACCCTTGACTACCCATAAGGTGCACACACTGGAGGATGAACTTAGGGAAGAAGCCCACAGAAGAGGAAGACTTGGCTTCAGATTTGGGCAAAGAAATAAGGGGTTCCAGATACCTCAAGCATGGTCTAGTTTAGAGGGAAGGGGTATGTGCTCCAGGTGGGCAAATCCCCTTGGACTGAAGAACTGTCACCCCTAAGACCTCTAAAGAGTGGAATCTAGGGCGAGGGGCCCAGTTTCCTAGGCCTAAGCATTCTATGTTCAAACTTCTCTTTTACTCCAATAGTCACTTGCACATCTGAGATCTCTATCTTCTTAAAAGTGGATTCTCAAACCAATACCTCTGTTAATCAAATAAAATCTTACCTTTACTCCTGAAACAATTACTCCATCTGCTGATTTAACCATGTTTTTGAAGAAATCTTCAAGTTTCTCTTTTTTATTTTTTCCTCTCACACTCAGCTGAAAGAAAGGTAAACTTAAGTTGGCAAATTTTTTGTTTGGATTACATATGTAAAGTAATGCCTCTTTTATTCTCTGACATCAAAACGGCAATCTCAACAGACCTTAGTTGTTTTTTTAAAAAATATTTTTAATTTTTAAATATTTATTTTTGAATGCAAGAGAGAGATGAGAGTATGAGTGTGGGGGGGGGAACAGAGAGAGAGGGAGACACAGAATCTCAAGTGGGCTCCACGCTTGGAGCTGTCAGTACAGAGCCCGATGCGGGGCTCAAACCCACAAACTGTGAGATCATGACCTGAGCCAAAGTTGGACACTTAACTGACTGAGCCACCCAGGCGCCCCTTAAAGGATCCTAGTTTTTAAACTTAATACTGTGACAATTCCATCACATATATCAGTGATTTTCAAATTTTAAGGCATTCAAAAGGAGGCTGGCCTCACTCAAAGATTCAGATTCAGGCAATCTATAATAAGGCCTAGATATCTCAAATTTTATATTTGATAATTCCACTGCAAGTAGCCTTCTCATCATATAAATAGTACTATATGAAGACAACTAAAAATGTAATTCAGGAGTTCTTTTAAAGACGTAAAATTTATTGGAGTATAATACACCATCATATAATTCTGTAAAAGCCTTGAAAATATATTCTGAAAATTCTTCACTCTGAACTCCTCCAAAAATCATGTCTTGTCCTGTTTTGGGGATTAGCACTTTGCAGTATAAGGGATACAAAAAGTGAGTTTATTTATTTATTTTAATTTTTTAAAAGGTTTATTTATTTTTGAGAGAGAAACGAAGTGCAAGCAGAAGGGCAGCAGAGAGAGAGGGAGTCACAGTATCCAAAGCAGGCTCCAGGCTCTGAGCTGTCAGCACAGAGCCTGATGTGAGGTTCGAACTCACAGACGGCGAGATCATTACCTGAGCCAAAGTCGGACGCTTACCAATTAAGCCACCCAGGCGTTCCTAAAAGGTGACTTTAAATGGCATGAATGATTATCTAAAGGCAAAACTGAGAAGCAGCTAACTCTCTGACTTTACCACTTGCTGCACCAGGGTGCAAAAGGAACATCCCATCTAATTTCTTTTTTTTTGCTTTATTTCTAGGAGAGAGAGAGAGCGTGAGCAGGGGAGGGTCAGAGAGAGAGGGAGTCACAGACTGAAACAGGCTCCAGGCTCTGAGCTGGCAGTCAGCACAGAGCCCGACGCGGGGCTCGAACCCACGAACCGCAAGTACGTGACCTAAGCGAAAGTCGGACGCTTAACCAACTAAGCCACCCAGGCGCCCCTAATTTCTTTATCTACTGCCATTATATAAATGACTCCCAAATCATGATCACTACCCCTAAGCTCTTTCCTGAACCTTAGATCTTATTTCCATTTGCCTGGATCACATCCTTATAAATGGAAATTTGGCTAACCTTACATTAGACTAAGGCAGTATTCATTATAACCTAATCTCCAATATTTTCCTCTTCTTGGTTCTCCCTATTTATGGTCCCTCCTTCATGGTCCCTCCATCCAACCAGTCTCTCAGATTCCCACATGTTCCCTAAAATCCCATACCACTCATTACAAATCTTGAAATAATCTACAACTTCTTTTTGTCTCTCAAAGCTCAAATTCTACCATCAAATCTCTGAATTCTGTCTCTTCTTGCCCCACTGTCCTAGTAAAAATCCTCATTATTTCTTGCCTAACTACTACACTGGACTACTAGTTAACATCTCTCATTTCCTCAATCCAATTCATTCTGATGAGGATTTACAAAATTAAATTTTGAGCATCTCTTCCCTACTCAATAACTTTATAGAGTTTCACAATGTTCAGAGAATAAAAGCCAATGACTTAGGCATGGTATTCAAGACTTTCAACAATCTGGTTCAATTTACCTTTCTACCCACAACCAACACCCCTCGCCCCGCTGAGAACCTTATGCTCCAAATAGTTCTCAAAAGAAGCTCTAAATGCTTAGGTTTCCCTCTACCTGAAATGGTATCTCTCTTCCCGTCAACTCTATTCAGACTTCATGAAACATCCAAATTAAAACACATCTCTTCATAAAACCTTTCTGAACTGCTCTATCTTTAGGCCTTTCAATGCACTCTGGGTGTTTTTTAAAACTGTGTTCTTAATATTAATTCAATTCATTTAACAAACTACTGACAAATGTATATTACAATCAGGCACTGTGCTAGGTGTTCAAAATATAAAGATGATAATCGAGATTGGGTACGTTCAGGGCGGTAGACCAAAATATAAAGATGATTGAGAGGTGGTACCTGGTCTTATAGTAATTTATGGTACAGAAGAGAATCCAGAGAAACATATGATTAAACGTAGGGTGAGCAGTATAGTGTCAGAGGAATTCATAGGGCACTATTAAGCAACAAGGGAACTTAATACAGACTTAGAAGATGAGAAAGGTAAGACTGGAGGTTGAAAGACCAGTCAGGGCCTGGTTTTTTTTTTTTTTTTTTTAATGTTTTATTTATTTCTAGGAGAGAGAGAGAGACAGCGGGAGTAGGGGAGGGTCAGAGAGAGAGGGAGTCACAGACTGAAACAGGCTCCAGGCTCTGAGCTGGCAGTCAGCACAGAGCCCGACGCGGGGCTCGAACCCACGAACTGCGAGATCATGACCCAAGCGAAAGTCGGACGCTTAACCGACTAAACCACCCAGGCGCCCCTGTCAGGGCCTGTTTTAATAACCAGGTCAAGGATTATAAAAGTCAGAACTAATCTTTAGGTCTGGTGATAGAAGGAAGCAGACACATTCCTAATATAGTAAGAGAGTAGAACAGACAGGATTTGGTGTTTCCTAATAGGAACAGGGACCAGGGGGATGCCTGAGAGGCTCCGTCAGGTAAATGTCCAACTCTTGATCTCAGTTCAGGTCTGGATCTCGGGGTTGTGAGTTCAGACCTCAGCATGGAGCCTACTTTAAAAAAAAAAAAAAAAAAGGAATAGGGAATAGAAAGAGATATGAGTAATTTTTAGGTGTTAAGACATTGCTGGTACCTTCTTTGAGACACATAACATAAAAGGAGGCAAGGGCTTAAAGAAGAGTTCAAAGAAGTGATACAGATTTATAAATTAATAGCATATTAAAGTACCTGAAGCCATGGGAGTCAATGAGATCACTTCAGGAGAATCAGAAGAATTAGAAGAGATCACTTCAGAAGAATTACTGAATTAGAAGTCTAGAGGAACTTCTAAATTTCTGGAGAAGTCAGTAAGGAACCTTGGAAGGATCAGATTTAAATGAATGGATATATGGAGGGAAAAAGTTCATGAAGGAGAGTAGGAAGGAGCCACAGAAGTAAGAAGAAAACTCAGAAGTTCAATGTAATACACCATATTAGTAGAATAAAGGACAAAACCACATTACTACTTCAGCAACTCATCAGTCCCACGGCTCTCTGAAACTTAGAAAACAAAACAGCACATACAGATTACTTTTCCTGCCCCACTGAAGTACGTAAAAATCCATGAAACAGCATCAGAACAAGCCTGAGAAAAACCTTTTAGTTCAGGGCCTATAATCTTCTTCTTTTTAAAAAAAATTGTTTGTATTAGTTTATATTTTGAAACACGGAGAGCGAGCAGGAGAGGAGTATAGAGAGAGGGAGAGAGAATCACAAGCAGGCTCCATGCTGTCAGCACAGAGCCTGATGTGAGGCGAGAGCCCACCAACCATGAGATCATGACCTGAGCTGAAATTGAGTCAAATGCTTAACCAAATGTGCGACCCAGGTGACCCTCTTCTTTTTTTTTTTTTTCTTTTAAATTTTTAACATTTACTTTTAAGAGACAGAGAGAGACAGGGTGTGAGTGAGGGAGGAGCAGAGAGAAAGAGGGGGACACAGAATCGGAAGCAGGCTCCAGGCTCTGAGATGTCAGCAGAGCCTGACACAGGGGCTCAAACTCACAGACTGTGAGACCATGACCTGAGCTGAAGTCACACACCTAACCGACTGAGCCACTCAGGTGCCCTTCTTTTTTAATGTTTATTTTTGAAAGAGGAAAAGAGCAAAAGCAGAGAAGGAGCAGAGAGAGAGGGGGACAGAGGAGCTGAAGCAGGCTCTGCACTGATATCAGAGAGCCAGATCCTGGGCTTAAACTCATAAACTATGAGATCATGAGCAGATCTTACTTTTTTTTTTTTTTAATTTTATTTTTAATTTACTTCTAGGAGAGAGAGAGAGACAGTGTGAGCAGGGGAGGGTCAGAGAGAGAGGGAGTCACAGACTGAAACAGGCTCCAGGCTCTGAGCTGGCAGTCAGCACAGAGCCCGACGCGGGGCTCGAACCCACGAACCGCGAGATCATGACCTAAGCGTAAGTCGGACGCTTAACTGACTAAGCCACCCAGGCGCCCTGAGCAGATCTTACTTATACAACTAAGCACCCAGATTATGCGCTAGGGCCTATAATCTTCTATAACCTGTTAATAAACTTGCTATTAATTAATGATAAAAGAATATTTGCAAAACACTTTCCTGTCTTTTTATACTTTCTCTAAAATGCCATGTGCTGATACTAAAAGAGTTATTATAATGCATGACATCATGATCTCTATTAAGCAAATATTAGTTTCGGAGGAAGAAAAATAAACCTATGTTAATGGAAGAAAATTTATGAAACCCTAAGATTTTTTCAAAGCTGATCTAAACAATCAATAATCCATTTGACAAAATACAGCATCCATTCTTAAATAAAAACCCTCAACAAAGTAGGGATAGATGGAATATACCTCAACATCATAACGATATATGAAAGACCCACAGTTAATAAATATCATTCTCAATGCGGAAAAACTGAGAGCCCTTCCCTTCTAGTAAGGAATAACACAAGGATACCCACTCTCACCATTACTATGTAACACATTACTGGAAGTCTTAACCTCTGCAATCAGACAACAAAAAGAAATAAAAGGCACCCAAACCAGCAAGGACGAAGTCAAACTTTTACATGATACTCTATGTAGAAAATCTGAAAGACTCCACCAAAAATTGCCAGAACTAATACATGAATTCAGCAAAGTCACAGGATATAAAATCAATGTGGAGAAATCTGTTGCATCAGTAACAAAGCAGCAGAAAAAGAAATCAAGGAATTGATTCCATCTGCAATTGCACCAAAAACAAGATACTTAGGGATAAACCTAATTAAAGAGGTAAAAGATCTGAGGGCACTAACAAATGGATGAGCATTCCATGCTCATGGACTGGAAAACCAAACATGGTTAAAATGCTGATACTACACAAAGCAATCTACACATTTAATGCAATCTCTATCAAAATACCACCAAGCATTTTCCTCAGAGCTAGAACAAACAATCCTAAAATTTGTATGAAACCACAAAAGACCCTGAATAGCCAAAGCAATCCAAAATAGAAAAAACTGGAGGCCTCATGATTCCAGATTTCAAACTATATTACAAAGCTGTAGTCATCAAGACAGTATGGTACTGGCACAGAAACAGACACATAGATCAATGGAACATAACAGAAAACCAAGAAATGGACCCACAACTATATGGTCAACTAATCTTCGACAAAGCAGGAAAGAAATCCAATGGAAAAAAAGGCAATCTCTTCAACAAATGGTGTTGCAAAAACTGGATAGCCACATGCAGAAGAATGAAACTGGACCACTTTCTTACAGCAAACACAAAACTAAATTCAAAACAGATGAAAGACCTAAACGTGTGATAAGAAACCTTTAAAATCCTAGAAGAGAACACAGGCAGCAACCTCTGTGACCGTGGCCAGGGCAACTTCTTACTAGACACATCGCCAAAGCAAGTGAAACAAAAGCAAACATGAAGTGTTGGGAATTCATTAAATAAAAAGCTTCTGAGGGACCTACATGGCTCGGTTGGTTAAGTGTCGGACTCTTGATTTCAGCTCAGGTCCTAACCTCATGATCAGATCGAGCCCTGCATGGGGCTCTAAACTGAGTGTGGAGCCTGCTTGGGATTTGCTCTCCCCTTCTCTCTCTGCCCCTTCCCTGTTTGCGTTTTCTCTCTCTCTTTTAACAATAATTAAAAGGCTCCTGCAAAGCAAAGGAAACAACCAACAAAACTAAAAGGCAACCTACAGGATGGGAGAAGGTTATCTGCAAATGACATATCAGATACAGGCTTAGTATCCATAATCCATAAAGAACTTACCAAACTCAACACCCAAAAAACAAATAATCCAGAGAAGAAATGGAAAGACATGAACAGACTTTTCCAAAGAAGACATCCAGATGCCTTAGAGACATATAAAGGACGCTCACCATCACTCATCATCAGGGAAATACAAATCAAAACCATGATGAGATACTACCTCACACCCGTCAGAATGGCTAAAATTAACAATACAAGAAACCGCAAGTGTTGGCAAGGATGCAGAGAAAGGAGAACTCTCTTGCACTGTTGGTAGGAATGCAAACTGGTGCAGCCACTCAGCAGAACAGTCCCTCAAGAAACTAAAAATAGAACTACCCTATAATCCAGCAATGGCACTATTAGGTATTTACCCAAAGGATACAAAAACACACACAAAAAAAAAGATTTGAAGGGGTACATGCACCCCAATGTTTATAGTATTACTGACAATAGCCAAACTATGGAGAGAGCCCAAATGTCCATCAACTGATGAATGGATAAAGAAGATGTGGTACATATATACAATGGAATATTACCCAGCCATCAAAAAGAAATAAAACCTGGCAATTTGCAATGATGTGGATGGAGCTAGAATATATTTAGTGAAATAAGTCAACCAGAGAAAGACATATCCCTTATGATTTCATTTCTATGTGGAATGTAAGAAACAAAACAGATGAACATATGGGAAGAGGTGGGAAAGAAGAGATGGAAACAAACCACAAGAGACTCTTAATGATAGAGAACAAACTATGTGTTGAAAAAGGGAGGTGGATGGGAGATGGGCTAGAAGGGTGATGGGTATACTAAGGAGGGCACTTGTTGGGATGAGCTTTGGGTGTTGTATGTGAGTGATGAATCACTGAATTCTACTCCTGAACCCAATACTGCACTGTATGTTAACTATAAAATTTAAATTAAAAAAAGGAAAAAAAAAAACAGTAAAGGTAAAAAAAAAAAATGTTAAAAAACCCACCACCCAACTGAAAAACCATCAATAATCTTTCACTTATCATTTTAACAAATATTTATTTTACATCTTAATTGTCGGCCACTATTCTAAAGCAGTGAGGATACAATGGTAAAAAATTAAAGCCTTATTTTCAGAGAGGTTACATTTTAGTAGAGGGAGACAGATAATAAATACACAAAACTTTAAAATTCAGATATATAGGGGAGCCTCGGTGGCTCGGTCGGCTGAGCATCCGACTTCGGCTCAGGTCATGATCTTACGGTTCGTGGGTTCAAGCCCTGCGTCGGGCTCTGTGCTGACAGCTAGCTCAGAGCCTGAAGCCTGCTTTGGATTCTGTCTCTCCCTCGCTCTCTGACCCTCCCCTGCTCACGCTGGCTGTCTCTCTCTCTCTTTCTCTCAGAAATAAATAAAAAAACATTAAAAAAATTTTAAATACAGATATGTTATTTCAGATAGTACTTAGGGATTTGGCAATGGGACAGAGTACATGGAGCATGAGGCTCCTCTAGCTAAAGTGGCCTTGCACTGATAATACCATGCCTCACTGTATGCCTATGCTGCTCTACCAATTATTATTAAAGTTTTGGCCAAGGCCATGAATAAGGTTAAGCAAAAACAAACGAATAAAAATACAAAAGTGATGACAGCATTCATCATGTGTTCTTTGGCAACCCAGTCATGAGTTATTTTCAGCTTCTTATAATTCATGATATAAGCTAGCATTTCTTACAATTCCTAATTGTAAACAACCATATGCCAGTATCAAATACTATGTTTACATTTGTGAAAGTACCCAGGCTTAAAATGTTATTCTGGGATCTTGAATTACTTCATACCCTTTAAAAAAATGTGTTCTCTCTACTACTAGATTTAAGACATTTTATTGTCATGTCTACTAAAACCAAACCAGAAGAGCAAACTTATATACATAAAATTCTTTGACCTTGATGTTGACTTGTAAGCAAGTAAGTACTATGCTACATTTGTGTTCTGCTAAAATTATGAGTTAATCTTGTCATTCATTTTTTTTTCTTTTTTTCTTTTCTTTTTTTTTTTTTTAATATTTTTTATTTATTTCTAGGAGAGAGAGAGAGACAGTGCGAGCAGGGGAGGGTCAGAGAGAGGGAGTCACAGACTGAAACAGGCTCCAGGCTCTGAGCTGGCAGTCAGCACAGAGCCCGACGCGGTGCACGAACCCAAGAACCGCGAGATCATGACCCAAGCGAAAGTCGGACTCCTAACCGACTAAGCCACCCAGGCGCCCCTAATCTTGTCATTCAAATATAAATCCCAATATCTGTATCACCTATCCATTAAAATTTTTTTTGCCAGTACTACTATGAATGAAGAAATCCTTAAGGCTCAATCGCATCAGTTTTTCCATTTGCACTGTAACAGAGCTTTCAGGCAGGGAAGGAGGAAGATTAGGAGCAATTGGCACTGAAAAAGGTCAGTTAAACAGATCAAAAGGCAATGATTAACCCAAAAGTAATCCAGAATTCTTTAGCTCAAGTACCTCCCTGGAATTTCACTAGACTTCAAACTCAAATTTAAGAAACAATCAAACTGACAACCCTCTTTCTTAAGAGGTTCATAATTCAGGATGAAAATCAACGTCCCATGTAGTAACATGATTTAGCCTCATTTCTTCATTTCTTCTCAAGTTGTATTGAAATACCCTATTACCACTAAATAAAATATCATTTTACACTGGCTTGAAAAATAAGAACATTACAAAAAAAAAAGGGTCTTTTCTAACTACTCCCTGCCTTTTCCAGTGACTCTAAAAATAAACCTTGATTACTGCTTTAATCAATACTCACATCTTGATTATATTCCAAGAAGACATGGAAATTTAAATCTTTTCTCAAAATAGGATGTGCTGCCACACGACATAGAAACACTTCATGCATTGCAACAGTCTTCTTGAATATTGCCAAATATTCACTAGAAACAATACACAAAATCAACGGTAAAACACTGCATCAACTAGAAAATCACCTGCAACAGTTTTCAACAAATACTCTAAATTATTCTAAATGCAAAATTAAAGATACAAAGATATAATTCATGTAAACGAAGGTTTTAGTTGAACTGTTAATAAAATGTATAAAACCCAGCTCTGAAAAGATGTCATGCTAGTTAATAATATTTATTATATTTAAATGTTAATAGTTTTAAGTTTTATGAACCTTTCTTCCTATCCAAGTTGATGTTAAAGGTAACCACAGGGGTGTTTGTTTTCGGCTCCAGAGAAAGTACAACTACAAATTATTTGATACAATCTTTATGGCTCAAGTTCAAGATAATTACTGCTTTTGAATACCTCTGTACAAAGAAAAAAAATCTAAACAAACTTCAGTAAGCATATTTTCGACATTAATAATTATTTTCATCTAATGACCCAAACACACAAGAAAAAAGCACACCACAGAGAGCCTAATTTTTGTCATTACATTGG
The DNA here is from genome assembly GCA_017311185.1 of Proteles cristata cristata. NCBI lineage: Eukaryota > Metazoa > Chordata > Mammalia > Carnivora > Hyaenidae > Proteles > Proteles cristata. Next base: position 27,899 of record JAESUZ010002035.1, read on the forward strand.
AAACTTGTGTTTAAAATATTTTAATATCCTCAGGAAATCACAGTGATCATATAGTAATATATGTCAGTTTGAAAAAAGAAACACTCAAGGAAAAGGCCCAATATTCTTGCTTCAACTACGTGCAAGGAGGATAAATTTTACATACCAGCAAACCAGCAGGACCAATGTTGGGAGAAGTTTGATCTCTGTGAGGGTAGTCATTCAGTGAAGACAAAAAAGAAGGATGCAGAGGATGGAGGTAGCAGTAGAATAAACCCAAGGTTCTCTGTTATCCAACCCCTAACCAGACCACAAAAGAATCATGATCAGGGCCACTGGAAAACCACAGATTCTTTAATATTAATGTGCTCTGCTAATTTCCAGTTTTCAGTCTTATAACTATAAAAGTATGTATCTCTGTCTGCTCTCAGACTATTGCTTGCACCCAGCATGGACAAAAATCTTAAAATATCTGTCACCTTACATTTTGACAAAAAAGATCTACTTTGCTAATTTATCTTGTCAAACGAGTTTAGCATTCTGAAGAGGAGTCTAGTAGCCAGGTGGATATATGCTTAAAAACTGACATGAAGTGGAAGAGGAGAAAAGGAAATGCATTAAGAGGAGAAATGATCAGAAAAAGAGTGATGGAAGTGATGATGATACAAGGGAAAGTGTTTCCGTGTACAGCTCTCAAAATACAGAAAACAATATACTGTAAATCTAAAATTACTTCAAATGTCTAATAAGGGAAAGATTCTGTATTTTCAGCAAATATGCTAAACACAAAACAGAAGTTATTCCAGTTTTTTCAAAGATTTAATACATTTCTAGTGTATGTGAAACTAATAATCATTTAATTAAAAACATTTTAACACTATTCTCTTGTTACTTTGCTCCTATTCTTTTCCCCTTGGCCAGAAATCATAGGCAGAAAGAAAAGAAAATTAAAATTTTTTAATTAAAAAAATTAAACACACAGATATAGCCAGCCAGACAGCCACACATGTGCGCATGCGCACACACACAAACACAGTCTTTTTTAAAAAGAAAATAGAATATGTGCAGAGTTGCTCAGTGCATGTTTTTATGAGAAATAGAAAACAGAAGTTTGGGTAGTATGCACATACTAAAAAAAGAAAACCAGGTTGGCAATGACTAAGGCCTTATAGATAAAAACCAAAATAACTTATATTCTGCTTCAAAAAGTCTTATTTCCCTTTCTACTATGTTTAAATAAAGTTTTGGATTCTCCATTTTCAATTTTCAGAGTCTATTTAAAACATTAATTTAAAGAATTTTACAATGCAGACAATTATTCTATAATTTTCCTGTAGGCTCTGATCATGATCATTAAAACTGGTTGTTTGACTTAAACCTGCATTTTTAGGAAAGGGTCACTGTGGTGAAATGATTAAAAGGATGGGATATCAGAGAGCACAGAAAAAAGGCATTAAAACAAGCACAATTAACAAAAGCAACAACAAAAATCACATACGCTTCTAGTTCCTGTTTCATCTTTGTGAATTCTTCTTTTGTCATGGACCCTTCTCCTTCTCCAAGCTTCTGTAGTTTTTCCCTTGAAGCATCAAAATCAGGTCTTGGTGGTGCTGGTGGGATCTGTAAGAAAACCAAATCACTAATTTTAAAGACTTTTATTTTTCACAGCAGCTGTACTACTGCCACCATAAAAGACTGTCTGGGAGAGCTAAAGATATCTTGAAGGAACATGGCACCAGGAACATCCCAATTCAGGTTAGAAAATTTGATAAGGTCCTTTTGCACCAAGGAAGAAATATGGCAGAGTACTATTTTCTAGGATTAGAACAGTAGCTCCCAACCTTTAATCTGCAGATTCCTACATGGCAACTTAGAGTCCTCAAATGTATAAACACATTAAGCTCTGACTATATGCTAAGTGAATATGCATACCAATTTTCAGAAGTATGTAAAAGGTTTGATCAAATACAAATATATATATTTAAATTAATGAATTCATAGTAGCTTTATGCTATTCCATGTTTCTTAAATTCATGGATGCCAATAGTACAATCCAGCAAGGGATGTTAAAACGGGTTCTTGAATTGGAGGAGTGTACCAGAAACATAGAGCACGGACTTAAAACCAAGAGAACAAGACAGAGATTAATGACTAACCTCATTCTATTCAATTCACTCACAATAAGGGCATAAGTAAATACTTTTTTTTTAAATGTTTTTTTATTTATTTCTAGGAGAGAGAGAGAGAGAGACAGCGTGAGCAGGGGAGGGTTAGAGAGAGAGGGAGTCACAGACTGAAACAGGCTCTAGGCTCTGAGCTGGCAGTCAGCACAGAGCCCGACGCGGGGCTCGAATCCACGAACTGCGAGATCATGACCTAAGCGAAAGTTGGACGCTTAACCAACTAAGCCACTCAGGCGCCCCAGTAAATACTTATCTTAAGTAAAAATATAAGATCTAGAAGAGACATATCTTTCAAGGGAACGATAGAAGAAAAAAAGTTTATCTTTTTTTTTTAAAGAATTAATTTTTTTCATGTTTTATTTATTTTTGAGAGAGAGAGAGAGACAGCGTGAGCAGGGGAGGGTCAGAGAGAGAGGGAGTCCCAGAATCTGAAGACAGGCTCCAGGTTCTGAGCTAGCTGTCAGCACAGAGCCCGATGAGGGGCTCAAACCCACGAACCGTGAGACCATGACCTGAGCTGAAGTCAGACGCTTAACCAACTGAGCCACCCAGGCGGCCTGAAAAAAGTTTATCTTAAAAGGAATGGCTTACAAATAAGAATTGTGAAGGGAAAATTATGGGAAGCAAAGAAAGCTAGAAGAGAAAGAAAAGTAGGGGAAAAGTTAAAGAATGAATACAAGCAAAGGGTTATGCTTGAGGAAAGGAATAGGGAAGGAAGCCATCAAGTACAGCTGAGCACACATTCACATCTACTATGCACCAGGCTTGATGCTGAACAATGTGCACATAAAGATAAATAAGACATGGTCTTGGGGTGCCTGGCTGACTCAGTTGGTAGAGTATGCGACTCTCAATCTTGGGGTTGTGAGTTTAAGCCCCATGCTGGGTACAGAGATCACTTAAAAATAAAATCTTGGAGGGAGTGGGCCTGGCTGGCTCAGTCAAGTATCTGACTCTTGATATTGGCTCAGATTGTGATCTTGCAGCTGTGAGACTGAGCCCCTCGTTGGGCTCCTGAGCATGAAGTCGGCTTAAGATTCTTCTCTCCCTGCCCTTCCCCCTCTCGTGCACATGTTCTCTCTCTCTCTCAAAATAAATAAACACTAAAAATAAATAAAGAGGGGCACCTGGGTGGCTTAGTCGCTTGAGTGTCCAAATTTGGCTCAGATCATGATCTCAAGGTTCATGAGTTTGAGCCCCAAATCGGACTCACTGCTGTCACCCTGTCAGCACAGAACCTGCTTCAATTCCTCTGTCCTTCTCTCCCTGCCCCTCCCCCACCTGCCCTCTCTCCAAAATATAAGTTAGTAAGTAAGTAAATAAATAAATAAAATCCTGGCATGCCTGAGTGACTCGGTTGGTTGAGCATCAGGCTCTTGATTTTGGCTCAGGTCATGATCCCAGTGTGATGGGGTCAAGCCCTGTGTCAGGCTCTGTGCTGAACATAGACCCTGTTTAAGATTGTCTCTCTCTCTCTCTCTCTCTCTCTCTGTCCCTCTTCCCCATTCCTGCTAGCTAAAATAATAAAAAAATTTTTTACATGTAATTTTTTATTTTTTAATTATCATTTTAACTGTTTTTCAAACTTTACATCCACATTAGTTAACATATAGTACAATAAAAAATTCTTAAAAAAACAAGCAAAGATGGTCTTGGTCTTTGGGGAGTGTTTAGTCTATAGAAGGAGGTTGTAGTAAGAAAAAGCCATTACACAAGATGAGGAAGAAAAGGTGGAAATAAGATGGGAAAAGAAGAAGGAATTTCCAGTTTGGTGTACACACTGTGAAGGTGGAAGGTGGTATACCTAGAGAGGCCATGCAAGTTCTGCCCCAACCCCCCTCCCCGTACCTTGTCCTATGCATCTCTTCCTTTTGGCTATTTCTGAGTTGTATCCCTTACATAAACTGGTAATTTTTTTAAGAAATAAAGAAAAGATATGTACAGCCAGTTGTCAACCAAATTTTGACTTACACAAACAAAAAGCAAATGACAGAAAAGGAGTAGCCACAAGGATGGAGAAAGAATCAAGTCAGGATAATTTCAAGAATATAAAATGAAACTAAATTTCAGGAATCTGAGCGTGGACAATGGCTGAGGCACAACATCTGGTGCATACTTAATTTTTTTTTAATGTTTTTATTTATTTGTGAGAGAGAGAGAAAGACAGCGTAAGCAGGAGAGGGTCAGAGAGAAAGGGAGACACAGAATCCAAAGCAGGCTCCAGGCTCTGAGCTGTCAGCACAGAGTCCAACACGGGGCTGGAACCCACAAACGGTGAGATCATGACCTGAGCCGAAGTCAGACATTTAACTGGCTGAGCCACCCGGCGCCGCATCTGGTGCATACTTAGTTTAGAGAACTTCTTTTTTTTTTTATTTCTAGGAGAGTGAGAGAGACAGTGTGAGCAGGGAAGGGTCAGAGAGAGAGGGAGTCACAGACTGAAACAGGCTCCAGGCTCTGAGCTGGCAGTCAGCACAGAGCCCGACGCGGGGCTCGAACCCACGAACCGCGAGATCATGACCTAAGCGAAAGTCTGACGCTTAACCGACTAAGCCACCCAGGCGCCCCAAGTTTAGAGAACTTCTTAAGGTACCTTCCAACTCTTAAGTATTTGTCTTCCTAAGTGTTTAAAATCATTATGGTTTGTAACCTCCCCTTAATTAATCCCTAGGAAAAACCCATTTCACTTTCAGTAAACAATAAGAATTTAAATTTAAATGAAGGAGCAGGCGCCTGGGTGGCTCAGTTGGTTAAGCATCCGACTTAGGTTCAGGTCATGATCTCACGGTTGGTGGGTTTGAGCCCTGTGTCGGGCTCTGTGCTGACAGCAATTCAGAGCCCGGAGCCTGCTTCAGATTCTGTGTCTCCCTCTCTCTCTCTGACCCTTCCTTGCTCACGCTGTCTCTGTCTCTCTCTCTCAGAAATAAATAAAACATAAAATAAGTAAATAAATAAATTTAAATGAAGGGAGCATAACATAGCTATAGGTCCACACTCTCAAACTAGACAATTCAAGATAAAAGGTGATAGTCCATTGTGTTTTATAACTGGCAATTTTAAAACATTACACCAGTTCAATAAAAATTTAACACACAATAAAGTACCTAAAAAACTCCTAGAAAATGGCATGAAAATGGAACCCCATGAGAACAAACTGAGGACTGATGGGTGTGGAGGGGGGAGGGGAGAGATGGGCAGGGAGGAGGGCACTTGTGGGGATGAGCACTGGGTGTTATATGGAAACCAAGTTGACAATAAACTATCTGTAAAAAATAAGAATATTTTTTTTCTCCTTTGACTTAGAAAAAAAAAAAAAAGAAAACGGAACCCCAATACTTACAATATAACCCGCATAGTCTTCATTTTCGACGAAGGAATCATGAAGCCAGATAAATTCTTCATGTTGTCGAACAACAGAAAACTCATTTTGTTTAAAATTTGGCAATGAACTCTGCAAAGACAGAGATTCTCTTGAATAAAAATCAAAATTACACTAAAAGGCTTTTAATAAACATTTTTATCTTATTTTTGTAAGTTAATCTCATATGAAAGATTATCAGCACTTTTAAATTTTGTTTTGTTTTGTTTTTAACATTTATTTATTTTTGAGAGACAGAGAGAGACAGATCATGAGCAGGGGAGGGGCAAAGAGAGAGGGACACACAGAATCCGAAGCAGGCTCCAGGCTCTGAGCGGGCAGCACAGAACCCGACACGGGGCTTAAATCCACGAACTGTGAGATAATGACCTGAGCCGAAGTTGGATTCTCAACTGACTGAGCCACTTGGGCACCCCAGATTATCAGTCCTTTTAAACTCGATTATGAAAACTCTGAGACACCAGACAAATTTCCCTGGGATCTTTGAGAAAAGAAGTTGATAGCCTCTTATGTTCTACTGCTACCATTACTTAAAAGTTATTAATATATATCAAACTCAACTACTCAAAGGAAAATAGATCTACAATCTGAAAATATGCCTGAGAACTGAAATCTAAGAAGAAAATAATTTTAAGACAGTAATTAACTGAAATAAGAAAACAAGAATGATAAAAGATATTAATAGAAGTCTAGAGAAAATGAAGTTTGCATTACACCTAGGTTTTGTGATTAGTTCTTAAATGTTAATCTTTAAAGAGTGCATTAAAATAAAAAGTACATTTCCCTGGGGCACCTGGATGGCTCAGTTGGTTAAGTGTCCAACTCTTGGTTTTGGCTCAGGTCATGATCTCACAATTTGTGGGATGGAGCCCTGCATGCACGAAGCCTGCTTGGGATTCTCTCTCTCCCTCTTTCTCTGCCCCTCCCTCACTCAGGAGTGCCCTCTCTCTAAATAAATAAATAAACTAAAAAATGTTTTTAAAAATGTTCAAAACCAAAGTTCCAGTCACTATACTGTCACATATTAACATCTGCACGATAGTTAAAAATAGCACAAGTACAAAATCACATTTACCTTTGTGTGAACAGTGAATTTTACTTTATCTCTTTCACTCAGAGCATCAGAAATGTCCACTTGCAGAGCAGCATCATGTTGAAGATCTACATTTATTGCTTTAAGCTAGAAAAAGATAATACCTTAGTGAAAATTCTGTGGGCATTTATAGAATCTCACTCTTTTTCAGACATTAAGATAATCCAAAAGCAAAACAAAACAAAAATAAAAGAATCTTAAATCTAAAATGTACTCAAGTTCATTTAAACTACATATATGTTTTGGAGCGCAGGTTCTTTGGGTATGTTATTACCTTAATCAATTTTCATTCTATACTATTCAACTAGGCTTTGTATGAGTCAATGTGCTAACCATTATTCATTATAACTTCACTTAAAAAGTAAAGCATGTTCTCTCTTTCCTCTTCTCTGCCATTGTGGTGCATGAAGTTAACTGTTCTTCACGATGGGTGGCAGCAGGGAAGTCTGGAGGATACCCTTGCCTCACAGTTTGGATGACCTGGATCTGAATCCCATCTCTGCACATTAATATACTCTGATTTGGGTCTTCTCACAAGACTTTCAGAATCATGCTTGAAACATGGCCAAGAAATAAAAGCAGAACCGTTCCATTCCTCAGTGAACTAGGATGAAAATGTAATAAAATCAGGTACAACTCCAAGGAGGCCCTGGAGAAGAACCAAGCTGGCCTAGAAGGGATAGCACATGAGATGGCAACATACTTAGGCTGCATTAAGGTCACATATTTGTATTCTATCACTCTGTAAATATCACTACCAACTCAACAATAGACATGTTTTACTAGGAAAATGATTTCTCTTACTATGCTTCTACGCCAGTAAGGTGATTCAGTAATAAATATGCAAGACCTTTTGTTTGAAAGAAATAAATACATAAAAAAAAAGCTATTTTCCAAGAAGATGGTCCATTAAAGTTCAAATGTTCTAAAGTTAAGGAAAGTATCTACCTTTAAGAACAAGAAAAATAATGAAAAGGCTAATAATTTTAACTCTATTGCTTATTTCAGTTCAGGAATTTACAATGAAACTATTAAATATAGTTAAATATATTACATATAACATATTTGTAGTGCTAAAAAAATGGCAACATAATACTCAATAACTACCTCCTGTGACAGGAATTAAATCTCACATTTTACTCTACAAGTTTAATATATTAAAGTGATTGACTATGTTCTCTATTTAGTGCTTCCATTTACTTGTCTATGAGAAGACCTCTCTACTTATAATTCTTTTGTTTTTTAATTTTTTTTATGTTTTATTTATTTCTAGGAGAGAGAGAGAGAGAGAGAGAGAGACAGCGTGAGCAGGAGAGGGTCAGAGAGAGGAGTCACAGACTCCGAAACAGGCTCCAGGCTCTGAGCTGACAGTCAGCACAGAGCCCGACGCGGGGCTTAAACCCACGAACTGCGAGATCATGACCTAAGCAAAAGTCAGACACTTAACCGACTAAGCCACCCAGGCGCCCCTCTACTTGTAATTCTTAAGTTTATTTATTTTGGGAGCCCGTGTGCACTTGGGTGGGGGAGAAGCATGACACAGGGCTTGACCTCATGAACTGTGAGATCATGACCTGAACTAAAATCTTAACCGACTGAGCCACCCAGGCACCCCTGTTTTTTTAAAAAACTCTATCACCAACATGGGGCTCAACCTCACAATTCCAAGATCAAGAGTCACATGCTCTCACTGAGGCAGCCAGGCACCCCTCTATTTATAATTCTTAACCATAATTCTGTTGATAATTCTTAAATTTCATCTATTTTCTTCCCCTTTAAGCAAATATACATTCTAAAATGTTTGACTAATTTGGAGACCTATAAAAAAATCAAACACACTGAAAGATGAAAATAAATTCTTAGCCAGGTGCAAAGATAGGAAATATTTAAGGTCTAATTAGCCACCTAGCCTGCTTCAAATACTCTGGGTTGTAAAACCCAGGTCTTAATTTAGGAATCTCATGTAGTCATTAGCATTTCAAATTCTGTTTTATTTTATTTTATTAATGTTTTGTTTCTGAGAGAGAGAGAGAAACAGTGTGAGCAGGGGAGGGTCAGAGAGAGAGGGAGATACAGAATCTGAAGCAGGCTTCAGGCTCTGAGCTAGCTGTCAGCACAGGGCCCAATGTGGGACTCGAACCCACAAACCATGTGATCGTGACTTGAGCCAAAATCGGACGCTTAACCGACTAAGTCACCCAAGCGCCCCAGCATTTCAAATTTTAATTACAATGTAAAAGGAAAAAATGCTGGAAGCAGAATTATGATCTTGGTCATATATTTAAAAGTGCAGGTGCACCTAGGTAGCTCAGTCGGTTAAGTATCTGACTCTTGATTTCAGCTCAGGTCATGGTCTCACAGTTTGTGACATCGAGTCCTGCACTGGGCCCTGTGCTGACAGCGTAGAGCCTGCTTGGGATTCTCTCTCTTCCTCTCTCTCTGCCCCTCCCCCACTTGAATTTTTTCCTCTCTCTCAAAATAAATAAAGTTAAAAAAATAAAAATATATACATAAAAAGGCTTATTGGAAATATAACAAAATGTGACTATCAGTGGATTTTCCTTATATATTCCTTTATTCTCCCAACTGTCCACAATATGCATGCATTACTTTTATAAATGGTGGGGAGTCCCCTTAAAATGGAAACCCTTTGATCTAATAAAATATTAATTTTAGGAATTTTTTTCATTGAATAGTTGTTTAACTTTCATTAGTAATAATCAAAAGTAACATAGTATTTCACTCCTGCACTATTGGTTCTAGATTGAGTAGCCCTGTTTTTAAAAGATGAAGACCATTACAGGGGTGCCTGGGTGATTCAGTTGGTTGAGCATCCGACTTTAGCTCAGGTCATGATCTCACAGTTCATGAGTTCAAGACCCATGTTGAGCTTTGCACTGACAGCGCTGAGCGTGCTTCGGATTCTGTCTCTCTCTCTGCCCTTCCCCTGCTTGTGCTCTCTCTCTCTTTCAAAAATAAACATTAAAAACATTTCTTTAACCAAAAGAATAATAAAAGATAAAAACCATTACATAAAATCCAACTGAAGATTCACAAAAGAAATGTGCTGACAGCTTGGAACATGCTTGAGATTCTGTCTCTCTCTCAAAATGAATAAATAAACTTAAAAAAAAAACACTTAAATTATGTGGTACTATCTCTGATGGCCTTTAGTAAAAACTTTATAGGTAACTTAAGTTTATATTAAGTTCAATTTAATCAGTAATCATCATTTTTAAAGTTTTTTTTTAAATTTATTTATTTCTAGGAGAGAAAGAGAGAGACAGCGTGAGCAGGGGAGGGTCAGAGAGAGAGGGAGTCACAGACTGAAACAGGCTCCAGGCTCTGAGCTGGCAGTCAGCACAGAGGCCGACGCGGGGCTCGAACCCACGAACCGCGAGATCATGACCTAAGCAAAAGTCGGACGCTTAACTGACTAAGCCACCCAGGCGCCCCTATCGTATAAAGTTTTTAAAGTTTATACTATAAACTTACATACATTATTTTTAAATGTTTAAAAATTTGTAATTGTACTCAATGCTACATGTAGCCCATTGTCTGATAAAAGAAATGAAATTAAAAGTTGCCTTGAGGGAGACCTGGGTGGCTTAGTCAGTCGAGTGCCTCGATTTCTGCTCGGGTCATGATTTTGTGGTTTGTGGTACTGAGCCCCACAATGGGTTCTGTGCTGACAGTGTGAAGCCTTCGTGGGGTTTCTCTCTCAAATAAATAAATAAGCATTAAAAGAAAAAAAAAAGTTTCCTTTTTTCTTTTTACTCACAATCAGGACACTTTTAAGGTGTTTATTGTGGTAGACTGAATAATGGCTCCCCATAGAACATCCACAGCCAAGTATCTGGAACCTGTGGACGTTACTTTACATGGCAAAAAAAGGGCTCCGGAGATGTGATTAAATTAAGGATCCTGAGATGGGGAGATTATCCTGGATTATCCAAGTGGGTCTTAAATGCAGTTACAGGTATCCTTAGAAGAGGTGGAAGGAGATTAGACACAGACAAAAGGGAGGGCAACAGGACTATGGATGCAGACATTAGAGTGATCCAACCACAAGCCAAGGTTTGCTGGCAGCCATCAGAAACCAGAGGGACAAGTAACAAATTCTTTCCCAGAATCCCAGGGAGTGTGGCCCTGCTGACACCTTGATTTCAGCTCACTGATCCTGTTTTTGGATTTCTGTACTACAGAACTGTGAGAGAATACATTTCTGTTATATTCAGCCATCAGATTTGTAGTAATTTGTTAGACTAGCCACAGGAAACTCATAAGTTTATCATTACGATTTTCAGAATATAATCTTGGCTTTTCTCCATTTCTTATGTTTTCTCTGCCTCATCAAGCATTTCCCAAATGCAACTGGTAAGCATCAACCTGGGTGCTTATTAAAAATGCAGAACCCCAGGCCCGATCACAGATTTATCAAAACAATCTTCAGGGAAAAAGCCTTAAAAATTGTATTTGGGAACCCTAGTCTAGACTTTCAAGGTGTATTTGCCTTTACAATCTGTGAAAACTTCATCTCAACTGTTAATATTTTCTTTTTAATGAAAAGAAAACACTGTTGCCAGATTTTATATCTATATGTACATTTAAATTTTCAGATTTATTTTAACTGTTGCATTATCAATTTGGTAACACACCTTTCAGGATTTCTACGTTTGAATAGCTGTTATTTATTCTTTCAATTTAAGGTTATTCCCAATTATCTCTTTCTTCTATTTCCTTGTCTCTGTATATCAAATATACTTGTCTCCTTTTTTCTGACAGCACACTTGGCTTTTTCAAATTGTAACTTTTATTGATAACAGATATTTTTATATTATGTACTTACTGCTTTTGTTCTTGGATTCTCTCTTTTCAGATATACCTTACATACAATGAAATGCAGGTTTTATATATATAATTTGAAGAGTTCTGGCAGATACACAGGTTACCATGTCCTGTAATCATGACTACAACCATCCCCAGAAATTCCCTCCATTACTTTTACATTTCTACTTTTTTCCCTAACTCTTCTGGAAGTTCTTCTGTATGCCTTATGAAAGCTTATAGCCCTTCACATATGGTCTTAACAGCTATTAATCCAATCTATCACTTGTCTTTTTCATTCTTTTAGCAAGTATATTCTAGAACTGATCTCAGGAAAAGCGCATGAATCATAAATAAGGCCACAGCAAAATGCTGATGGTGAGACGGTAACTCCTTTAATTTATATTTCACAGTAAGTTCAAAATAACAGCTTCACATCTCAATTTTTTCTCTATTTCTGAGCTTACAGAGAAAAGGAGACAAAAAGGAATATTTTGTTTGACAATAAGATTTGTTTCACACACACCAGGGTTTTTTTTTTTTTAAGTCCTGTTTCTAATAACTAAGATGTGTAATGGAAAAGCCAGGCAATAAATGAAATCATCCCCTACATAAAAACAAAATTTCCACTGAAAGCTAATCTGCTATATTTCATCAATTCTAGATGCACATTTTGCACATTTAAACATCTAAAATAGGAATGCCTTATAACTGATGACAAATTCCTGTTTAATTGGCAATCTTTTTTCTTCCTTAGTGGTACATAAAGTATACCTTCCAATCAATTATGCCTTAGATCTGATAAAATATCATATTATAAATCTAATGTTAATTTCATAAACCATACACAAGGTTTTTCAGGCATATATTCTTTTTTTAGAGAAAAGTTAATGTTAAGAGAGTTTTTATCAAGGAAAAAAGTGAAAGCAAACAACCTGTGATTCATCAACATTTAATGAACTTTTTGAAATTAGCAAGGTAAGTGTGACAAAATTCTCATTAGACTACATTCACTGGTTGAATGCACATCTGGGCTGATAAACTCTGTAGTCTCCTGTCAAAGAGTGGCTAGGTTAAACATTTGTGTCATGGTCAAGAGAAAGACAAGGCAGAGCAAATAGATTAACAAACATAAATACAGTACCATTAAAAAGATAATTTAAAGACACCGTCTTATTGCTGATGATTGTTCCACATGTAATTATTTAGTAAAGAAGACATTCAATACTATAGATTCATGTACTATAAAGTATCTACCTTAGAACATTCCTAAAAAATTAGTTGTTCATCTTTCATCAGAAAAGAAAATGTATAGAGATGGATGGATAGAAGAAAAGGAAAATAACTGACTATTGCATAGCCTCCCAACATGGTATCTTGCTTCTGTCCTTTTCCTTTTCTTTAATCTATTCCTTACAATCCCATTAAACTAAGTCATTCCTTAGCTCAAAACCTAGGGGTCCCCACTCGGAGAAAAGCCAAAGTCCACCAAGCCCTATAAAATCTGCATCTGACATCATCTCTCAGGCTAATCTATCACTCCTCTGGCTGACTGCAGCCCTGCCATATGGGCTTAGTTCCTACTTAAATACAGAGGCATGCTGCCACCTCCGGAATCTTTGAACTTACTGATCCCTATACCTGGAACATTCTGCCCCAGGTCTGCAGACCCCCAGTCTGCAGGTATCTATCTGCATGACTCACTCCTTCGTTTCCTTCAAGTTATTTACCAGAATGTCAGCTTTTCAGGAAAGCCTCTCCTGGCAACCCTAAAACTACAACTCAACTCTCCTCCCCCTCAACAATCCCTATCCCCCCACCTTTAAAAATATGTTTGTTTAATTTATTGTTTATATATTTGGGAGAGAGCATGAGCAGGGGAGGGACAGAGAGACAGGGAGACAGAGTATCCAAAGAAGGCTCTGTACTGATAGTGGAGAGCCTGCAGTAAGCCAGTGGAGAGCATGACATGAGGCTTGAACTCACGAACCTCAAGATCATGACCTGAGCTGAAATCTGAAGTCAGATGCTTAATCGACTGACCCACCCAGGGGCCCCCCTCCCCCGTATTTATTTTGAGAGAGAGAGAGCACACATGTGCACAAGCGAGGGAAAGCGGAAGAGGCAGACAGAGAATCCCAAACAGGCTTGGTGCTGTCAGTGCAGAGCCTGATGTAGGGCTCGATCCCATGACCCCTTAAGATCAGGACCTGAGCCCAAATCCAGAGTTTGATGCTTACCTGACTAAGCTACTCATGCACCCCACACCTCATATTTTTCATAGTACTTGTTTACCATTTACTATATATATATATTTAAAAATTTTTTAACATTTATTTATTATTTAGAAAGAGAGAGACAGAGCATGAGCAGGGAAGGGGCAGAGAGAAGGGGAGACACAGAATCTGAAGCCAGCTCCAGGCTCTGAGCTGTCAGCACAGAGCCTGACGTGGGGCTCAAACCCACAAACTGTGTGATCATGACCTGAGCTGAAGTCGGATGCTTAACTGACTGAGCCACCCAGGTGCCCCCATATTTTATTTTTTATTTTTTTTTTTTTAAATTTATTTCTAGAGAGAGAGAGAGAGACAGCGTGAGCAGGGGAGGGTCAGAGAGAGAGGGAGTCACAGACTGAAACAGGCTCCAGGCTCTGAGCTGGCAGTCAGCACAGAGCCCGACGCGGGGCTCGAACCCACGAACCGCGAGATCATGACCTAAGCGAAAGTCGGACGCTTAACCGACTAAGCCACCCAGGCGCCCCCATATTTTATTTTTTAACAGTCCTCTGTAACTATAATGTCAGTTTGGTAAGGAAACAGATTTTTATTTTGTTCATTGCTGTATTCCCAGTGGTGGACCTCAATAAATATTTACTGAATGGAGAGAAGGGTAGAAAGAAAGATGGAAACCATAACTAGGCTAAGAAACTGTAATTAAGTACAATCAACAGAAAACCCCTGAGACAGACAGAAGAAAATTTCATTAGGCTCATGAATTCAGGCCAAATTTTAAATTTATTTAACTCCTAGCACAAATATAATTTTGGAAGTCCTGTAATACATCATTTCTATTATTAGTGTAGATCTTATACTGAGCAGTCAAATCAATGGTTGATTATATAGACATTTTCTGGAAAGTGGCATTTGCAACCAGATTTCCTCATATACTATACCTGGCTTGCAAATTCCCATAATTAGTATCAATTCAACCATCAACTCTCTGCGTTTACACTTTAACTGCTGTATGGGGCTAGATAAAGTCACAACTGGCATTTGCAAGCAGATTTCCTCTCACATACCATACCAGACACAATAAAATATTAGTAGGGTATTACTAGGGAAGTACTAATGGTGTTCACCTCTGTATTCCCTCTAAGTCAAAGTTACTATTACTGGTAGTAAAAATATAACACTTTACTCTTTACACAAAATACTAACACACATTTAAAAAAAATTTTTTTTAATGTTTTATTTATTTCAGAGAGAGAGAGAGAGAGCAAGCACATGCACATGAGCAGGGGAGAGTCAGAAAGAAAAGGAAACAGAATCTGAAACAGGCTCCAGGCTCTGAGCTGTCAGCACAGAACCCGACGTAGGGCTTGAACCCATGAACCGAGAGATCATGACCTGAGCCAACACCCAGGCACTCCATAATACTAACACATTTACTTAGTAAACTTTTTTAAAAAAAAATTTTTTTTTAATGTTTATTTCTAGGAGAGAGAGAGAGAGAAAGCGTGAGCAGGGGAGGGCCAGAGAGAGAGGGAGTCACAGACTGAAACAGGCTCCAGGCTCTAAGCTGGCAGCACAGAGCCCGACGCGGCACTCGAACCCACGAACCGCGAGATCACGACCTAAGCGAAAGTCGGACGCTTAACCGACTAAGCCACCCAGGCGCCCCAACTTAGTAAACTTTTTAAAGCACTTAAAGTATATTCAAACAACTGTCCTAGGTATTATGGAATATATAAGGTGACCAAAAAGCCTTGCTTTCAAGAAATCTGTAGTGAGGAAGACAATCAACTATATGTAAAAAACACAAGAGTGTTTCCTATTCTCTTTGCCTTGCCACTTTTACTATGTGTACAATTTAACCTTATCAATACCTCCGCCCTGTGACCTTTCCGTGTATCTCCAGTCTGTTACCCCTCTCTCTGCTTCCCTCCTCTTCCACCCTACTGTGTGGTATGTCACTCCGATACCTTTCTTACTGGTCACATCAACTCTCATTGCTCTTTCTGCCATATTTGGCTTGCAAATTTCCACACTAAGGATCAATTCAACAATCATCTTTGCTTTCTGAGTTGCTCAGTGTGGCTAGAAAAAAGTCACAACTGATCTAATACAAATTAATAGTTTTCAAATTCCATTAGGCTCTTATAACCACTCAACATTCCTGGAAAGATCTGCCCAAATCCCCTTCTGGTTCCCTTCAGCAACTACACCAAACTTTTACTACCTCAACTATCTGTATCTCCAACCCCACTCTCAACAAGTGACTTTGTTTCCCACAACCCAAAGAAATAAACACTAGCAACTGTTTTTCCCTCAGACCCATCAATAAACTCTTCTGGTCTCATCATCTTCTCCACTTTCTCATTAGTGGTATCCTGTGGAGGGCAGAGTTGTCTGCCCACCTGAACATTTAATCATCCTGTCTGCTCCACAACCTGCTCACACACTGCTCTTCTAGTCAAGTTAGCCTCTGTCTCATAAACCCTTCACACTGAGTACCTAATTTCCAAACCTAATACTTTTTAGTAATCTTGACTTCTCTGTAGTATTTTGCCTTGGTGATCATTCCATCTACTTCCTTTAAACTCTCCTTCTGGGGACTTCTCTCATACCCTTCCTACCTCTCTCAGCCCTGTCAATCGATCCATTTCTTCTCTATAACCCTTAAATGTTGGTTTCTATGGGTGCTATCTAGCCTGGGCAATCTCAGTCATCCTTGACTATAACTCCTAAACTTGTATCATCAACTCAGACCTCTTATTCTAAGTTCCCAATCATACTTTCACCTTACCAACCAGACATACCCACTTGGATGTATTCACTTACTAAACAAATGAATGCCTCCAATGTACAAACCACGGTGCTAGGTGCTAGGGATAGAGCAGTGAAGACACAATCCTCATCCTTAACAGATCTTACATTCTAGTTTGGCAGAAAAGGGATCAAATGCCTTACAGGCACTTCAAATCAAACATATATGAAACCAATCCTATTATCAATCTTCTGTTTTTCTCTCCTGCATTCCTCATTTTCTTTCTCCTCTGCCCAGCCCAAGTACTTATTCAGTCACTATGCCCTGTTAATTCTATCTCCTAAACATCCCTTTGCTATATCCCTTCCTTCATCCCCTATTTCACTGCCTTAGTTATTCCTTCATCATTTTTCATCCGGACTGTTGCAACAGCCTGTTAACTGACTTCTCTGCTTTAGGAGAGAAAAGGATTAATCCATCCTCCACATCAGAGTAATCTACAATGCTATTTTCATTTAGACATAGGCCTTTCCCAGCTTAAAATCCCTCAGGACTTCACACTGCCTAGAATTTTAATTATTATGCACCTTAGACTTAATCTGTACTATCATACTACCCCTGCTTCCCGTAAGAACAAGTGCCCCAGGTAGAACCAAATTATCTACGCATGCTATTTACTCTGCTGGCAAGTCTTCCCCTTCCCTGAGAACCTACAAAATTCTTGGTCGACATTTAGTTCACTTAGGTCATAGCAAAGTGGTTAAGGGTGCCAGATGTGGAGCTAGACTGGCTGGGTCTGAACCCAGCTGTTATAACCTTGGGCAAGCTATTTAATGTCTCTGAACTTCAGTTCTCCTTTCCAAAGAATAGTAGCAACTACTTAACAGGGATTTGAGAATTGAGTTAACATATGGAAAGTACCCGGCACACAGTAAATGCTACAATGATGTGCAGCTATCAGTATGTCCTTACTACTTCCCCTTCTCTCAAAGGTAAACACTCTCTCCTTTGTACTCCCATGGCACTTTATCATAAGTCTGTCACTACACTGTGATGGTCTTAGGGCAGGAACCTTCTCTTTTTCTTCTGCCAACATTCATCTTCTTATCCTCTGGCAGTATAATCAACGTCACATTTTTATCTAAAAACAACTATCAGTAAATGTGGAATATGTTCAAACTGTTATGTAGGTACAAAAGAAAATGCAAACATCTGGCCAGGTCTTTAAAAATAAGTCAAATTTCAAGCGGAAAAAAAAAAAAAGGTGAGGGGTGGGAAAGGCACTCTACAATATTAAAAAGCATGCATAAAGACATTAGAGTATGGAGATGCCTGGTCAATGACAAATGGAATAGAGAATGTCTAGAGTGTGTATGTGTGGGAAGGACATACTGAAAAAGCCAGCCTGAAAGTGTTAGGAATGGTGTTTAATGCTTGCTAAGGAGTTTGAACATTACTGCAAAAGAATTGGGTCCAGGTAAGTACTTCTGACTAGTGGTGTTATATGATTTAGTAATTTAGTTAGGTAACTTGAAATAATGTGAAGGCTGGATTGGAAGGTAGACAGACAGGAGGCACAGACCAATGACAGAAATTGCTACAATCCAGGCAAGAAATAGCAAGGACATTAAGTAGGGCCATACAAATGAAAGATGGGATAAACAATATTTTTAAGATGATATTAACTGGCCTCAGTGACTATACTAATATGGAGACGAAGGATGTGATTCAGAGGTTTCTTGCTTGCACAACTGGAAAATGATAACATTAACGAAGATAAGGAATAGAGGGGGAAGAACAAGGCTAGGAGTCTAGGAAGCTTTAGTTACTCCAAGTGGAGTAACTAACAATGACACATTATTTAGAATCAAAATCAAATGCTAAGAAGTATGCTATCACACTGGTACCCACTGCTCTTATTTAACAAGCACATCAGAGGAAAATGTGTCCAGTTCAAAGGGCTCATTTGTTTACTAAATAATATGTTACTGTCTTTCATTTTGGGGAAAAAATAGCCTATTGTGTAGAGGTATAGCTACAGAGTGGCCAGTAATTTTCAATATTGTGTATTTCTTAAAGCCTGCTTTTTATACAATATTTCCTTAAGACTGTAAGCTTCTCTTCTGTTCCAAATATCATAATGAAAATTTAATGCTGCTTAAAAATGCATTTTATTATTTATTTTTCATAAGTTTATTTATTTTGAAAGAGAGAAAGAGAGAGAGCACACAAGTGGGGAAGGAGAAGAGAGAGTGGAAGAAAGAATCCCAAGCAGGCTCTGAACTTCCACGAACTGTGAGATCATGACCCAAGCTAAAATCAAGAGTTGGACGCTTACCCAACTGAGCCACCTATGTATTCCTAAAAATTTATTTTAAAATACTGATTCTAATTTTGCTTACTTGCTGCTCCGTATGAAATACCTGCATTATATTTGAATCTGTGATTCAGGGGCACCTGGGTGGCTTAGTCGGTTAAGCGTCCGACTTTTGTTCGGGTCATGATCTCGCGGTTCGTGGGTTCGAGCCCCGCGTTGGGCTCTGTGCTGACTGCCAGCTCGGAGCCTGGAGTCTGTTTCAGTCTGTGACTCCCTCTCTCTGACCCTCCCCTGCTCATGCTGTCTCTCTCTCTCTCTCTCCTAGAAATAAATAAAAAACATTTAAAAAAAAAAAGAATCTGTGATTCATATCAAAATTCCTATCAATATATGCACTTCATGCTTTTTCTCTATCAAGACTTTCTTTCTTAAAAGGCTGAACAAGATAACCTAAACTAAAATTACAATGCTTTAAAGATCTAATGGCAATCTATTTCTGTCAGGACAAACTCAATATAAGGAAATTTAAACAGGCCAGATACTTCTGTTCTTGAAATGAGGAAACATCAGGTGAACTATGTAGCTATAATCAAACTTCAGTGCCCAACAGAATCTTCTTGGATACTTGCTGAAAAAGTAGTATATGACTGGGTGTTATATGGAATCTAACTTGACAATAAACTATGAAAGAAAAAAAAAAGAAAAAGTAATATATGTCCACAGCTAGAACAAACAATCCTAAAATTTGTATGGAACCAGAAAAGACCCCAAATAGCCAAAGCAATCCTGAAAAAGAAAACCAATGCTGGAGGCATCACAATTCTTAACTTCAAGCTGTATTATAAAGCTGTAATTACCAAGACAGTGTGGTACTGGCACAAAAACAGACACTCAGATCAATGGAACAGAGAACCCAGAAATGGATCCACAAACGTATGGCCAACTAATCCTTGACAAAGTGGGAAAGAATACCCAATGGAAAAGACAGTCTCTTCAGCAAAAAGTTGGGAAAACTGGACAGCGACATGCGGAAGAATGAACCTGGACCACTTACCCTGTACACAAAAATAAACTCAAAATGGATGAAAGACCTAAACATAAGACAGGAAGCCATCAGAATCCTATAGAAAAAAACAGGCAACAACTTCTTTGACCTTGCCCGCAGTAACTTCTTACTAGACAGGTCTCTGGATGCAAGGGAAACAAAAGCAAAGATGAACTATTGGGACCTCATTAAGATAAAAAGCTTCTGCATGATGAAGGAAACAATCAGCAAAACTAAAAGGCAACCAGTGTGATGGAAGATGACATTTGCAAATGACCTATCAGATAAAGGGTTAGTACCTAAAATCTATAAAGAACTTATCAAACTCAACACCCAAAAACCAAATAATCCAGTGAGGAAATGGGCAGATGACATTTCTTCTCCAAAGAAGACATCCAGATGGTCAACAGACACATGAAAAAATGCTCACTCTCAATCAGCAAGGAACTACAAATCAAACCACAATGATAGGGGCGCCTAGGTGGCTCAGTTGGTTAAGCATCCAACTTCAGGTCAGGTCATGATCTCATGGTGCTGACAGCTCAGAGCCTGGAACCTGCTTTGGAGTCTGTGTCTCCTCTCTCTGCTCCTCCCCCATTTATGCTCTGTCTCTGTCTCTCAAAAAGAAATAAAAAAAAGTTAGAAAAAAATTTTCAAAACCACAATGAGATACCACCTCATACCTAGCAGAATGGATAAGATTAACAACTCAGGCAACAGCAGATGTTGGTGAGAATGCAGAGAAAGAGTAACCTTTTGCACTGCTGGTGGGAATGCAAACTGGTGCAGCCACTCTGGAAAACAGTATGGAGGTTCCTCAAAAAATTAAAAATACAACTACTCTACAACCCAGCAATTGCACTACTAGGTATTTAATCCAAAGGATAAAAAATGCTGATTCAAAGGGACACATGCACCCCAATGTTTATACCAGCACTATCAACAACAAAGTATGGAAAAACTCCAAATGTCCACTGAAAGTTAAACGGATAAAGATGTGGTATATACAATATTAATACAATGGAGTATTACTCAGCGGTCAAAAAGAATGAAATCTTGCCATTTGCAACTAAATGGATGGAACTAGAGGGTATTATGCTAAGTGAAATTAGTCACAGAAAGACAAATATCATATGATTTCACTCATGTGGAATTTAAAATACAAAACAGATAAACATAAGGGAAGGGAAGCAAAAATAATATAAAAAGGGGGGGGCAAAACATAAGAGACTCAAATACAGAGAACTGAGGGTTGCTGGAAGGGTTGTGGGAGGCGGGATGGGGGGATGGGCTAAATAGGTAAGCGGCATTGAGGGCATTGAAATGAGCACGGGGTGTTATATGAAAGCCATGAATCACTAAAATCTATTCCTGAAATCATCATTATAGTATATGTTAACTAACTTGGATTTCAGTTAAAAAAAAAAAAAAGAAAAGGTAGTGTATGTCAATTACACTTGGATTAAAAGAAGAAGAAAGAAGAAATATAAAAAAAAGAAATAGTTATCTGTCCTCTCTACTTCAGAAGGAGAGGACCCAGAAACTTTGGTTTTCCAAACACCTCAGGTGATTCTGAAGTATTTCAAGGCCACTCTGAGAAATACTTGTACTAGCTCTGATATCAGAAACATGATTTAAAGTCCACCTCTTCCATTCATTGGTTTTATGACCTCAGACCACTTACTTAGTTTCTTCAAGGTTCAGATTTCTCATCTGTAAAAGGCGAATACTTAAAGTTTCACAAGGATGAGAGGATACAATGAAACAATGCTTATACAGTACTTAACACAGTGCCCACCTATAATTATTACTATGATTCATCCAGTTCCACAAAACAAAAAATAAGGAAGAACTGGACATATATACATATTCACCATGACATTCTAAATGCTTTGTTATTCATGGTAATGTTTTTTCCATTTTCATATTAAAATTTTCATCTACAAAATTCTACAAAAACCTTCTGGTCAGGCATGCTCTTTGTCTTCCTTTTTTTAAATTTTGGAATACACGAAGAAAGTTTTTGGACACATTACGTAACTGCTTCCAGTTTCATAAACAAATCTTATCAAAGGCATAAGGCAATGAACATTGACTATTAACCAGAAAATACTTTTCATATATATCAACATAGATACTCAAAAAATTAATATTTTTACTCAACATTTGTCAGATTTTACAGGAAACCAAATCCTGTTTGCTTTTTCTGGTAAACCACAAAAATTAGACACAAGGTTATCTAAATAAAAAATGCCAACTGTTTATATTTAGAAAAATCAGTTTAACTGGACTATAATCAATTCATCTCCTTTCATTACACAACTCTACTCGTTTCCCCTGTTTTAAAATCCTAAATGTAATTTATAAGTGACCATCTAACTCCACTGTTTTATTCAAGAAGATGTATATACACACAGTTTTTTAAAAACTCATTAGAAATTTAATTTTTTGGAAATAACCAGAAATCTGTAAGCACCTGGGTGGCTCAGTTGGCTGGGTGTACAACTCTTTGATTTTGACTCATGTCATAACCCCTGGGTGGTGGGATCCAGCCCGCTTTGGAGCTCCACGCTCAGCATGGAGCCTGCTTATGATTCTCTCTCTCTCTCTCTCTCTGCCCCTCACTCTCAAAATCAATCAATAAATAAACATGTTAAAAAACTCCAGAAATCCTGTATGATGCTTTCACACTAACTAGAAATTCTAAACGATGCTTTTGTGTGAACTGAGAAATTTATTAAAACACCATTTATAAAAGTATGCAGCCTCCTCTGCATCCTTATCATTTGAAAGCCTTAGAAAGCTCATCAGTTAATAACACCTCATCTTTTATTTAAAAAACAATAACAATATTCAAGAATATTTTATCACCTGCCAAAAATCAACTAACTGATGGGTCGGCCAAATCATCTAACATGAATAAGTAAAGGCAAAATGGAAAACTCAAGTGCAGGCTGTTAAATGTGATGGAACCAAGGAACCTTGCTGAGCTGCAATCATCATACATCAATATTTTTCAAGTGCTCACTTGTACAAGGCACTATACAGACTACCACCCTTCAGCCAAGGCAAATGGCGCGGGGGTGGGGTGCGGGGGGGAATGGGAGGGAGGAATCGGAGCCCTGGAGGCCCTTTCTTAAGCATGCAATTGGGCTCAAACTACCACCAAAGGAACTCTGCAAAAGATGTATTTTTTGGACGGTAAGAAACGTAAAGGTACCGTGAGCTTCCAGCACTTTGCAAAATCTCGTAGGATATTGGAGAAGAGTTAAGGTTCCGCGACGGTGAAATTCCTTGCAAAAGGGTAATTTTGTAAAAGCTTGTACTCTGTTTTAGGAGAGAAGGGTGGGCGGCAGCGGGTTCGAGGTCCACAAGAGGAGAATACCCAGGGTGCCGCCAGGAAGGTCTGAGAATGGGTTTTCAAGCCCCCAAAGTATCGAGGGTTAGGGGAGGGATGCAGCTCCGGCCTCGACCTCCACTTCCGCACCTGCCCTGACCCAAGCGGTTTAAGGGGTCCAACGGAGGGTCTGAGTCAGGGACAAGAAAACGGTCCTGGGTCTCCGGGAAATCAGAACGGAACGGCCCCGAGGGAGGAAGGGCTGCAGGAGGGCGGGGCGCGGTGCAGCGAAGGAACCGAAAGGAGGACGGCGGGGAAATGGGGCCGTACGACCGGGGACCCTTCCGGTACCACACCCGAGGGCCAAGACGGGACGGGAGGGTCCCGTCAGCGAGAAGGAGGCAGAACTTACTCCGCGGTCCTCCTCCGAGAGGAAGTCGGGGCCGTCGTCCAGGCCTTCCTGCAGGGTTGCCGGGCCCGGCGCACCGGGGGAGAAGATGGAGTTGGGGAGACACAAAGGGAGACATTAGTGCCAGGCCGGCGCGGCCCCCGCGCCCGCCCCGCGCCCGCCGCCCCCACCGCGCGCCCGGGACTGGGCGCCGCTGAGAACACCCACCATCATGGCTGCTCCGAGTCCAGGGCCAGCGCAGGCGCGCACGGCACGGCGGGGCCGAAGGGAGCCGGCAGCAGCGGGAGGGGCGGGGCTGGTGGCGGCAGGCGGGGGCGGGGCCTCAGAGCAGCCCGCTCCGCCCCGCCCTGGAGCCGGGGTCAGGGGGCCATGAGCTGTAGGAAGAAGGAAAGCAGGGCCCTCCGCCCAAGGTTGAAGCACCCCAGTCGGAAAGGGCCCAAAGGCCCAGACCCACATGGCTGCGGGCAGGTCGCAACTGGCCGGCTCTGACCCGGAAGGAGCCCAGTGCCACCCGGGGAGCTGTCCAGTTCCCTTTCCCTGAGGGCTGCCGCGAAAAAAACCAAGCAAGCGCTCTCCAGAAGCCACAATAAATCATCTTGTCTTTGTATTATGCCACACGATAATTAATCACAATTAATATTTTGCCCATAGAAATTGTGGGAACTAAGGGCCTTCAAAGTCAGCTGTAATCAAGCTTTTACTGTTGATGAGGTAATAACAACCTCAGGGTTTGGGGCGCTAATAGTTGAGCACTATAAAAATGAGCTGTTTGCGTTACAAGAGTATTTCTTTCCTTTATATGAACACGTGCCTGCAGATCTACTCTAACTGTCCAGCCAGGTAGCACCACGTGGGGTATCCACAGACAATTCAAAAGATGAGACAAATTATTCCTTAACCTTTGCCCCACGTCCCTTTTACACACAAGCACACACTCAAACGTACAAGCCAGCCTTATGCTTCCACTTAATGGCATCAGCATCTTTAAATTTTCAGACCAGAAACCTCCAAGTCCTATTCAAATCCTTCCTTTTTCTCTCTCACTCATCACACCATTTAGTAACAAATTCTATTGCACCTACAATTGATTTTCTGTCTTATCTCTTAAATTGTCCCATTCCTTCCTCTCCTCCCTTCCACAGCAATTATCCTCAGTATCTGTTTGACCTTTGCAATACTCTCCCAACTTTTCTTTTTTCCATCTCTCTTTCCTCCGTTCTACATACTACTGCCAGTTTTCCTCCTGGACACAGACATCGATGATAATGCTGCTACCCTGTTCAATAATCTTTACGCATCTTTATGACTTAAAGTCCAACTCCTCTGTCAAGCATTTAAGGCCCTCTACACTCAATTCCCTCCCTCTTTTGTTGAATTGAAACTCTCAAAACAGTAATGTTAAACAATTAATATTTTCATGAGAACTTTTTGTAGCTTTCATTTTGTATGCAAGAAGAACTGAGGCACAGAGAAGTTATGTTACTGCCCAAACAGGGTTATTCTCCAATGGAGGAGGGGCGGGGGGGACTTTATTTTTTGTCTTTTGTTTCTTGTTTCCCAGCACATTGTAATAACTACTGGAGTAGTGTTTTTCACTGGGAGTCATGAGGCATCATGCGGCATCAGTGTAGTGTGATGAAGTGTCAGGAGGGATGTTCTGGTAATTTGTTGCTGATGAAAAGTGCCAATATTTTCTAATAATTTGTTTTTGGTTTGAAGGTAATGCCTGTAAAGCTCTGCTTCCCAGGTGGAGAGAAGAGTGGAGCTACAATTAATGAGTGGCATTTGAATACAACTGATAGGAGGGTCAAGTGTGCCCTGTGGACAAAGGTTGAGAAATACCACCTAGGACCGCCTAAATGTCTCTGATCATTAACCAAAGGTTTCAGTTCTTAAGCCAAGTACAGAAACCTTGTACGGAAACTCTCATATTATCGAATGTCAAAACTTTGAAATCAGTAGTTAAAAACAAGTTTTAAAATATGAATAGCCGAATAGGGGTGCCTGGGTGGCTCAGTCAGTTAAGTGTCCACTCTTGATTTCAACTCAGGTCATGATCCTAGGGTCATGGGATTGAGCCCCACTGGATCAAGCTCTGTGCTGAGTGTGGTGCCTACTTGGAATTCTCTGATTCTCCACAACTTGTGTGTGTGTGTGTGTGTGTGTGCGCGCGCATGCACACACACTCTCTCTCACTCTCTCCCTCAAAATAAATAAATAAACATTTAAAAAATATATGAGTAGCCAAATAAAATCATCAACAAAGACTTACAGTAATTACTACCGTCAAAAATCAATAACTGAAAACTGACATGAATAGAGAACCCAACCTTGAAATAATAGTTATTCATTAATACCTGAGCTGACCTTTCTGGGTAAAGGTCTCAAACTATATTTTATAAATGATGAGAAAGAATTATCAGTAGCTGATGCTAACAACTATCAAAAAGTCACGTTAGAACTTAAGAGACATCAAAGGAAAAGAAATTAAGACAAGCTCACATAATAGATTTTTCTGCTTCTTATAAAATAAATCAAGAAGATATTAAAGCTGAACTACTTTTCTAGTATGCTTAACCAAATAATCAATTTTTCATCTTGTTTTAATAGTTTTTTATGAAATTGCCTACTTTTATATAAGTTCCATGAGCAAATTATGTTGAATCACGATCTGATCATTTCATAGATTTAGGTACGTGAAAATAAAATATTACAATTAGGGGTAGTTTTCCAATAGTGTGCTTCAAAAAGAAATGTATGATAGACTTTAGGGGATAGTAAACTTGTAGAGAATAATAAGTGAGTCACTTTAAAATTTTGAAGACCAAAAATTGTATCTGCTTTGAATATTTTGTCAAGCAAAACTCGTTTATTTTTTCCAGAAGAAAAACTTTCAAAATATGAAATGGTGATTATTTAATTAGATGTAGAAGATAGCTGTTTAATTCCTTTTTTCATGTTCTGATCAAAGAAGGGTTCACCAAACCATATTTTTGCTAACTGCTCCCTTCCTCAACTTTTAGATCATTTTTTGTTTTGGATAGCTTTTAAGTCCTGATTCTTCCCTCCTCCTTGGGAGTTATGCTATACACCAAAATTCTCTACAGGAAGACTGCTGAACTCCATTTTTTCCAATTACACCAATTAGGACACATTTACCTGGAAGTAGAAGAAAATATCAATTCAAAATAAGCAGGATAGAAATTTATTATCTCCCAACAAAAAAATCAAGAAATAAGGAGTTTCTGGATATAGTACAGATCTTCCTCAATTTACAATGGGGTTACATCCCTATAAACCCATTCTAAGTTGAAAATGCATTTAATACACCTAATCTACTGAACATCATAGCTTAGCCTAGCCCACCTTAAACATGCTCAGAACACTTACATTAGCCTACAGTTGGCAAAATCATCTAACATAAAGCCTATTGTACAATAAGTGCTGACTATCTCATATAATTCATTGAATCCTGCACTGAGAATGAAGAACAGGATGGTTGCATGGGTACAGAATGGTTGTAAGTATATTGGTTGTTTACCCTTGTGACTGCATGGCAGACTGGGAGCTGTGTCCAGCAGCTCTGACAACATGAATCACATGTAATCCAGTACTTGCAGATAATCACTGTTCATATTTTGGCAAATATGCTTTTAAATGTTTTCCCCATGCATATGCCTCATCCAGTATTTTTATTGACATGATCAATATCATATTTCAGAATATTATGTCATATTATTAGGTAAATTTCTATTCTTTGGCATGAATTTTAATACCTATGATATTCTAGTGGCTAGGGGCGCCTGGGTGGCTCAGTTGGTTAAGTGGCCGACTTTGGCTCCGGTCATGATCTTATAGTTCATGGGTTCACCCCCCCACCCCCTGCCCCCACCGGGCTTTGTGCTGACAGCTCAGAGACTGGAGCCTGCTTCAGATTCTGTATCTCCGTCTCTCTCTGCTCTTCCCTGCTCACACTCTGTCTCTCTCTCTCTTAAAAATAATTTAAAAAAAATTTTAAGAAATTAAAAAAATTTTATTAGCTAGATGTATCAGTGCATTTAACTATACCTCATTGCTTGAAATTGATATTGTTTATATCTTGTTTACTTGAAAAAAAAAGTATAGGGAGCCTGGGTGGCTCAGTCGGTTAAGCATCTGACTTTGGGTCAGGTCATAATCTCACAGTTGGTGAGTTCCAGCCCCGAATAGGGCCCTGTGCTGACAGTTTGGATCCTGTAGCCTGCTTCGGATTCTGTGTCTCCTTTTCTCTTTCTGCCCCTCCCCTGCCTGTGTGCACGCACCCTCTTTCTCTGAAAGATAAATAAATCAACTTTAAAAAAAGTATAAAACATATCCTAGTAGTTAAGTCTTTGGAAATACCTCTGATTATGATTATTATCATTTAGATGTTTATTTATTTTTGAGAGAGTGCAAGTGGGGCAGAGGCAGAGAGAGGAGGGCAGAGGATCAGAAGCCAGCTCTGTGCTGACAGCAGTGAGCCTGATGTGGGGCTTGAACTCATGAACCGGGAGATCATGACCCGAGCTGAAGTTGGACACTCAACTGACCAAGCCACCCAGGCTTCCCTAGTGCTCTGCCAAATCTTAACTGATGTGTTTTTTAAGGAGAAATGTTAGACTAAATTGAAAAATTGAAATTGTACCTTTGCACACATATATCTCTGATAGTAAATAGCAATGGGATTTGGTTAAGTACACTGATACATCCAGCTGATGTAATAAAAACATTATTCTGGAATTCTACAAAATACTTAACTGATACTCCTCAAAATTACCTATCAAAGATCATGAAAAAATGGAAAGACAGAGGCCCCTGTCTGACTCAGAAGAGTATACAACTCTTAATCTTGGGGTTGTGGGTTCCAACCCATAGTTGGGTGTAGAGATTACTGGAAAAAAACCCTAAAAACAAAACAAAACAAAAAAGGAAATATAGACACTGTCATAAACCAAGAGCATTGAGAAGACTTAACGACCAAGTACAACATAGTATCTTGGATTAGATCCTGGAACAGAAAAAGGACATTAATGGGAAAATGAGCTCAATCTGAATAAAGTCTGGAGTTTAGTTAATGATAATATGCTAACATTGGTTTCTTAGTTTTGGCAAATGTACCTCAGTGAGTAAGATGATAACATTAGAGGAAATTGAAACTGAATGAGAAGTATAAGGAAATTCTCTCTGCTATCTATTGCAAAGGACTGGCTGTTTATGTATTTATGTTCTCCTGCCCACATCACCCAGTCCATATGTTGAGATCTTAATGCTCAATGTGATGGTATTAGGGGGTAGGTTCTTTGAAAGGTGATTACTGCCTCCCACAAATGAGATTAGTGCCTTTATAGAAGAGGCCCCAGAGAGACCCCCATCCCTTCTGCCAAGTGAAGTTACAGTAAGAAGACAGAAGACAGTTGTGTATAAGGAACCAGGCCCCTACTAGACACTGAATCTGCCAGTGCCTTGGCCTTAGACTTCTCAGCCTCCAGAATAGTGCAAAATAAAGGTCTGTTGTTTACAAGCCATCCAGTTTATGATATTTTGTTATAGTGGTCCAAATAGACTAAGACATTATCTTTGCAACTTCTCTGTAAATCTAAAATTATTCCAAAATAAAAAAGTTTACTTTAGGGGCACCTGGGTGGCTCAGTCGGTTGGGCGTCTGACTTTGGCTCAGGTCATGATCTCACCGTTCATGGGTTCGAGCCCCCTGTCGGGCTCTGAGCTGACAGCTAGTTCGGAGGCTGGAGCCTGTTTCGATTTCTGTGTCTCCCTCTCTCTCTGACCCTCCCTTGCTCACATTGTCTCTCTCTCTCTCTCAGAAATAAATAAAAAACATTTAAAAATAAAAAAAAAACAAAATAAAAAAGTTTATTTAAAAAAAAAAGCGCGATTCTGAGAAGGGATTCAGGCATCCGTGGCACAAAATGATTCATGTCTGCCCTAGAGCCTCAGATACTATTGAACAAGGGAAGAGAGAGCAGCATGATCAGGTGGGAAGTTTTTGTGAGCCAGGCCTGGTGGTAGGAACATCTCTTCTGCCTGTGTTCAGTCACATGGTCTGTCCTGATACAAGAAGGCCTGGGAAATGACAGGAACTCCTGGACTGGTCAGCAACTCTGCGCTATGGAAGGTCACACAACTCAGCTAGCCATCTACCCACCACGTGATTTCTGGCAGTGGAGTTATGTAGTTCCTGTCCATCAGTCAAGATTCTAATAGGAAACAGATGTCACACTCAAATTAAGAGATTCAAGGAAGGTTTACTTACAGAGGGAAAAAGTTCAAACTTGAGGGTGGCTATAACACAGGACAAGGGGCAGCAAAACCCAGGCCAGTAGAAGCCCCAGAGGGTTGAAATATTGAAGGCAGGAGGAAGTCCACCATGGCAGTAACATAGAAAGGAGTTCTTAATGGATCCTCAGCAAAAAGCTTTTGTTTTTTAAATTTATTTCTAGGAGAGAGAGAGAGAGAGAGACAGTGTGAGCAGGGGAGGGTTAGAGAGAGAGGGAGACACAGACTCCGAAATAGGCTCCAGGCTCTGAGCTGGCAGTCAGCACAGAGCCCGACACGGGGCTCGAACCCACGAACCGCGAGATCATGACCTAAGCGAAAGTTGGACACTTAACAGATTAAGCCACCCAAGAGCCCCAAAAAGTTTTAATTAAATTGCAATAAAATGGTTTGAAAAAGCTGGGAAATATGTTATAAAGCAAGGCTGACCTTGAGCAGAAAAGTTAAAGAATAACTTCAAGTGCAAAGATTTGAATCAGACAGAACTGCCCTAGAATTCTAGTTTCCTCATTTCTCTTTTTACTTTTTAAAAATTTTTGAATGTTTCTTATTTATTTTTAGAGACAGAGAGAGAGAGAGTGTGTGTGAGCAGGGGAGGGGCAGAGAGAGACAGGAAGAGAGAGAATCCCAGTCAGGCTCAGTGCAGAACCCTATGTGGGGCTCCATCCCACAATGCATAAGATTACGACCTGAGCCAAAATCAAGAATTGGGCACTCAACCGACTGAGCCACCCAGGTGCCCCCAGCTTTGCTACTTCTTAATAAAATAGGACTTGTTTCTGTAAAATATTCAACTATTGAATATAAATACATCCCTAAATTTTATTCCCTACCTTTCGTATCTGGCCTCAATTTTGAGGCTTACTGGCCAAGAGCAGGAAAGAACAGTCACTTGCCCTTAATTGCAGGACACTTGAGTGGTGGTGTAGTTAGGACATAGAGCTCCCTGATCATGTAAACAAGAAATTTCTGCCTGCTCTTGAGACCTTGGCAGGAGGCCAGAGTGGAGAGGGACACAGTAGCTCCAGCCCTTTTTAGCCTTGATGGGGGGATGAGAAAACAAGAGAAGAGGAGGGCACGGTCAGATGCATAGGTCTTGATTTCCTCTCTTCAGACTTTAGGTCTAGAGGGAATGGGGACATCAGACAAACTGAAGCAGATGCTGATAATAGGGAGACGCTCTTGTTCTTGATCACGTAAGGCCTTCTTGAGATGAATTGTCTGGAGGGCTTCCCCGGTGCTAACCCGGCGGTTCAGTCCTATCAAGGAGAAAGAAGTCTTGAGGTTTAGCTTTCCTTAGGCTGTGGTTGAGACCCACAAGTTTTCCCAGCGCGCAGCCCTTCTTCAAAGTCAGAAGACAGCTAAGTCAGGTGCCTGCAGTCTTCATGCATAAGGCACGTAGCTAATACTGAGTATGTTGGCCACTGTAGAGATGTTCTGAGGACTTAGACAAAACTTTGAAAGGTCTATACAATACCATCTCCATCCCTAGAGATCTTAGAACAGAAGAACAGATCGTACCCCTGACCTCCTCCCCATCGCCGTCCCTCCCCACCCCAAACCCCACGCTTGCCCCAGCTGGGATGATTTTGGTCTCAGCCTTCCCAGAAGCAAAGAGTCGGGCCAGATGACCCCTTGAGGTTTCTCTCTGCTTTTCAACTCAGCAAATATACTGAATTATTCAGTCTTTTATATTCTACAACCACATTTTTTTAGTCACTTTTCTGACCTTGCTATTTAAACAATTTCCTATGCCTTGCAGTTTCTAAAAAGGAAAGTCAGAACATGCATATCCTCATTTTAAAGTCATATTGGCAGAATACACTAAATTCTAAATTATTAAAAGTAATTGTCTCCCCCTCTTGTATTTTAACTAAACTCGTACCTTGTATAAACTTGCTATGGAATGGTCTCAGAAATACACCTGCTACAGGATTCACCGAAAGAAAGAGACTGAGGTAACTATAAAGGTCTGGTTTGGGGCAAGAGTGTGGTGCTCTGGAGGAGGTGAAAGATGTTCAGTCTGGCGGGTGGCTCTATGGCCTAGAAGCTTCCATGTGGAGGAGATATTCACCAAACCCTGTTTTTTCCCCCCTAGTTCCTCAAAGAGACTACACTACCCAGATCTCACAGGGTAAGAGTACCTGAGTGACTAAATTAAATGGGATGTGAGTGAAAAATATGCGCACAGGGCTGCCTGTGAAAAATCTCTTATATGAAAATATTAGTTTTCCTACTGCTTCTGCAACAGATTACCACAAACTTAGTTACTGAAAACAACACAGTTTTATCCTCCTACTTCAATTTTTTTAATGTTTTTATCTATTTTTGAGAGAGAGAGAGAGACAGCATGAGCAGGGGAGGGGCAGAGAGAGAGGGAGACACAGAATCTGAAACAGGCTCCAGGCTCTGAGCTGTCAGCACAGAGCCCAATGTAGGGCTCGAACCTACGAACCGTGAGATCATTACCTGAGCTGAAGTTGGACGCTTAACTGACTGAGCCACCCAGGCGCCCCTATTCTCTTACTTCTAGTGACCATTAGTGTGAAATCATTTTCAATGGGCTCAAGTCAGGAAGTGTTAGCCGAGCTGGTTCCTCCTGGAGGATCTAGTGGGAAATCCATTTTCCTGCCTTTTTTTTTCTTTAGCTTCTGGATGCTGCCTGCATCCCCTGGTTCATGGCCTCTTCCTCACTCCAGTGTCTTTGATCATCACATCTCCCTCTTCCTCCTTTGACCTTCTTGCTTCCCTCTTATGAGAACTCTAGTGATTACATGTAGGGCCCTCCAGATGAACCAGGATAATTTCCTCATCTCAAGATCTTTAATTTAACCACATCTATAAAGTCTTTATTGCAATATAAAATAAGAGTCACAGGTTCTGGAGATTAGGTTGTGGACATCTTTGGGGACCCTTATCCAGCCTACTGCAGTGACCCTACACACTTTGTCTTTCCAGCCCTGCAGATATCAATAAAGCTGAAAGAGATGGGAAAGTCCTACAGTAGAAGGCCAGGTCGCTGAATGACTGGGTAGAACACAGTTCCTGTGCTGACCACACTGGTCTGTGAAATGAGAGAGAAAAATCTTTTATTGTGGTGAGCCACTGTGGTTGATTGAATAATTGGCTGCAATGCTTTAACCTTCCCTGTGCCCCCACCTTTGCAATGGCCTCATTGTGGGAAGAGTGTACTTCCTTGCCCTTTTACTTTAGGCTTGACAATATGACTTACTTTGGCCAATGACATGTGACTTACAGCGTGCCCAGGTCTTAAAGATCACTTGTATGTCCACTTGCATTCATTCATCTCTAGCATTGCTGTGAGCCCAGCCTAGTGCTTCATCATGGAATGGTTGTTGTTTTACACCAGTAAATTTTAGGATGGTCTACTAGATAGCAAAGGTCAACTAATACAACTACTGAGCTTTTATTTGCCTATTGCAGGCAGTTAGACTAAAGCAGGGGAGAACAACTGAATGAGGGAGATGGAAGAATAGAATGCTGGGGCCCGGGGGGTGTTTACCATTCCAGTGGAGTGGCAGTTACCAGTGATAGCAAGATCAGGGAATAACCATGGAAGGGAATGGCTAAAACTAAATGGGGGTATTGTCACTGGAGATGAACAGATCAAATATAATGACAGAACTTGAGTTGCAGTGGAAGACTGACTACAAGCCAAGTGCCCGAGCTACCACTGAATAAGGACGGCTGGTCTTGAGACAGGAAGGCTAAACATCAGGTAACCTTGGCAAGAAGAAAATTCAGAAATGCTGGAATCGCCCTATGAATTGTACTAGGAGGGGGAGACCCTCTCCAAACTCCTGTTATATGGAAACAACGGAAGGGTGAAGTAGTTGGGAAGTGAGACCTTTGCTTGGGAAGATAAGTTGTGTTTGGTTTCAGTTGTCTGATTTAGTCTCCCCAGAAGAAGAAATCCAGTGGGAACCGGGATACTTCATTAAACACAGATGTGAGATTATACTGAAGCTTCTGCTGAGTGAACCACAGAACTGTGGCACTGACTGGGTACCTCCACAAGGCCTGAATTAAGGGCAAATGTAGAAGTATCTCCCACTGGCACATTTATTTGATAACTGCTTTTTTTTCCTTAAATAGTTTATTGTCAAGTTGGTTTCCATATAACACCTAGTGCTCATCTCAACAAGTGCCCTCCTCCATGCCCATCACCCCCCTCCTCTCCCCCACCTCCATCAGCCCTCAGTTTCTTCTCAGTATTCAAGAGGCTCTCATGATTTGCCTCCCTCCCTCTCCCCAACTATTTTTCCCCTTCTTCTTCCCCATGGTCCTCCGTTGTTACTTCTAATCCACCTATATGTGCAAACATATGGTATCTGTCCTTCTCTGCCTGACTTATTTCACTCACATAACACCCTCAAGTTCCACCCACATTGTTACAAATAGCCAGATTTCATTCTTTCTCATTGCCATGTAGTATTCCAGTATATAGATGAACCACATCTTCTTGATCCATTCATCTGTTGATGGCCACTTAGGCTCTTTCCACGACTTGGCCATTGTTGAGAGTGCTGGTGTGAACTTTGAGGTACATGTGCCCCTATGCATCAGCACTCCTGTGTCCCTTGGGTAAATTCCCAGCAGTGCTATTCCTGGCTCATAGGGGAGTTCTATCGTTCATTTTTTCAGGAGCCTCCACACTGTTTTCCCGAGGGGCTGCACCAGTTTACATTCCCACCAACAGTGTAGGAGGGTGCCCGTTTCTCCACATCCTCACCAGCATCTATAGTCTCCTGATTTGTTCATTTTAGCCACTCTGACCAGTGTGAGGTGGTATCTCAGTGTGGTTTTGATGTGTATTTCCCTGATGAGAAGGGATGCTGAGCATCGTCTCATGTGTCCGTAGGCCATCTGGATGTCCTCTTTGGAGAAGTGTCTGCTCATGTCTTCGGCCCATGTTTTCACTGGATTATTTGTTTTTCAGGTGTGGATTTTGGTGAGTTCCTTATAGATTTTGGGTACTAGCCCTTTATCTAATAGGTCATTTGCAACTATCTTTTCCCATTCCGTCAGTTGCCTGTTAGTTTTATTGATTGTTTCCTTTGCCATGCAGAAGCTTTTTATCTTGATGAGGTCCCAATAATTCATTTTTGCTCTTGATTCCCTTGCCTTGGGGGATGTGTCAAGTAAGAAATTGCTGCAGTGGAGGTCAAGGAGGTTGTTTCCTGCTTTCTCCTCTAGGGTTTTGATGGTTTCCTGCCTCAAATTCAGGTCCTTTATCCATTTTTGAGTTTATTTTTGTGTGTGGTGTGAGAAAATGATCTAGTTTCATACTTCTGCATGTTGCTGTGCAGTGATAACTGCTTTTTTTTTTTATCAATTGGCTCATTTTTTTCATAGATTTTAGGACAAGACATAAGGCATGTCAACTATAATTCAGTAGTTAACAATATAATTCAATATCAACAAATAAAAGGGCAAGAAATAGCATGAGAGTGTTTTGTGTGTGTTCTGTAGAAATTAAGTGTGCTAATAATGCAATAATGGGTTTGATGTTTGAGTGCTCCTAAAAAGGATCTGGAAGTGGGGCAACTGGGTGGCTCACTTGGTTAAGCATCTGACTCTTGATTTTGGCTCAGGTCTAGATCTCATGGTTCATGGGATTGAGCCCCGAGTCAGGCTCTGTCCTGACAGCGCAGAGCCTGCTTGGGATTCTCTCTCTCCCTCTCTCTCTGCCCCTCCCCCACTCACATCATCTCCCTCTGTCTCTCAAAATAAACAAACATTAAAGAAAAAAACCTTTTAAAAGCATTTGAATAAGAGGATCTGGAAGTGTTCATAACTTACTTCTTTCTGTAGCTCTGAAGATATCCTGAGGAGATTAAGTTCGTTTTCCAGCAATGTTGCAAAAGCTGCCCTCGCGTCGGTAGTATAGTGGTGAGCATAGCTGTCTTTCAAAAGCTGCCCTCTGCAACAGACTACAGCTTCCTGTCCTCCTTATGGATGGCACTGCAGAGGCACAGTTCCATGTAGCCTACATGGTGTCATTGGCAGAGTGACAGCCTCCAAAGAGATCTGCGTCCTAATCCCTAGAACTTGTGAATGCATTACCTTACAAGGCAAAGGGGAATTTCATCTGCAGATGGAATTAAGTTTGTTAATCAGCTGGCCTCGAGACGTGGAGATTATCCTGGATTATATTAGGTGGGCCCAGGATAATCAGGAGGGTTCTTTTAAGTGAAAGACAGAAGCAGAAGAGGAGAACCAGAGAGGTGGCAATGTGAGAAAGGCTCGGCCTAATATTGCTGGCTCTGAAGACAGAAATGGGCCATGAGCCAAGGAATGCGGCCAGCCTTTAGAAGCTGGAAATGGCAAGGAAACAGATTCTTCCCTAGAGCCTCCAGAAGGACTACCGCCCTGCTGACACCTTGATTTTAGCCCCATGAGAATCCTTTTCACTTCTGACCTCCCACATTCTAAGATAATAGTAATTTCCTCACATGCACTTTTCAGTGCTCAGCTGAAGTTTGATGTTCAGATCTTTGGAGCTCTCTCTCTCTTTCTATGCAGCCAGTCTCTCTGGGATTGAAAATTCCAGCCACCCAAGTGTTCTCAAATTCTCAACTCTGTCTCCTTAAATCAGGAAGACTGCAGGGCTCCACCTAGTTTCCCCCTTTCTGTGCCCCTGCCTGGAAACATTTCCAGGCAGTGAGCTGGGACGACCATTGACCTCATCTTTTTCGTTTCCCTTCAGAGATCGTTGTTCTCTGCTGTCTATTGTCTAATGTCTGAAACTGTCGTTTCAAATATTTTGCCCAGTTTAAAAAAATCTTAAGGCAGTCAGCAAATTTGGTTCCTCTCACTTCATCATGGCAGAAAGCAGAAGTCCCAGGAACCATATTTCAATCACAGATGGGCTATTTTTTCTTGAACAAATTTGTTAAGCTCTCAGACCTCACTTCCCCAAGTTATTATTTTTTTTTAAGAGACTACTTTTCAGAGCAGTTTTAGGTTTATGACAAAGTTGAATGGAAGGTACAGAGAGTCTCCATATACTCCCTGCCCCCACACGTGCATAGTTTTCCACATTATCAACACCCCAAACCAGAGTGGTACATCTGGTACTGCTGATGAACCTGCATTGACACATCATTACCGCACAGGGTCCATAGTGTACAGTCGGGTTCATTGCTTGTGTTGGACATGCTATGGGTTTGAACAAATACATAATGACAAGTATCCCCAGTATGGTATCATACAGAGTAGTTTCACTGCCCTAAAAATCTGTGCTCCTACCTGCCCCCAACCCCTGGCAACCACTGATCTTTTTACTGTCTCTATGGTTTTGCCTTTTCTAGAATGTCATATAGATGAAATCATAGAATATGTACCTTTTCAGATTGGCTCCTTCCATTTAGCAATATACACTTAAGGGTTCCTCCACGTCTCACGTATCTCATGGCTTGACACTCCAGTGTCTAGATGTTTCACAGTTTATCCATTCACCCACTGCAGGGTGTCTTGATCACTTCCAGATTTTGGCAATTAGGAACAAGCCACTATAAATATCTGTGTGTAGGTTTTTGTGTGTGCGCAGTTTTCACTTCCTTTGGCTACATACCAAGGAGCATGATGGCTGAATCATCTGGCAATAGTGTTTAGTGTTGTGAGAAATGCCAAACTGTCTTCTAAGGTAGATTCCTACCAGCAATGAATGGGAGTTCCTTTTGTCCATATCCTTACCACCACTTGGTATTATAAACGTTCTGGATTTGGGCCATTCTTTTTTTTTTTTTTTTTTTTTTCTAGGAGAGAGAGAGACAGCGTGAGCAGGGGAGGGTCAGAGAGAGAGGTCACAGACTCTGAAACAGGCGCCAGGCTCTGAGCTGGCAGTCAGCACAGAGCCCGATGCGGGGCTCGAACCCACGAACCGCGAGATCATGACCTAAGCGAAAGTTGGACGCTTAACCGACTTAGCCACCCAGGTACCCCGGATTTGGGCCATTCTAATAGATCTGTAGTGACATGATGTTGTTGTTGTTGTTGAAGTAGTCTTCATACACAGCATGGAGCTCAACACAGGGCTTGAACTCATGACCCTGAGATCAATACCTAAGCAGAGATCAAGAGTCGGATACTTAACCGACTGAGCCACCTAGGTACCCCTCATTGTTGTTTTTAATCTGCATTTCCCTGATGACATATGCTGTGGAGCATGCAGATCATATGCCATCTGTAGATCTTCTTCGGTGACGTATCTGCTAAGGGCTTTGGCTCATTTGTTGATCAGGCTGTTTGTTCTCTTACTGTTGAGTTTTAAGTGTTCTTTGTATATTTTGGACCATGGGGTTTTTGTTTGTTTGCTCGTTTGTTTTTTTAGAGATATGCCTTTTATAAATAGCTTCTCTTAGTCTGGGGCTTGTCTTTTCACTGTCTTGTCAGTATCTTTCACAGAGGAGAAAAATTTAACTCTAATGAAGTCCAACTTATCAATTCTTTCTGTCATGGACCATGCCTTTGGTGTTGTATCTAAACAGTCATTAGCAAACTTAAGGTCATTTGCGTTTTCTCCTTTGTTACTTTCTAGGAGTTTTATACTTTCGTATATTACATGTAGGTCTCTGATCCATTTTGAGTTATTTTTGTGAAGGGTGTAAGGTCTGTGTCTAGATTAATTTTTCTGCACATCGATGTCTAGTTGTTCCAGCACCATTTGTTGAAAACTCAAATGATCTTATGTGATATTCATGTGTGTATAATATAAATATCGGCTGCATGGATGTCCTCAAACTCTTTGAAATTCAAATTCCATTTAGTTCAAATATTCATCACCAATGTCTCTGAAGCTTCTGAGGCACCTACTCTCCCCTTGGTGTCCTCTGGTTGAAGCCTTGCTTCCAGCAACACGATAGCCCTCAACTCCGTGTTTCTTCTGTCTTTTCCTCCCCTCATCTCCTCACTAGAGGCTGCCCCAATCTCTTCCCTTTGAAGCACTACTCATCTACAGTATATGTGAACAGATATTATCAAAGGAGAAAGTCATGGAGGAGATGATATTCTAGGGCAGAATGACCTAAATTGGATTTTAACATTTCTGAACTTAAAAATCCCTGGTCCATTCTTTCTGATGAAGAAGTCACTCAGTATCTCTTCCTTACAGGTTGTTGTCTCTTGGCATTATGCTGGGCCCCTCTTTGGGTCACTGCTGGCCAATATGGCATCTTTGTGCACATTTCGAAAAAAGCAGCCTTCCTGCAGCAGGCCTACCAATTCGTAGCTTGACACAGAAAGTGGGCCAGATGTCAGCTCCCCCGCAGTGCCCCTCGTCTTGTTTTAGCATTCATCCTCCCCTAACTTATTTGTCCTTAATCCCCAAATTGTTGTTCATTTTTTATGGAGCAGTTCAGCTCTCTTTCTTTTACTTTCTCTAGGCCATCCGAGTTATTCCCCGAAGTCTCATCTTCATAATTAATTTAAAAATGTGTCCTAGGTTCCTCAAGAAGTTGCAGGTAGAACTACCCTACCACCTAGCAATTGCACTACTAGGTATTTACCCAAAGGATACAAAAATGCTGATTTGAAGGGATACATGCACCCCCTCATGTTTATAGCAGCACCATCAATAGTGAAATTATGGAAAGAGCCCAAATGTCCACTGAATGATGAATGGATAAAGAAGATGTGGTACATATACACAACGGAATATTGCTCGGCGATCAAAGAGAATGTAATCTTGCCATATGCAATGATGTGGGTGGAGCTAGAGAGTATTACACTAAGCAAAATAAGCCAGAGAGACAAACACCATATGATTTCACTCACACGTGGAATTTAAGAAACAAAACAGATGAACATACCGGGAAAAGGAAGAGAGAAGAACCATGAAACAGACTCTTAACTATGGAGAACAAACTGAGGGTTGCTAGAGGGGAGGTGGGCAGGGGATGGGCTAGATGGGTGATGGGTAGTAAGGAGGGCACTGATGATGAGCACTGGGTGTTTTATGTAAGTGATGAATCACTAATTTCTACACCTAAAACTAATATTGCCCCGTATGTTAACTAACTGGAATTTAAGTAAAAACTTGGGGAGAAAAGGAAGAAAAAAAGGTAAAAATGTGCTCCTAAACTACAGCAGTTTTAACTCTAGAAAGAACACTGGTGTGTTGAAAGTTTTCCCCCTCACTATTCGTACATCGTAATGATGGTGTTTGTAAAGACGATGACGAACATAATGACAATAGCCCTTAAGTAAATATACATAGGGCATTTTATGAAGAGGAAAAATGCTTTTCCAGGGAAATCAATGGTTCTTTCTTTAACATGTAAGAGACTGCATATTATAGCCCTGTTTGCCACAGAACAGAAACCAGAGTCTCTAAAGTGCTTTAAGCTTTCAAGCTGAAAAATGCTTAACTCTGCAGATGCATTTGGCAAATGTATATGCATGGCAGAAATCCAGGGAGTTCCTGGAAGACAACAGGATGTCAGCCCAGCTTTATGAAGCGTATGTATTGTCACAGTCCTCACATTCTTTAACAGAGCACATGGAAGCAAGAGACATCTTGGACATAATGTATTTCTGCAATTCTAAAATACACCGACAGCATTTTGAGGAGACAAGACAGTGAGTGTATTCAATGTTCACACCAAGAATAACCTGCATCCTGATTTCAAAACTTTATTTTTTATATTCTTTTTTAAATTTTATTCATTTGTTGTGTGTGTGTGTGTGTGTGTGTGTGTGTGTGTGTGTGTGTGAGAGAGAGAGAGAGAGACAGAGAGAGAGACAGAGAGAGAGAGGGAGAGAGAGAGAGAGGTGGTAGGAGCAGGAGACAGAGAATCTCAAGCAGGCTCCAGGCTGTCAGTGCAGAGTCCAGACAGGGGCTCAATCCCACGAATCATGACCCAGATGCTTAACTGACTGAACCACCAGGCGCCCCTCAAAACTTTATTTTTAAAAAAATGTTTATTTATTTATTTTCACATACCGCAGGTATTTGCTTTGATGGCTTGGTTTTTAAAAAAAACATTTTTAGGGGTACCTCGGTTGCTCAGCTGGCCGTGTCTCACTCTTGGTTTTGGCTCAGGTCCTGATCTCACCGTTGGTGAGTTGGAGCCCCACATTGGGCTCTGTGCTGACAGTGCAGAGCCTGTTTGGGATTCTCTCTGCCCCTTTCCTGCTTGCTCTCTCTCTCTCTCTCTCAAAATAAAGAAATAAACTTTAAAAAAGTATTTTTTAATTCCAGTATAGTTGACATACCATGTTATCTTAGTTTCAAGTATATAATATAGTGATTCAACAGTTCTATACATTACTCAGTGCTCATTATAAGAAGTATACTCTTAATCTCCTTCACCTATTTCACCCATCCCCCCACTGATCTCCCTTCTGGTAACCATCAGTTTGTTCTCTCTAGCTAAGAGTTTGTTTTTGGGGGGCACCTGGGTGGCTGAGCGTCCGACCATTGGTTTCGGCTCAGGTCATGATCTCATGGTTCCATGGGATCGAGCCTCGTGTGGGGCTCTGCACTGACATCATGGAGTCTGTTTGGGATTCTCTCTCTGTCCCTCCCCTGCTTTCATTCACATGGGCATTCTCTCTCTCTCTCTCTCTGAAAAATAAATAAATAAATTTTTATTAAAAAGTTTGTTTTTGATTTGCCTCTTTTTTTCTTTGTTCGTTTTGTTTTTTAAATCCACATGTGAGTGAAATTATACAGTATTTGCCTTTCTCTGACTGACTTTTTAAATTTTTTTAACGTTTATTTATTTTTGAGAAAGAGAGAAACACAGAATGTGAATGGGGGAGAGCCAGAGAGAGAGGAAGACACAGGCTCCGAGCTGTCAGCACAGAGCCCAAGGTGTGGCTTGAACCCATGAACTGTGAGATCATGACCTGAGCTGAAGTTGGATGCTTAACTGACTGAGCCACACAGGTGGCCCTCTCTGACTGACTTATTTTACTTCGCAGAACACATTATGACTCTATCCCTGTTGTTGCAAATGACAAGATTTCATTCCTTTTTATCCATTCATCTACTGATGGGCACTTGGGCTGCGTCTGTGATTTGGCTATTGTAAATAATGCTGCTAATAAACATTAGGAGTGCGCATATCTTGTTTTCTTATTCTTTGGGTAAATATCTAGGTGTAGGATTACTGGATCATATGGTAGTTCTATTTTTAACTTTTTGAGGAAACTCCATAGTGTTGTCCACACTGGTCATAACAGTTTGCATTCTCTCCAACAGTGCGCGAGGGTTCCTTTTTCTCCACATCCTCACCAACACTTCTTGTTTCTAGTTTTTTGATTTTGGACATTCTGATAGGTGTGAGGTGATATCTAATTTTGATTTGTATTTCCCATGATGAGTGTTGTTGAGTATCTTTTCATATGTCTGTTGGCCATCTTGATGTCTTTGGAGAAATATCTGTTCATGTCTTTTTTAATTAGATTATTTGCTTTTCTGGTGTTGAGTTGTGTAAGTTCTTTTTTTTGTTTATAATTTATTTTTATTTATTGAGTGGGGGGCACTGAGAGGGGGAGAGAATCCCAAGCAGGCTCCTCACTCAGCGTAGACCATGATATGGGGATTGACATCATATCCTTGAGATCGTGACCTGAGCCAAAACCAAGAGTTGGATGCTTAGCCAACTGAACACAATACTGCCTACTACTCTGTAGAAATTCAGAAGGAACTTCAAAGAAAAGGCTGGGGATTTTTATTATCTATTCTTGGTATTACTCGATCTAATTCAACACATATTTAATGATCACCTACTTTATACCAAGAATTGGGCCGGGAACTCCTATAAGAGAAGGTAAAGAAGAACATTATCTTGTCTTAGGAAAAGAGAGCAGATGAGAAATATTTGGTAAATTTGGTTAATTTTATTAGCTGAATTTTGGGTTTATGTATTGAGTATATTTAAATTATCCAATATATTAAATAAATTAAACTAATTAAATATGTTAAATATGTTATGTTGCTCTAAATATACCTGTTTAGTTTAATGTATTCTGTTTTATATACATGACTTTGAGATAATTTTGTATTTGTTAATAATGCTAACCAGGGGCGCCTGGGTGGCTTAGTCGGTTAAGCGTCCGACTTTCGCTTAGGTCATGATCTCGTGGTTCGTGGGTTCGAGCCCCGCGTCGGGCTCTGTGCTGACTGCTAGCTCAGAGCCTGGAGTCTGTTTCAGTCTGTGACTCCCCGTCTGTCTGAGCCTCCCCTGCTCACGCTGTCTCTCTCTCTCTCTCTCCTAGAAATAATAAAAATATATTTAAAAAAAATAATAATGCTAACTAAAGAATGCTTTATTTTTTTAATTAATTTAATTTTTTTTTTAAGTAATCACAATGCTCAGTATGGAGCTTGAACTCACAACCCTGAGATCAAGAGTCACATGTTCCACTGACAGAGCCAGCCAGGTACTCTGAGAATGTTTTATTTGTAAGTGGCACTAACCCAGTTTCCCCA
Source organism: Proteles cristata cristata (assembly GCA_017311185.1). Classification (NCBI taxonomy): domain Eukaryota; kingdom Metazoa; phylum Chordata; class Mammalia; order Carnivora; family Hyaenidae; genus Proteles; species Proteles cristata. Next base: position 71,228 of record JAESUZ010002035.1, read on the forward strand.
AGAAAATTAAAATAAATGAGTTAACCAGAGTAGAGCCCTTACTTCTAATCCTGGGCCTTAGAAGTAGATAAATCAACTAAGAAATACCTCTTACTTCTGGTGCATCTAGGTGGCTCAGTCAGTTAAGCATCTGACTCTGGCTGAGGTCAAGATCTTGTGGCTCATGGGTTCGAGCCCCACATCAGGCTCTGTGCTGACAGCTTGGGACCTGAAGCCTGCTTCCGATTCTGTGTCTCCCTCTCTCTTTGTCCCTCCTCTGCTTACACTCTGTCTGTCTCTCTCTCAAAAATGAATAAACTTCAAAAATTTTTTTTAAAATAAAAGAAATACCTCTTACTTCTAAAATAGCAAACTTGAGATGTACTAGGACATGGCAGGTCTTTGTTCCTGATGGCAAGAGTGAATGGCCAGAATTAGATGTTATCCTAGGTATGTGTAAATAGCCAGTCTCCAAGATGGCCTCAGGGATCCTTGCCTCTGATAACTGCAGCCCCAGACAAAATCTGATTACATCCTCATGAAAGACTCCAAGAAAGAATTTCCTGGCCAAGCCCTTTCCAAACTTCTGACCCATAGAAACAATGAGAGAGAATACATGATTATTGTTGTTTTAAGCCCCTACATTTTAGGATAAATTATTACTGATATCAAATGTATTGAGGTGATATTAAGTCACTGAAGGTTATTAAGCAGAAAACTACATGGTTAGACTTGCATCTTAAAAATAATCCCACCTATAGACATGCTGAGGCATAGGAGCACATGGACCCCAATGTTCATAGCAGCACTCTCCACAATAGCTAAAACATGGAAAGAGCCTAAGTGTCCATCAACAGATGAATGGATCAAGAAGATGTGGTTTATCTAGACCATGGAATACTACATGGCAATGAGAAACAATGAAATCTGGCCATGTGTAGCAACATGGATGGACCTTGAGGGTGTTATGCTGAGCGAAATAAGTCAGGCAGAGAAGGACAAATATCATATGTTTGCACGTATAGGAGGATTAGGAGGAACTTAACAGAGGACCAAGGGGGAGAAGAAGGGCGGAAATGGTGGGGGAAAGGGAGAGAGGCAAACCATGAGAGACTCTTGAATGCTGACAAAAACTGAGGACTGATGGATGTGGGGGGGGAGGGGATGGGCATGGAGGAGGACACTTGTGGGGATGAGCACTGAGTGTTATGTGGAAACTAATTTGACAATAAACTATTTGTAAAAAAAAAAAAAAAAAAATCCCACCTGGGGGCACTTGGGTGGCTCAGTCAGTTAAGCGTCCAACTTCACCTCAGTCCATGATCTCACTGTTTCCTGAGTTTCAGCCCTGTGTTGGACTCTGTGAAGACAGTTCAGAACCTGGAGTCTGCTTTGGATTCTGGGTCTCCCTCTCTCCCTCTGCCCTCCCCCGCTTGTGCTCTTTCTCTCTCTCTCTCAAAAACAAATAAACATTAAAAAGAATAATAATCTCACCTGTAGTGAGGAAGTTGGGAAGCTAAAGGCAGGATACTAGTTAGGAAGCTATCGCCCCATCCAGGTATGATGTGGTAGGGACCAAAACTAAGTGAGTAGCAATCCAGCTGGAGGTTAGAGAAACGGATAAAGAAGTGTTTATAAAAGATAGAACTTTCTCCATTATATTTTCATTAATTTTTTTTAAAATTTAAGTAGACTCCAAGCCCAACATGGGGCTCTCACTCTTGAGCCTGAGATCTAGGGTCACATGCTCTACTGACTGAGCCAGCCAGGTGCCCCAGGACTGCCTCCATTAAGTGACCAATTGGCTGTGGCAGAAAAGGTAGAGAGTACAATGATTTCTGTATCCTTTTTTTTTTTTCCTCTCCTAGAATCTTGGTGTGTGAGTAATAGATTCCCCAGCTCTGATAACTTGTGAAATTGTATAACTTCATGAAAAGGATATTTTCCATTTGCCCTCCAGATCTACTCTTCACTCTTCTGCACCCTTCTCTGAGAATGACTGATCCGTAAGGACTGTTGAGTGTTTTTGACTTCCAGTTGGGTTCAACCAATGAAGATCTCCAGCAGAGAAGTCTTAGAGAAAGAGAAGACAGTGAAGATGGTGTTATAATTGCCCAATCTCATCCCCTAAAGGTCACCTTGGGCTGCCTAGTCTCCTGACGAAATGTCACATTCCTCTCCTTGGCAGGTTCCGTATCTCTCTGGAGGGAGTGCTCCCTCCCTTCATCCTTCCAGGGCAACAGAAGGATTAGTTCTGATACTGTTATCCTTGGTGGCTTCCCTACACACTGAGCAGGCTTGTGTAAATGGGACCTTTATTAAACCCACCTTGATTATCCTAATTTCAGCATGCCATCTGTTTCCTCCTGGGACTTAGACGGATACACCTGATAGAAGCAATTTGCCAGGCTATTATTGGCCATAAACATCCTATTATAAGTTAGCTTATGAGATTGCTTTTCAAGGCATGATTACCTAAGTTTGGGTTTGGAGGGAATGAGACATAAAGCAACTAAATCTTCACATAGATAAAAGAGAAACACCACAACACAACCAAAAAACGCTACTGGTGTGAGGCCAGGAGATCTCAGCTTGAGTTCCAGACCAGCAGTTGACTACATTTTGGGTCTTGTTTTTCTCATCCGTAAAATAAGAGTTTTAAAATACATGCGTGGAGGGGCGCCTGGGTGGCTTAGTCAGTTAAGCGTCTGACTTTTGCTTAGGTCATGATCTCGCGGTTTGTGGGTTCGAGCCCCGCGTCGGGCTCTGTGCTGACTGCCAGCTCAGAGCCTGGAGCCTATTTCAGTCTGTGACTCCCTCTCTCTCTGACCCTCCCCTGCTCACGCTGTCTCTCTCTCCTAGAAATAAATAAAACATTAAAATAAATAAATAAATAAAATAAAATAAAATACATGCGTGGCTTTCAGTCTGTATTTCACAAAACGCCACAGTTCCCCAGCAGCACCTCAATGTCCACCGACGTGGGGGGGAGAGATACAGAGAAAGGACAGGAGGAAAGAGACAGAGCCACATCCCTACTTCAACCAGGACGGCTCTGTTGTCTGCTTTATACAGAACAAAATAACCAAGAGGTGACTGTGGATTCCAGATCAAAGACAGGCTACTTTGTTTTAGAGACTTCTGACATCATGGATGCAAAGCAGGGTGTTCCAGCTGCCACCCCTCTAGGGAAAGGTGGGCTTTGGGCCAGGTGTGTGTGTGTGTGTGTATGTGTGTGTGTGTAAAGAGCAGTTTGGAATATCTGCCCTTTGTGTGCATTCAACTGAGTGGGGAAGGACATCGTCCCTCCCTCTTCTAGGACTCATCGCAGGTATCTGCGGGCAGGAACAATCCAGGACAACACTGGGGACCATGCAAACTAGTCCAAATCTGAGTCCCCATACTCCCAGCAGAGAGCCGTAAGCAAGTAAGAGGAGGACTGGGTGCCAGCCTGAGTGTGCCCTCTGGAGTTCGTGGATTTAATACAGAGAGGAACGCTGGGGAAGGAAAAAGGACCCGTTCCTGGCACTGGTATGCACATGTGTGTGTGTGCAGTAGACTTATTTGGTTTTAATGTTAAAAGGAATGTGATTACATTTTGGACCCCTATCTGGTAGAAGCAACACATACTCATGACATGTAGACAGTATGTGGCACAGAATGTGTGCTCAATAACCGGGGAATAAATGAATGCATGGATAAATGAAAAGTAGATGAATTCTAGGTTACACTGCTCTAGAAAATAAGGGTTCAGCTGTTCAACACACGTATGGAAAGCAGTGAGCTAGCTCCCGCTAGAAGTCTGGTTAACTCTCATGGCCAGTGGGTGTGGGCATACCTGTTCCTCCTGGACCCTTGCGAGTCCTTCCAGACATCAGAAAGGGCTGTTGGCTACTGGGGAGGGAGAGAAGCAGGAAAAGAAAAATAGTAGAGAATACAAATTGCAAATAATGCACATTTTTCTATCTTTGTCATTGGCATTTTCTTTCTTTTATGGTTCAACAAGCTCAATGAAAAATTTAAATGATTTAAAGCTGCAAAGTAGTCACTAGATTTTTTTTCAGTTTATCTAGAAATAATTATAGACTCGCAGGAAGTTGAAAAACTAGTATGGAGAGACTAGTGTACATTAGAAACTGTGTACCTTACAAAAATATTTTTTAAATATAGAATCCAGTTAAATATTTTGGGGTCACTTTATTCCACTTAGTTATTCTTCTGACATGTTGATTACTTTTAGAAACTAGGATGTTAACAGACAATTGATCACATGTAAACAGTATCTCAGACACACTTCTGATTAAGGAATCGAGTTGGTTCCAAAAAGAAAAGTTAGTGCTCTCTCTTTCAGAGGATAAGCCTTCAGAAAAAGGTCCCTCACTAGAAAAGTTACGGAGAGTAAGGGTCATATTTAAAGTGTTTCAAAAATTTGCGTCCTCTTGTGAACCATTGGCTGCCTGGCTCTCTGGAAGGTAACCACCAGAGGGCACTCCAGGCTTCATAGACTGCAAAAAATGATTGTGGATCAGTCCAGAAGCCTTAATCTTTTTGTTACTGAAAGATACTTTCACCTTATTATGAGCTTGCCTTTTGGATGATTGCAGAGTAGTATTTTTGGTGACAAAACCCAAAACTTCTGGACAGTCATGTTAATATTACATGAATAATTTAAAAGTTACCCAATGTTCTTCTATCAGTGTTGCCCCATTATTCAACTTCTTTGAATTAGTCACTTAATGATAAGAGGATTTCAGGAAATAACACACTCGTGATTATGGGGATTTCTTAATCCTGAATGCTCTTGCCTGAATCCACATACATTGCCTGAACCCAAATGCAATGCAGATCTACTTCTACATCAGCCTTTAAATAACTTGTAATGTGCTTTGAGCAGCTTAGCAGGAGAGCAAAGCGTGCTCTTTTTCATCTTTTATGAGCAGCGTGCAAAACAGGATTGCAATTTTCCCCATAAACAGGCAGACATAACTAGAACCTCAGCAGAAATAAACCAATGTGTGTTTTCGATGCAGCAAAGATCCTCTGGAAGCGGGAGGAAAACTAATATTTGCCAAAGACTCAGCGCTTGTCGGGCACTGGCTAGGTATTTTATACACAATCTCATTTCATGCTCCTACTGACATGCCTACCTGGGGAAACAGAAGCGGTTCAAGGACATCCAGCTAACCAGTGGCAGGAGAGAAGCACACCCAGATGTTCCTGGCTCTGTGAGCCTGTTTTTCCGGGGAGCTCCCTGATATGCACTCAGTCACTCTCTCATGACTTTTCCTGGCACTTTCTGGGAACGTGTTCCACAGTGAGGTTCATGTTCAGTGATTTCTGATTGCTTGTGTTTTAGAATTTGACTGTTGCTTGCAATATGCCATCTGTTGTTATGAAAGTGCCCCAAACTGGGGTAAAAGAGTTAAAAAAAAAAAAAAAAAGAACTTTTTTGTAGGGGCAGAATGGTAGGAGAGGGGGGTTGGGCAGAGACAATGAAGGGAGACCTTTGTTTTTCATTCTGTGTATTTGTCATGTTTGAGTATTTTATGATTAGAACATCTTTATGCATTACTTTTTTAATAGAAAAGGACAAAAAGAACCTTTCAGGAAAATATGAAAAAACACCGAAGAAAGAGACACAGTGCAGTACTTTTTAATGATATATTTATGATATATTTATAGTAACTTGAAGATAAAGACCTCTTTTGAGAGAGGGAAAAAAAGGACCAAGATTTCATTAGATGGCTATTTTCTTCTCTTCATCCCTCACACCCTACACACAGAAACACAAACAAAAGCCTCTTATTGTTTCCCCTGATGGAACAACGATGACTAAGTGAATAAGTCATCCAGTCACCAAAACTTCATTCCCAGTCATTTGACACCATGTAGGGAATACTATGTTGGAAATGTGCAGCTGTTCGAATCCCGAGGAGCACCACGCCTGGAGGTTAAAGGGTTTGAAAGAAAGAACTCGAGAACTTGTCACTACTCCTAGTCTCTAAAGGAACTGTGGATGCTTCATTTAAACAGTTGCACCATTAATTTGAGGGTGAAAAGGGAGAAAATATGCCTCCCCCTTTCTTCTCCTTAACTTCGGCACAGACTATCCTCATCATAAGTTGAAGGAAATAAGTTTAAACATTTTAGGGTTAGATGCGCAAACTAGAGCCCGTTCATTTCATTCATGGTCCTGTAAACAACTCTGAAGTCAAACTTGTGCCAGTAAATGGAAGTACTCTGGGGTTAACTGTTAGACATGAAAAGGGTTTAATAACCTCCCCTGATGATTCAGTATCTGCTGAGAAGTTTACCCCAGAGAAGCACGACAATGAGAACAGGGTCACGACACTTCCTCCTCCATTACTCACACTGCTTTGAAACCTTATTCAAATTGGTGCATTATGAAAGCTCTATGTATTCCAGTTATTCTGGCAAAAATCCCCTTGTTAGGTGGCAAGAGCACCTTCAGCTCCTTTTCAACCTTCAGCAATTGGTACCCTGCTTTCTCTTTCAGTGACTCAATAATCAGAACTGCTTATGTATTCACCAGTGCCTCCCGCGCAGGGGAAATTTTGTGCATCTGTGCATATATATTGTATTAAACACACATATATGTGTACCTGTATGTGTGCACACATATATATAGGTTTATACACAATACACACATGCGTATGTAGATATACATTCATGTATATATATATATTCATATATTTTGCCTTGAGACACTGAGGGCCTATACAGCAGATTTTCCTTTTGCCTGCCTTTCTCTCTGGTCTTTAATTTATTTTTTATTTTTATTTTATTTATTTATTTATTAATATTTATTTCTAGGAGAGAGAGAGACAGCGTGAGCAGGGGAGGGTCAGAGAGAGAGGGAGACACAGACTCTGAAATAGGCTCCAGGCTCTGAGCTGGCAGGCAGCACAGAGCCCGACGCGGGGCTCGAACCCATGAACCGCGAGATCATGACCCAAGCGAAAGTTGGACGCTTAACCAACTAAGCCACTCAGGTGCCCCTAATTAATTTATTTTTTAAAGTTTATTTATTTACATAGAGAAAGAGAGAGAGAGAGAGCGCGCGCGCACACACACACACACGCACACACACGCCCAAGTGAGAGCGAGAGGGTCAGAGAGAGAGAGAGAGAGAATCCCAAGCAGTCTCTGCACTGTCAGCACAGAGCTCAATGAGGGGCTTGAAACCATGAACCATGAGATCCTGACCTGAGCCAAAACCAAGAGTCAGATGCTTAACTGACTGGGCCAGCCAGGTACCCCTCACTCTGATCCTTAAAATATCACTGTGGGGTGCCTGGCTGCCTCAGTTGGTGGGGCATGTGACTCTTGACCTCGGTCGGGGTTGTTGAGTTTGAGCTTCATGTTGGGTGTAGAGATTACTTAAAAACTAAAATCTTTAAAAATTAATAAGAAATGAAAAATAAAAATCACTGAATTACTGCCTCATAGGCTTGTTCTTCATAAACTTTTACATGTAATCATCTGTATAAGATCTGGCTCATAAGCTGAGTAGATCTGCTGCAGTCATTGTGACCATGTCATGTTCACCTATGTGATATTTTTACTCATTCTCTTGGTTCTTAAGATTTCTCAGTAAAAATGCTCTTTAGGAAGTTTCTTAATCCATCAGTTTAGGTTACCTCTTGTTTTTTAACAGTACAGAAATGTATTTTACGTAACGAGAAGTCCAGAGGTGGGGCGGTGCGGTTTCAGAGTTGGTTAATTTGGTGGCTCAATGTTGTCAAGGACACAGATTCTTTCCATTTGTTCTCTGGCCATCCCAACTGAATTGGCTTTTGTCCCCTAGCCTGTCCCTTCCGGTCTTCTCTGCAACTTCTCTTCCTGATTATTCTTGGTTCTTTTTCTGATTTCTTTACCTAAAGGAGTTCTGCCTCAGGAGATCTGAGGCTTTGCAGGTCTAGGCTAACCTCCACCCTGTTTTTATAGAAGGGTACCTGATCTGACTCCAGCTGGCATAGCTCTGAGTCCCAGGGCCCCTCTCCTAACCTAGTGTTGAGAATTAACTTGCACCTTGAATGAAAAACCACAAGCAGGGGCCCCTGGGTGGCTCAGGCTGGTTGAGAGTCTGACCCTTGACTTTGCCTCAGGTCATGATCTCACGGTTCTTGGAATCAAGCTCTGAATCAGGCTCTGCACTAAAGCCTACTTGGGATTCTCTCTCTCTCTCTCTCTCAATCTCTCTCTCTCTTTTCCTCTACCCCTCTACTTCTCTTGTGCTTTCCCTCCCTCACTAAAAATAAATAAATAATAAAATAAAATATTTTTAAAATGTTTTTTAATTTATTTCTGAGAGAAAGAGAGACAGCATGAGCAGGGGAGGGTCAGAGAGAGAGGGAGACACAAAATCCAAAACAGGCTCCAGGCTCTGAGCTAGCTGTCAGCACAGAGCCCAATGCAGGGCTTGAACCCACGAACTGTGTGATTGTGACCTGAGCCAAAGTCGGACACCCAACCGACTGAGCCACCCAGGCGCCCCAAAATAAAATAAAAACCATAAGCAACTCAGGGGTGGGATTCGTTGCTTCTTCTTCATTCCCTTTGCACCCCATTCCCCTGGGTCTCTCAGAGTCCAGCATATCCTGCTGCTTCTCCTCTGGCCTGGGAGTCTCCCCAAGTTTCAGACTAGCCCCTCTCACAGAATAGTCCCTCCCCTGAGAAAGTCACCCATTCTGTGGCTTCCCCTTTCACTTCTCTGTAAGTGACTTTCTTTACCTTGCGTAGGAAGAGAATCAAGGGTGCTTGGGTGGCTCAGTTGGTTAAACATCCAACTTCAGCTCAAGTCATGATCTCCTAGTTCGTGGGTTTGAGCCCTGTGTCAGGCTCTATCCTGACAGCTCAGAGCCTGGAGCCTGCTTCAGATTCTGTGTCTCCCTCTCTCTCTGCCCCTCCCCTATTTGTGCTCTGTCTCTCTCTCTCTCTCTGTCAAAAATAAACATTAAAAAAAACAACAACGAAGAGAATCAGGTTCCCATCTCCAATCACAATCTATTGGGCTTGTCACCTGAGTGTTCTGTCATTGCTTTAATCTGAACATGCCCCAACCTGAATGCTCCATCCCTTCCCTCTTCAGGCCTGTCATTCTGTAGATGCTGTTTATTATTCTGTTTAAATATGCTATGAACTTAAAGAGCTAAGAACTGAAAAATAGTGGGATTATTTTCAGCACAAGCCATCTTTTTTTTATTAATTCATTTTTTAAATGTTTGTTTATTTAGAGCAAGCAAGCGGGGAAGGGCAGAGAGAGAGGGAGAAAGAATCCCAAGCAAGCCCTGTGCTATCGATGCAGAGCCTCATGTGAGACCCGAACTTAAACTCACGAACTGACATCATGAGCTGAGTGAGATGCTTAACCAACTGAGCCACCCAGGCACCTGTAAGCCACCTTTTCAAAAAAGTACAAGGACCAGAAATGAAGATCAAAAATTGCTGAGGCCTGCATTGACTTATGAGACCCATTATGTAAATAAAAATTAAGAGGAAACAACAGCTTTAGCATCAAAGGGGGAAGTGCTAAATTTCAGAATGACTGGATGAGATATGACAATGAAATGCAATGTAAGATTTTTTTCCTTTTTTCTTTTTGAAGTCTAGATCTTTTTTTTTTTTTTTAACATAAGGAGGATATTATTGGGGGTAATTGGGACTATTCGAATATGGACTGTGTACCAGATAATACTAGCACATTTATGTTAAATTTCCTGAGTGAGGTACTTAATTCTATGGTTATGTGGGAGGAATGTCCTTCTTCTTAGGAAATAAATACACACAGAAGTATTTGGGGACGAAGTGTCACAGCATCTATGATTAACTCTTAAATGGTTCAGCAAAAAGTTAAAAATTAAAAAGCAGAATGAGAGATAACAAATGCAGTGAAATTCTGCTCATAAATCTAAGTAAACAGCATATGGTGTGCGTGGCACTACTTCCAACTCTTCTCTATGTTTGAAAATTTTCAAAATAAAAAGTTGGGGAAAAGCTGTGACTGGTAGAGAAAATCACTCTTCTGACTCAAGGACTCTGCATATGTGTGTAGGGTGGTCATGGTTTAAATTTATATTTAGAAATATTGGAGGTATGATCATTCAAGAAAGCAGATGGGATCACTGTCTATTTAAAACGAATAACAGTTTGAACTGTTCTAATGGGTGGCGGGGCCGCTAAGGAATGCTGCTTCCTGAAGGCAGGGGTGGCGTTAATCCCGTCTCCGAAGGCCTCCACCACTTGGCAGAAAGCCCCGTGGGCTGGACACACGCCCCCTCAAGAAATTGGGCTGCACCTATCATTGCCAGTAGCTACGATCATATATAGGCATGGCATCCTGGGTTCTCCCAGAGACTGGGTCTCCACCGGCAGCGGGAAGGAACACATTGCTCCGGCCAGTTGTCAAACTCTGTTTGAAGCTTTCACATACATCACCTGCCTCCCTCCGCACAGCCTCCTGGCGAGGTAGGAATGATCATTCCCAGCCACGAATGAGAAAACAAAGCTCATGCGTGATTAAGTTTTAGAACCAAGTCTTAAAACTGGGTTAAGAGTGGCAGCTGATTCAAGGCAGGTCTTTCCACACAGGAAACCCAACAATTGTTGCAAAACTTGTTTCCCTGACTCCACGCTGCCCTGACTGGAGCTGGAGCCACAATCATGGATAGTTTACATATTATCAACCTGGCTGTGGAGCCAAATTGCCATCTGCTACAGAGAAGCTGGAGGCTGTGTAATTCTGTGCCCACTGAGAGTAGGGGGTTAGCAGGTTTCCAGAGCTGCCCACGATGTTGTTGACACAAATGAAGTCAAACAGTTTGGCTAAATTCCTTCCTGTTCCAGAGCACAGTATCAACAGCTCTGAGGGGCTCGGCTGTGGCAGCCGCACTTCAGGACGGGAACCCATTCCAAGCTTGCGCTCTCACCTCTCTCTAAGCTGGCAACATCAGGGGCTTGTTTTTGCTTTTCAGAAAGTGACTCAGGAAATAATTTCCTGAATTTCAATGAGCTTGCTTCCTACTGCTGATCCTCCAGGACCAGCAGACCTTCACTTTTGCACTGTTCATTCTTTTCTTTTTATAACTATTTGAAACTAGATGTGGGTTTTGTTTGCATTTTTTCTTTCCCAATGAAAGTTTTATCTTTTAAAGTAACATTTTTATCAGATCAAAATCTATAACAAGAGCTGCTATTTACTGATATGGCAGAAATGTACTAGGTGATTTGTAAGTATTAATACCATTTGCTTCCTGCAACAACCTCATGGGTAGGTATCCTTCTGAGGGGAAAGTGAGTAACTTGCCCAGGTCACTCAATAACTAGGTGGCAGAGGTAGGGCTGGGGCTGGAATTCGGATCTAACTAACAGCAGAGTTCATAATATTTTTTTTTTAGAAAGAGAGAGAGCACAAGCAGGGGAGGCGGCGGGGGGTGGGGGTGGGGGTAGGAGAAAGGAGAAAAAGAGAGAGAGAGAGAGAGAGAGAGAGAGAGAGAGAGAGAGAATCTTAAGCAGGCTCCACACTCAGTGCAGATCCCAACATGGGGCTTAATCCCACCACCCTGAGATCATGACCTGAGCTGAAATCAAGAGTTGGATGCTTAGCCCACTGAGCCACCCAGGTATCCCAGAGTCCATAATCTTAATTACAGCTGCCTCCTAACTATAAAAACATATGTGTTTATTGTAAAAATATTTGGAAAATACAGAAAGTCTGAAGAAGAAATAAATTCCCTTGAAATCCCATCTACTGAAATAAATCACCAGTAATATTGTCTTCAACCTTTCTCTCTGCATATGTATCTTTAGCATACATACAATGTATATATTTTCATACAACGTTAAATGAAAAGCAGGGGAAAAATGAGAAGAAAAGACAAGCAGGAAGGGGTACATGGGTGGCTCAGTTGGTTAAGCATCTGACTCGATTTCAGCTCAGGTCATGGTTTGTAGGTTCCAGCCCCTTATTGAGCTCTGTTCTGACAGCTCAGAGCCTGCTTGAGATTCTTTCTCTCCCTCTCTCTCTGAACTTCCTCCCTCATTTTCTCTCTCAAAAATAAACAAACATTAAAAAAAGAAAGAAAGAAAAGCAGGAGACAAAACTACACCATATAATTCTACTTAAAAATTAATCAACATAGGGGCGCCTGGGTGGCTTAGTCAGTTAAGTATTTGACTTCGGCTCAGGTCATGATGTCACAGTTTGTAGGTTCGAGCCCCGAGTCAGGCTCTGTGCTGACAGCTAGCTCAGAGCCTGGAGACTGTTTTGGATTCTGTTATCTCCCTCTCTCTGACCCTCCCCTGCTCATGCTGTCTCTCTCTCTCTCAGTAAAAGCATTAAAAAAAAAAATCAATATATACATATAGGACTCCTAACCACATTCATCATTCTAAAAAAATGTTTTTAATTTACATTTATTTTTGAGAGACAAAGAGGACACAAGTGGGGGAGGGGCAGAGAGATAGGGAGACCCAGAATCCGAAGCAGGCTCCAGGCTCCAAGCTGTGAGCTGTCAGCACAGAGCCCAGTGCAGGGTCTGAGCCCACAAACCGTGAGATCATGACCTGAGCTGAAGTTGGATGTTCAACCAACTAAGCCACCCAGGCACCCCCATCATGTTTTTTTTTTTTTAATGTTTTATTTATTTCTGAGAGAGAGAGAGAGAGATAGCATGAGCAGGGAAGGGTCAGTGAGAGAGGAAGACACAGAATCTGAAGCAGGTTCCAGGCTCTGAGTTAGCTGTCAGCAATAGAGACTGACACATGGCTCAAACCCACGATCTCACAAACCATGAGATCATGACCTGAGCCGAAGTCGGATGCTTAACCGACTGAGCCACCCAGGTGCCCCACACGTTTTTTTTTTTTTTAAGTTTTTAATGTTTTATTTATTTCTGAGAGAGAGAGACAGTGTGAACAGGGGAGGGTCAGAGAGAGAGGGAGACACAGAATCTGTTTTTTTTTTTTTCGTTTATTCACTCTGCTTTTATTTTTTTTTTATTTTTTTACAAATAGTTCATTGTCAAATTAGTTTCCACATAACACCCAGTGCTCATCCCCACAAGTGCCCTCCTCCATGCCCATCCCCCTCCCCCCCCCACATCCATCAGTCCTCAGTTTTTGTCAGCATTCAAGAGTCTCTCATGGTTTGCCTCTCTCCCTTTCCCCCACCATTTCCCCCCTTCTTCTCCCCCTTGTTCCTCAGTTAAGTTCCTCCTAATCCTCCTATACGTGCACACATATGATATTTGTCCTTCTCTGCCTGACTTATTTCGCTCAGCATAACACCCTCAAGGTCCATCCATGTTGCTACACATGGCCAGATTTCATTGTTTCTCATTGCCATGTAGTATTCCATGGTATAGATAAACCACATCTTATTGATCCATTCGTCCGTTGATGGACACTTAGGCTCTTTCCATGTTTTAGCTATTGTGGAGAGTGCTGCTATGAACATTGGGGTACATGTGCCCCTATGCCTCAGCATTTCTGTATCCCTTGGGTAAATTCCTAGCAGTGCTATTGCTGGGTCCTAGGGGAGTTCTATTTTTAGTTTCCTGAGGAACCTCCACACTGTTTTCCAGAGGGCCTGTACCAGTTTACATTCCCACCAACAGTGTAGGAGGATGCCCGTTGGGAGACACAGAATCTGAAGCAGGCTCCAGGCTCTGAGCTAGGGGTCAGCACATAGCCCGGCGTGGGGCTTGAACCCATGAACTGTGAGATCATGACCTGAGCTAGTCGGACGCTTAACCGACTGAGCCACCCAGGCGCCCCGCCCCACGTGTTTTTTAATCTAACATGATGTAATGAGTATTTTCCAGTATCATTAAATATTACTCAGAAACTTAATTTTTAATGGCCATATTTCATTATGTAAATTTCCTATCATTTAGTCTTTATGTTGATACCTTTTCTTCTATCATAAATAAAATTGTGGTGAACATCTACATACATTTTTGTTCTATTCTTATGAATAATCAAATATGTATTGAATTCCTAGTACGTGCTAGCTACCATGCTAGGTACAAGAGAGACAGTGGTGAGGAAAAGAGCCATGATCTCTTTCTTTAGAAAGTTAAGAACCTAGTAAAGGAGATTTAATCCACATTAATCCACTGAACACACAAAAAATTATAAATACATACTGTGATAAAAAGGAAAGGCACATGTTGCAGAGAGAATGTACTACCAGAGATCTGCCCTAGTTGAGGGGATTACAGAAAATCTCTTCAAGGAAGTAATAACGGGCTTGAGATCTGAGTGAAAAGTAGGAGTTAACTGAGCAAGGATGCTGGGCAAGAGCATTCTAGGCAGTGAGAACAGTAAATGCAAAGGTCCTGTAATAGGAAGCAGCACGGGGCACTTGAGGAACAGTCAGCATAGTTGGAGTAGATGTAGTCCAGAAAGCAAGAAGGTATAACAGTTAGAGAGGTGGGGGCCGGTCCCTGCAGGCCTCATTGAAGATCTTGCTCTTTATCCTAAAATGTGAAGAGAATGAAGGACTGTCAACAGGATGAACTCTGAGTTGAGAAAGGTCCCTCTGCTTGCATGAAGGACACATGGGAGATGAGGCAAGACCGTGAGGAATCTTAACAGCAATCCTACTGAGAGATGATAGCAGCCTGTGCCAGGGACACGGGAGGCGGTAAACAAACCCGAGAGACCTTTTAGAAGATAAGATTTGAGGACAGGTGTATGAAGGAGAAGGAGGTGTCAGACTGCTGCCTGATTTCTGACTTGCAGAACTAGAGGCACAGTCCCTGAATCAGGAATACTGGTGAAAAAGCAAGTTTGTGGGAGGTCATACAATCATGTAGCTGGGTTTGGAAATCTTTTTCTTCTTCTGTAATGAACCAATTTTGGGGCACCTGGCTGGCTCAGTCACTTAAGTGTCCGATTTTGGCTCAGGTCATGATCTCATAGCTCATGAGTTCAAGCCCCACGTCAAGCTCTGTGATGGCAGCTCAGAGCCTGGAACCCGCTTCAGATTCTGTGACTCCCTCTCTCTCTGTTCCTCCCCAGCTTATGCTCTGTTTCTCTCTCTCTCTCTCAAAAATAAACATTAAAAAAATTTTTTAAACCCAATTTTTATAATTTTGGTTTAACGGAAAATTTTACATTTAGGAATTTAATTTCCACATATTTGGGCATTTCCTAATATTTCTAATTTCACTCCATTGTGATCAGGGAACATATTTTGTTTCAACCCACTGATTCAAAGCAGAAAGACAAAGACAATCTTTATTTTGTTTACCCTTTAATCTTCCAGGACTCAGCATGGCACATTGTGGCAGTTAATAGAAGAATCAAAGCATCATCCTACGGATTAGTTTACTGGTCATAGGGGAAAACACAACTTCGTAATGGGAAGGATCAGACAGATCATGGCTTCACTGTCAGTGGGAAAACCAGATACTGTGTGCACCTGATGTACTGCAGTATGAAGGATGCAGAATCACCTAGGAAGTATCCTACCAAAAATATTTAGTCTGAGCCTAACGAAACTTTTTTTAACTTATTTATTTAATTTGAGAAAGAGAGAGAGAGAGAGAGAGAGAGAGAGAGAGAGAGAAAGAGAATCTCACCGTACTGTCAGTTCAAAGCCAGACATGGGGCTGGAACCCACAAACTGTGAGGTCACAACCTGAGCCAAAATCAAGTCAGATGCTTAACCAACTGAGTCCCCCAGGTGCCCCTAATTAACCTTTTAGATCTAACTGTCAGCTTTCAGGAAATGCAGAGAATAGAGGAACAAAGGAAATGACATCACAAGGAAACTATCAGACAAATTCAGAAGGTGGGACGTTCTATAGGGCATACTGAGTTTCATCAACAAGCCAGTGCATTAAGGGAAATAAAAGGCAGGGGAGGTTCTTGGAGACTGTTCTAGATTACAAGAAGCTTAAGAAGAATAAAAACCAAATGTAACGTGGACTTTGTTGGATAGCAGTTCAAATACACAAGCTATAAAAAGACATTTTGGGGTCTCCTGGGTGGCTTAGGCAGTTAAGCATCGACTATTTCTTGATCCCATGGTTTGTGAGATTGAGCCCCACGTCAGCCTCTGTGATGAGCGTGGAGCCCATTTGGGATTATTTCTCTCTCTGCCTCTCCCCTGCTCATGCTCTCTCTTTCTTATAATAAATAAATAAACTTAAAAAAAGACATTAAAAAAAGACATTTTGGGAATAGTTGGGAAAAGTCAACTATATCTCAGGTATTAGATTAATTAAGAAACCATTAATCTGTTGGGTGTGATAATGGTCTCTCTCTTTAAAAATTTTTTTTATGGGGGCGCCTGGGTGGCTTAGTCGGTTGAGCATCTGACTTTCGCTCAGGTCATGATCTCGCAGTTCGTGGATTCGAGCCCCGCATCGGGCTTTGTGCTGACTGCCAGCTCAGAGCCTGGAGCCTGTTTCAGAGTCTGTGACTCCCTCTCTCTCTGACCCTCCCCTGCTCATGCTGTCTCTCTCTCTCTCTCCTAGAAATAAATTAAAAAAAAAAAAGTTAAAAAAAAATTTTTTTTATGTTTATTTTTTTATCTCTCTGGATTTATCTCAGCAGTGAGGACAAAACCTCTGCTCCAGGAATACAGCTGGATAACAAGTGGCTGCTAAGGGTCTGATGTCTAAACATTATAAATGGCAGGCCTGGAATTCATAAAAATTCCGGTAAGCCCAATAGTTTCTTGGAAAGCATGTGGATTTAACTGGAGTGAAGATTGTTCTGGAGCCCCCAAGATCCAATGTTATGATTGATTCTTCTAAACAAATCAATAATAAGTAGGTCTTGTGCTGCCTTGCTTTTCACCTGTTCTATGTCACTGTCCAGGAAGAAATGGACCCTTCCTGTTAGCATTGTTGGTAAAACTTCAGCTTCAGTCAGCTCTCTTTCACAGCTCCTTCCTCATGTACACGCATGAAATGTGGGGATATGAAAATTAATGTAACTGTAGAATTTATCCTGCTTTTTTAAATTATCATCTTAATAAAATCAACCAGAAATTGGACTGTGAGATTACCACAGTTTGGGTGGCCATCTACCTATTTCCATTGACCTTGGTCCAGGAATACTGTGGAAATTAAGGTCCATGAGTCTTTTAGATCTCACATCTGGTTTATTTTAAGGATTTATTATTTTTTATTATTTGTAGAGAGCAAGAGAGCATGAATGAGGGAGAGGGGCAGATGGGGAGAAAGAGAATATCTTTTCTCTTTAAATTTTTTTGATGTTTATTTTAAAACATTTTTTAAATGTTTTATTCTTTTTTTTAATTTTTTTTTAATGTTTTATTTATTTCTAGGAGAGAGAGAGAGACAGCATGAGCAGGGGAGGGTCAGAGAGAGAGGGAGTCACAGACTCTGAAACAGGCTCCAGGCTCTGAGCTGGCAGTCAGCACAGAGCCCGATGCGGGGCTCGAACCCACGAACTGCGAGATCATGACCCAAGCGAAAGCCGGACACTTAACCGACTAAGCTACCCAGGCGCCCCTGTTTTATTCATTTTTGAGAGAGAGAGAGAGAGAGAGAGACAGACAGAGACAGAGAGAGACAGCATGAGCAGGGGAGGGTCAGAGAGAGAGGGAGATACAGAATCTGAAGACAGGCTCCAGGCTCTGAGCTAGCTGTCAGCACAGAGCCCAACGCGGGGCTCAAACCCACAAACCGTGAGATCATGACCTGGGCTGAAGTCGGATGCTTAACCGACTGAGACACTCAGGCACCCCTGAACTGTACACTTTAAATGGGTGAATTGTATTACATACGGATTATATCTCAATAAAGCTGTTTGAAAACAAGAATGACAAAAATCCAGACTACCTGGATTTGGATCCTGTCTCTACCACTTTCTATGTCATGTAAACTTGAACAAGTTATTTCACCTCTAGGCTACCATTTCTAAGCTGTAAACAGAGGAGTAATAGGACCACTACTAGCCTTGTTTGGAGGAATAATCTACAAGATAATCTATGTGAAGTGCCCACCGTAAGTTCTCAATAAATGTTAGCTATGATAATGATGATGATGATGGATTATCCAATAACTATGGAGTTTGGTATTATTCCTACTTTTCAGGTGAGGACTCCAAGGCCCATAACAGTTGATACTTTGCCCCCAAGGTCATGCACCTAATAGCAAATAGGAGCAGGCATTCTGATGATATATGATTGTAAAAGCCAGGCTCTTCCGCCATGTCATTTTGCCTGCCAGAGTAGATGCATTTTTTGTGGTATAATATGCATTTATAGAAGGCGCTTTAAGAATTATTTAATTTGCAGGGGTGCCTGGGTGGCTCAGTCAGTTAAGCATCTGACTCTTGATTTTGACTCAGGTTATGATCTTGCAGTCTTGCGATCAAATCCCGTGTTGGGCTCTGAGCTGAGCATGGAGCTGGCTTGGGATTCTCTCTTTCTCACTCTCTCTCTGTCCCTACCCTGCTCCCACTCTCTCTCTCTCAAAATAAATAAATAAACATTAAAAAAAGAATTATTAACTGCACGTGAGAAATTAATGTGCTAAATAAAACCACATGTAAATTTTGACATAACCTTTTATGCCAAAGTGATATTATTTATTTAATGTTTCCCAAAATGCTCCAGCTTGATCATCTGACATAGTGGATCAATAAGATGACAATTTGTCACTGTTAGCAAAATACATCGACTTTCTATCTATTCATGTGGTATATCTGAACAGACCTGGGCTATTTTCACAACCAGGTTAATGGAATTAATTAAGCATGTATTAGCTAAGTCCAACACTAAACACCTCCCACCTTGTGTTCGGGTATTTTTCTTCTCTGGTCAGCCCAGCTCCTTTAGGGCATTTAAGGATGCTAAGCATAGAATGGATTTGCTAAATTGTTTTTGAATGAGTGAGCAAATGAAGGAAAGGATGAACAAATATATGTAAGCCACACACTTCAACAGTCACTGGCTCTAATACTGGCAATATATTATCTTATAGATTGTGTACTTCGTGCTAAGGGCTAGATGGAGAATAAGATTTATAACTAAAGAGTTAAGGTACTCCTCCTCCCAAAATTGTGCAAAAAGTCCTAAAAACCCTTATTAATTAAGCTATAAATTTAGCTACCATGTATTTCCAAAAAGTATTTAAAGTTCCCATTTAATCACTTCCCTCTTTACCTCACTCCTGAAACCATACACATGTACACAGTTGAGATTTTCCTGCTTCTTCCTTAAATTTGTAAAACAATGTCTGATGAAGGTTAACAATCTAGTATACAATGTACTAGAGCTGCATTTAAGTGGTACAACACTGTGAAAAGCCTTCCAGCTACTGTAGGTAACCCGTCTGGCTGAATATTTAAAAGAAGTGTAGCCTGCTACACCTAACTGGACATGAGTTTACACCTTCCTGGATGGCAATTTCATACCTGGCACTCAGTGCTGTGTCTGGCACATACTAAGCATTTAGTAAAATCTGCTGCATGAATGACTGAAACTGTCTGCTTTTCTTTGGCTCCTATTCATATTGTCCACCTTTTGTATTAGAGATCTCATTTTTCCAGGCACAGATTTGAGTTCCACTGTGGCGACTAGGGGTGATACTTTAGAAGAAAAAATAAGAGGGAGATTTTAAAATCAGTCCAACTAGAGAAAGAGGAAAGTAAAGATGTATATAAAAGATCAGAGTTCTTTTATGTAAAATATTATCTTAAGGTGTGAGCTCTGTGCAGGTCAATTTAATTCTCTTTATTCTGTGGCCATGGTAGGGTCCCAAAACTGTCATCTTCTATGAATGTATGCCCTTAAAGAGGGAAGGGAAGGCACAGCAAAAAGGAAATCCAATGCCAATTTTGAAGGGGAAAAAAAAATCTCTTAAAACATGGGTCCTACTAAGTAAATGTCAGTGATGTCATTTTTGAAAACAAGGTAGCACTTTAATGCAAAGACTGTGAAGATTCTGAGCCTCCCTGATAATTCCCTGACTACAGGCAAAACAAATATCCAGAGATTAAATGGGGCAGGCTACCACAAAATGTGGAAGCATAGGACAGCTTAGATCTTCCACAGTTCTCATGAAAGTTCGTTCATTTGTTCAACAACCTTTTAATTAATTTATTAAAAATTTTTAAAATGTTTATTTATTTTTGAGAGAGAGACAGAGACAGAGTGCAAGCAGGGAAGGGGCAGAGAGAGAGGGAGACACAGAATCCCAAGCAGGCTCCAGGTTCTGAGCTGTCAACACAGAGCTCGACACAGGGCTCGAACTCACAAACTGCGAGATCATGCTCTGAGCTGGTCAGATTCTTAAGCTACCAAGCCACCCAGGCGCCCCAACAACCTTTTAATTTAAATGCTTTCTATATACCAGGAACTGTTTTGGGTGCTGGAGCTCCAAACTAGGGTCTGAAAAGAATGTGAAGAATAGAGAATATCAGGAAATATTCAAAGGAGAAAGTTAGAAGAAATAATATTGGTAGAAACCTTCTACCAACCCTATAACGCCCCACAGAGTACTGACTACTCTCTCTCTTCCTTGAGAGATAAATTTCTTGAAAGAATAATCTATACCTCTGCTACTGTACAGAATAAGAACATTTTGAAACTTGTACAGCAATTCGGCATGGCCATGACATCCAAGCCTGTTATCAGTGAACTTGTCTTGTGGAAGAATATAGACCAGTTTGGTTGTCATCCAACTCTCAGGGTACCTTGTACCTGGTGCAAGTGACATGGTAGTCACACACAGCAAGACTGCAGTCAGTCCCTGACAGAGTGAAAATTACAGATACTGTGCTTCATGAGAGACATTTGAAAAGCACTGGTCTATACCACACCGTTTCCACTTCATCATTTCATTTGGTCTTTAAGCCATTTCAAACTGCCCTCCCCATGCTGGTGAAAATACCACAGGAAATGTCACTGACCTTATGGCGAAGTCTTGCAGATTCTTTTTGTCCTCATGATATAAGTGACATCTGCAGCACTTGACATCCTTTGCTTCTATAACATTATAGAGTTGTGTTCTCTCACCCCGCTGACAACTCCTTTCCAGGCTTCTCTTTTGCCTACTCCTTGGCCTGTTTCTCTTCTCGTGTTACACTCACACAGATTACAGATTACTGCAGGGCAATCTTATTGATGGTTTCGGCTATATACTGTTGACTTCTAAATCTCTTTTTCCAGGGTTATAAACTTGATGGTACACTAATGTGCTTAGAAGATTTACAAAAGAAATCAGTTTAAGTTACAAAAGCAAGATAAACAGGGAATCAATTTTTCATTTACATTTGTTTTCAAAAATTAAACCTTATTTACCCCCAGAAACCAATTTTATTTCAAATAAAATCTTATATGAATATCTAATATATGAAACAAAATAAAAGCAGTTTCTTTCAAATGGCTGTGAGACTTATCCATTTAGTCTTTTACTTCCTAGGGCTCTCAGGTAATTGCTAAACCATGGGGTTTCTTTTCTTCTTCTTCTTTTTTTTTTAAGTAGATTCTACACCTAACATGGGGTTTGAACTCATAACCCTGAGATCAAGAGGCACATGCTCTATCAACTGAGCCGGCCAGGTACCCCTATCATAAAGTTTCTTAACCTGGTGTCTTTGGATGCCCAAGGAATCCATGGAAAGAATTCAGGGCCCATGAAAAATTACATCTTTATTTTAACCAACCACTACTTGAAATCTATTAATTCCTTAAATTATGAATTTAGACCAAAAAAATTATGACTATAGACCATAAACCACAATACTATCAGCAGTACTTATGGTTTCATCACCAACAGAAATCACACATTCAAGTCATGTTATGTTACCACAGATCTCACAGAATCATTTACATTCATCACTACATATTACATTGTTATTATACTGCCACTAGACACTGTTATATAATGTGTTAATAAAGAAGCATATACATTATGGTACCATTTAAAACCTTTTAAAAAATATTTTTATTTCTGAGAGAGAGACAGCATGAGCAGGGGAGGGTCAGAGAGAGAGGGAGACACAGAATCTGAAGCAGGCTCCAGTTGCCTCTGTCAGCACAGAGCCCGACACAGGGCTCGAAGCCATGAACCTTGAGATCATGACCTGAGCCGAAGTCAGATGCTCAACCGACTGAGCCACCCAAGTGCCCCTAAGGTACCATTTTTGATTGATATATGTATATATTTAAATACATATATATAAATTTTTAATGTTTTTTTTTTTTTTGAGAGAGAGAGAAATACAGAGTGCGAACGAGGGAATGGCAGAGAGAGAGAGGGAGACACAGAATCTGAAACAAGCTCCAGGCTCTGAGCTAGCTGTCAGCACGGACCTTGATGCTGGGCTCAAACTCATGATCTGTGAGATCATGACCTGAGCCGAAGTCAGAGGTTAACCAACTGAGCCACCCAGGCGCCCCACATATATATAAATTTTAAAACATTATTCTAAGAAGGGATTCCTAGAAAGTGATCTATGGTGTAAGAAGAGGTTAAGAACCCCTATAGAAACTCAGGGTTCCAAGGCAGTTACCCACGTGGAACACAGAGCTCCCAAGTAAAGTCTCTACTTTGGCCTTAGTCCTTCTCCAAAAGGATTTAATGGAAGTGGTGATAAACAGGCCCTTTTTGTTCTTAATTTTAAAGAGATATTCAGTGAGGAAAGAGCCTGTTGGAACCTCATTTCAAATAATAATCCTGTATTTGAAAGGAAAACGGCTTGATTTTTAAAAAAACATTTTCCTCCAAATACTATTTAAAACTCACTTCTACAAAATCTTTTTTCTTTAGATTCTTCTTTCTTCCTACATTTGCTCAATGCTTATTCAATTGCTTATCACTGAATACTTATTAGTTCACAAGCCTATTTTGTCTCGCCAACTGGATTATAGAAGTGCCCTTGAGAAGTTTATTTCTCAGGATGGCCAGAATAGTGTTCTACAAATAGACACTTAATAAATGTTTCCTGAAGAATAAAAGACCTTTCACAAAAGTGAACTTATTTACCATAAAAGCAGTGTTAAAAACCAGTATGGTTAAATAATGTTTATTACAAGGTGCTAAAAAAAGAGGAATCTTTGACTCTGGAAAGTATTTTGTGAAAAGAGTTAAGACATATGTTTATAAATAGCTTTTACTTACTAGTAAGGATTAAAAATCTTCCTTAATGGAAAATGATCTTGCAGATGATCTGAAAATTCCATTTTTATCACCAGCAGAGTGGGACAGGCTTTCTCTAATGGGATTATAAGAATATTACTAAATTCTAAAATTTAATCCAGGAATTCAGCCATTGCTTATATGTCATCAAATAAGAGTTTTAAAATAAAAGTTCAAGCATAGAATACAACCATGATTTCTAAAACTATAGGATGTATCCCATTCCATAAAACCATGAAAATAGAACCATGAATTCTAAAACAATAGGATATATTCCATTTCAAAGATGTTATAGTCATAGTAGTTTTAATCTTTTCTTATCTTTTGAAACTATTGTTACATGAAAATTACTGCAAATCAGGCTTGTACATCTAAATTCAAGTAGCAGACCTATGACCTTTTGGCCAATGATTTCTTTCAAAATGCTACTTTCATTAAAAAGGTGTTGAATATTTTTTCTTTCCACTTTTACAAATTTCCTATTAACTCTCTTCTGATCCAATCTGATGTTAAATGATCTTAAATGTCAACAATACTAAAAAATACAGCTAACATTTTCTTAAAAATGGTTAACGCCTTGTACCCTTCCATTTAATTCTGAAATTAATGAATTCCTATTAATTTTCCTCCATGCCTTTTAAACACACCATCCCAAGTGCACTTGCCACTGCCTTAATTCAGGCCTCCTAGCTGCCTCCAATTTCCTCACTCTCCCGTACATTCTCAGCATGGTCATAACATGATAAGACTTGTGTTTCAGAAAGATCATGCACTCCTCTGCTTAAAACCCTGCCCTGGCTCCTCATCAGGCACAGGTTTCATGTTCATTAGCACAGTATCCATAACCCTCAGTGATCTGGCTCATACTCCCCTCTCCTGCACTTCTCTCATCACAGTGCTTCACACTAATCGACAGTAATGAACTATTTGCAGGGCCTTTGCACAGTTTTTCTTTCTCCAGAGCCATCCTCTCAGACTGGTTAACTCTATTATCCTTCACAACCCTCAAACACAGCTCAAACATTACTTCCATAAGGCCTTCTTGAAGCCCATCCAACTCCAATGTTAATCATTCCCTCTTCCAAATCTTATATCATTGTACTTATCACATTGCATTATAATTGTTTATATGCTTGTTCCCTGTATCACTGTAGACATTTTGAGACACTGAAAGGTGCTTCATGTTTGTTGAACTGAACTAAATTTGATCTAATGATCTGAGGAATTGGGAAACAGAGATGGGATGTTTCCAGAATGATTCATAGTAACCAGGATGATCATGTTTCTCCACAGCAAACATAAATCTTATGTTTCTTTAATCACAGGGATTATCAGACCCTCTTGGAATAGCACACAAAACACAAATCCTTAAATACAGATTGCTCTGGCTTAGTGCAAAATGTATACATTATGTTTTAATCTTAATTTTAGCAGAGAACAAAGTAGATTCAAGGATGGTTTATGTACACTGTGCACTAGGAACTAGTATTTATTCAACTTTACCATACACATACCAGGAGAAAAGTAGAGTCCTGATACGTTGGAAACTATTTTGTAGAATAATTCCTTTGGGGAACAGTAAAAGTTATGTAAGTGGTGCCTATTATGAAACCAAAGTAGGTGGCATATGGGATACAGGGAACTTTTGTGGCTTCAGATATTTAGGTAGACAGCACGAAGTCATACAGCAAGCATATAGGTAGGTGCGATACATAACTTTCAAGATCCAAAGCTGCTTCTCTGTGACTACAGCCACAACAAAGTTCTTTTTCTGGGATATAAAATACTAAGGAATTGCTCAAACAATATTTAAGGATAAAGTCTTCCCTCTTACCAGCATGCACAAATGACTTAAAATTATTTTTTTAAGTCTATTTGTTTAGTTTTGAGAGAGTGCAAGATCACAGATGGGCAAAGGAAGACACAGAATCGGAAGCAGGCTCTAGACTCTGAGCTGTCACTACAGAGTGTGACTTGGGGCTCAAACCCACCAATTGTGAGATCACGACCTGAGTCAAAGTCGGATGCTTAATCAACTGAGCCACCCAGATGCCCCAATTTAAAAACTAGTTTTAACTACAGATATGTCCATATTATTCATAAATTCAAATACATGAATAATTTGTCTGCAATTTTTAAAATTAGCTCATGATTTAACTTTCTTATTTGTTTTTTACTGTATTTCATAGATTCCACAGTAAACACATTATTTCTGAAATAAAAATATAATCATTTTAAAAAGTTACTCAGCCGGCACCTAGGTTCCTCAGTCAGTTAAGCGTCTGATTTTGGCTCATGATCTCACAGTTTGTGGGTTCGAGCCCTATGTCAGGCTCTGTGATGACAGGTAGCTCAAAGCCTGGAGCCTGTTTCAGATTCTGTACCTCCCTCTCTCTCTGACCCTCCCCTGCTCACACGGTCTCTCTCTCCCAGAAATAAAGAAAGCATTAAAAAAAATTTTAATAAAAAATAAAAAAGTTACTCAGAAAAATATCAATCATGTTAATCCTAGCCCATTTTTTAGGGTTTCCCTCTGAGAATGTCATCAGAGTTTCTGTTTTACCTAAGCCTCATTTTTTAGAATTTCATTAATATTACATATTTCCAACAGAATGAAATACAATATCCAGCTCAGAGAAGAAAACTTTGAAAAAAAAATTTTTAAATATCTTCTTGCAGTTTAAATGACACTGAATGGCACTTCAACTAATCCTAAAACTTCTTCTATAGCTAGGACATAAGATCATCTATCTAATTCAGTCACCTGGCATTTCTTAAACACTGGTATTCAATAACTATAAGGCACTTTCCTTTAGCAGGTAGATAAAACAAAGCCCAAATAAGGAGGGAAGCACTGCTACATGAACTTCATAACAAATTTAATTCTAATGCAGCAATTATTCAAAGTGTACATATTACTCAATATGGAATAGTATTACAAATTGTAAATCAGCAACTTTACGTTTAAAAATTAGTGGGTGCCTTGCTGGCACAGTTGGTAGAGCATGCAACTCTTTGTCTTGGGGTTGTGACTCTGAGCCCCATGTTGGGTGGAGAGATTACTTCAAAAATTTTTTTAAATCTTGAAAAAAAATCAGTTAAGGGCCGCCTGGGTGGCTCAGTCAGTTAAGCATCTGACTCCGGCTTAGGTCATGGTCTCGTGGTTTGTGGGTTCGAGCCCCACATCAGGATCCATGATGATAGCTCAGAGCCTGGAGCCTGCTTCGGATTCTGTGTCTCCCTCTCTCTCGGTCTCCCCCAACTCTACTCTCAAAAATAAACATTAAAATTTTTAAAAAAAAAATCAGTTAAGCCTAAACTCAGGTACATTTTAAAATGTAAATATAGGGGCGCCTGGGTGGCTCAGTCAGTTAAGTGTCCGACTTCGGCTCAGGTCATGATTTCACGGTTAGTGCGTTTGAGCCCCGCGTTGGGCTCTGTGCTGACAGCTAACTCAGAGCCTGGAGCCTGTTTCAGATTCTGTGTCTCCCTCTCTCTCTGCTCCTCCCCAGCTCATGCTCTGTCTCCCTCTCTCATAAATAAACATTAAAAAAAATTTTTAAAAATGTTTATTTTTGAGAGGTGTAGGGAGAGGCAGACAGAGGATCCCAAGCAGGCCCTGCACTGAGAGCAGAGAGTCCCATGTGGGGCTCAAACCCACAAACTGTGAGATCATGAGGTGAGCCGCAGTTAGATGCTTAACCAACTGAGCCACCCAAGTGCCCCTACATCTCTTTCCTGTATTATTCTTTGTACAGTATAGCAAAATTTTATGACTTCTAGAACAAAGTACGCTACCGCGTACTTTTTTTACTTTTGATAAAACTAATTATGCCAATTTGGGAACTTTCTATCTGGTGATTTCTATCTGGTTTGCTGCTAATAAAAGAAAAAGGTCCTGACAGCGCACAGGAACACAGAAACTATGGGCCAAATGCCCAGGAATTTTGTGATTCTCTCAGTAACTATCAACTTCCCAAAGGAAATATTTGAAATTCCACCTTTAAGAATACATAAAATGAGGGAAAATGCACTTCAAGAAGACAGTATACCATTAACTTATGTGCTTTTTCATTGCTGTGAGAAAATTATACATTTGAACAAAAATCTGTTCTGAATTTTCAGGTTATGTCTAAACTTTCATGTTATGCCAAATAAACTACTAAAACATTGTGTATGCATAATCAATTAGCTGTCAGAGGTCAAGTATAAATGAAAGTATTTATATATCTATGAAGAGCAATCAAAAGTATTTCCAAGTGAACACATCCAGGGTGCATTTAAGAAAATAAGCTAAAAAATCAACTGGGGCATTTTATATTTAAAGATTATTTTGGGGGCACCTGGGTGGCTCAGTCGGTTAAGCATCCAACTTTGGCTCAGGTCACGATCTCACGGTTCATGGGTTCGAGCCCCCCACGTTGGATTCTGTACTGACAGCTAGCTCAGTCTGGAGCCTGTCTTCAGATTCTGTTTCCCTCTCTCTCTGACCCTCCCCTAATCACGCTGTCTCTCTCTCTCTCTCAGAAATTAAAAAAAAGTAAAAAATTTTTTTAGGGGTACCTGGGTGGCTCAGTTGGTTAAGTGTCCAACTTCAGCTCAGGTCATGAGCTCATGGTTCGTGGGTTCGAGCCCCACATCGGACTCTATGCTGACAGCTCAGAGCCTGGAGCCTGCTTCACATTCTTTATCTCCCTCTCTGACCCTCCCCTGCTCATGATGTCTCTCTCAGAAATAAATTTTAAAAATTGAAAAAATTTTTAATAAAAACAAAAAAAAATTAAAAAAAGATTATTTTAGGGGCGCCTGGGTGGCTTAGTCGGTTAAGCGTCCGACTTTCACTTAGGTCATGATCTCGCGGTTCGTGGGTTTGAGCCCCGCGTCGGGCTCTGTGCTGACTGCCAGCTCAGAGCCTGGAGCCTGTTTCAGTCTGTCATTCCCTCTCTCTGACCCTCCCCTGCTCATGCTGTCTCTCTCTTTCTCTCCTAGAAATAAATAAAACATTAAAAAAAAAGAGATTATTTTGCTTATCAAATGCATGTTCTCATATTCCATTGTTTCAATAAACTAAAAAAATAGGTCAAGAATAAGCCTTTTTGCTTAATGGAAACAAATTCATTTGTGTATCTTTAATGATACAAGTATTTTCAAAGAGAAATAGGACTTTTAAAAATATTAATTACAGGGGCACCTGGGTGGCTCAGTCGGTTAAGTGTCTGACTGGCTCAGGTCATGATCTCATGGTCCGTGAGTTCGAGCCCCCGCGTCGGGCTCTGTGCTGACAGCTCAGAGCCTGGAGCCTGTTTCAGATTCTGTGTCTCCCTCTCTCTCTCTCTCTCAGAAATAAAAAAACATTTAAAAAAATTAATTACATTTTAGACACCTCACCGAGATACAGTGATGCCTCTTTTATCTACAGCTCAGCTATCTTATCTTACATACTTATTAAAACAAAACAAAAAATACCCCCAAGAAACAAAAACCCAGAAAGTACACCAAAGTTTTTATATAGCCAGAAGGAATGTTAGAAGATTCATGAGCTCAGGCATTTTGCTCTCAAGCCCACAATGAGTCTATTCACTTTATTATACACAATTCTAAACACACTGGCATTCCAAATCTACATGAGATGGTAACCAGCACTATAAGTGAAGCATACTGTTAATAGCAAAATGCGGTATCTGAGTTTACAAGCATGACAGTCAAAAGGAAAGCTAAAAATAAAGGGGGGAACATAAAAAAATCCACTTCTGAGATTAAGAGTAATCATATACTTCAAGAGAATCTTAGCATACTACTGGTACCTTATAAAATTAATGACCTTGAGTCTTTAATAATTTCTTATTAACATTTTGATATCAGACTATTTCTTGACAATGTGACATTTAGTTTGCTAGGGACTGTCTCAACTTACGCCTTTTGTCCTGTCATAATTAATAGCTCTCCCTTTTACTCTCAAAAACGTCCTGGTTTAG
This sequence comes from Proteles cristata cristata, assembly GCA_017311185.1. Classification (NCBI taxonomy): domain Eukaryota; kingdom Metazoa; phylum Chordata; class Mammalia; order Carnivora; family Hyaenidae; genus Proteles; species Proteles cristata. Next base: position 100,332 of record JAESUZ010002035.1, read on the forward strand.
GCTACAAATTTTAAGATCATCGTATAGAATGCTTTCTATGTGCCAGTAACTAGGCAGGGTGCTTTCATTTATCGTCAAATCCCAGGACAGGGTACAGTTATTAGCTCCTCTTATACATGAACTAAGACTGTGAGAGGTTGATTTTCCTAAGGTCACTCAGTTAGTGTTAAAGGCCTATATGTGAATGACCCAGGCAGACTGATACCAAAGTTCTAGTACTGAACCACTCTAATACACAGTACTATCTCTCCTTAGAAAGATGGGTAGAGGAACACAGGGAGCGAGATATCCAAGTTTTTGGAACAAGATTAAGAGGTATGAGCTTTCTGGAAAATGTGTTTATACAATACTTATTGTTTCCACAATCCCATAAATTTACAATACTGAAACATCTAAGAAAATCTTTGAAATGTGAAATTATTTCTTTTAAGAGTATGGATTTCCTTAGGAAAAAAATATTCCAAGACTATTTTTCAAATACTGAGACGTTACTTTGAAAACATACTGAATAATTATGTACTGCTCAAAAGAATCAAACAATTTCATTTTTTTTAAAAAAGAAAATTGGTGGAGTGCCTGGTTGGCTCTGTCAGTAGACCACGTGACTCTTGATCTCTGGGTTAGAGGTTAAAGCCCCATGTTGGGTGTAGAGATTACTTTAAAAAATAAAATCCTAAAAAAAATAAGAAAATTAGTAACTCACTATATGTTACCTAAGTGCAGAGTGAAAAGTACACTGGACTGGAATCAGCTTTGCTGTCCCTTAACCTTTCCAGCCTTCAGTTTCTTCATGTGTAGCAGGGCAATACGGTTAGCTGGTTAAGAGGATCTAAGGGGATTAGATAAATTTCAACTGCTGTGGGAAATATAAAGGACTACATAAATTTAGGATATTAATAATAGTCATAGGTTTTCAACAACATGGCTTGTGAATTTACGACAAGTATTCCAAACCGGTATTTCTAACTTTACTTCCTCTCTTATTTTTTACTTCAAAATTATTTAGGGGAAAAAATTAGTAACTGATTGGTTACGTGTGAAAAAGAAAACTACACTAAAAAGATTAATAGCAGTCAACAAACATCAATTCAGAGGCTACACTTTACTACTGAAAAATAGATGCCACATATCAGCTAATTAATCCTTAAACTAGGAGATTAAGTGGAATAGTTACAAAACTGAAGAGGTTCAAAGACTTACAATAAATCTTATTTTTAGCATTCTTTATCTATTTAACTACACTTACTTAGAATGGTTTAAACAAATTACTATGTTTACATAGTATTTTCCAAAAACATTTCCGTATTTGATCCTCTACAATAAGATAATCATCTTCATGTCATGGTTAAGAAACTGAGGCTCAGAAAGATTAATGTGCCCAATTGCTTTATTATAGGAAATTGAAGTGGATGGATGACTCCACAATTCTACAAGGAAAAAAGCAATTTGGATATTCTAAGAGCAAAAGAAAAGCCTCAGATTTCTTTATTAGCTGAGATGAGACAGAACATTTATAAATTCAAATGGTCTGAAAAGCAATATTTATTGGAGCCTGCCTACACATCTCTAATCGTTTTAGTATTCATAGAAAAATATTCACGTTTGTTTAGATCTCAAACTATTATTAAATATGCAAGCAATAATAGGGCCTATGAGATCAGAACCAGATTATTTTCTCAGAGTGGAAAACCTAATGAAGGGTGTTCTGAACCCTTCTATGATTGAGCACTGCTGAGATTATTCCTTAATAAGTACTTAATTTTCTCCCAAAACTCACTTGCTAGATTCTATAAATTAGCTGCTACAAAGGATCTATATCTGAAAAACTCAAACATAATAAGAGGCTTTTATTTCAATCTACTAAAAGCCACATTATTTTAGATAATGATTGAAAACAACAGCTGATGATAGCCAGTTTGGGACAAATGCCAACTGTTCCAATTTGTCTGAAAATGTTAAAATTGCTTATATTACGTTTTCAAAGAATACTGGTATCTGCAAATGAGAAAGCATATCAACTAAAACCCTAAAAAAAAAGACTAAAGATAAAGGTGCTTATTTGATCTGCAACATTAGTTTTTAAAATTTTAGTGTTCTGAAGTATAAGTAAACACATCTCAACAGCTTTATATATTTTCATACATTTTATTTTTTTAAACACTTAAAATTTTGCAAGCTAGCAGTAAAATATTGCCCTCAATATTTTACTAATTAGCACCGTATATCTTTAAAAGCTAACTGGAACATTGTTTCATTGTAAATGATTGTAAAATAAAATGATCGTTTCAAATGCCAAATTAGTCTCAAGTAACATGTGAAACATTAATTTTATCGTTATTTTTGGCTCTAAGCACAAAGATGTATTTCAAAGATGAACTCAGTTCTGTCAGTCTAACAAATCAAAGTACCACAGTTTAAAGCAATAATCTCTGAAATTATTACTATGAGACATAAGAAAAGCTGATTAATCAGCTATAAAAACAAAAGATACTACATAACTTATTTACAGTCCCTTATTTTTTTAGAATGAGGAAAATAATGAAAAATTCCACGGTCTAAGAACCAGTTACACGTATGATTTAGTATGTGTCAGTATTCTCATACTTTCCTTTTGAGTTTAGCCTTACCAAAAAGCCATCAAAAGGTCCAGAATAACTCAAAGGGACAGCTGTTAGCCTGAAATAAGATGGCTCAGTGCAAAAGATCCTAAGCCATTCATATAATTTTAAATGGAAGCCTAAACGTTTAAGTGCTATTTTTGTTTTCACCTTTAAAAATCTTCTGAAAATACGGGAAAATATTAATTGTACTTAAGTGACTTCCACATGTTAAAAAAGAATTTCTGCTTCCTGTTTTCTGATAAGAGCATTCTTCAGAGCTATGGGGTTAAGTTCTAAGCCATGATTGACTGCTTACTAGCATGCCTGTTTTGCATACCAGTAGAATCAAGTCCAGTTTTGCCATTTGTGGATAACTATGACAAGATACAAAAGCATGTGTTTGCCATAAATAGCTCTGGCTAACAGCAAACTGCTCACACTGAGCAGATCAAATTCTCTATAAGGAGAGCAGTTTGGACCACAGCCAAATCTCAACTACTAATACTTAAGATTGCTACATCATTTTTCTTTCAATTTGCAAACTATATTAAGAAATAATAGCTGAAATGAAAAGTTCCTAAACATGAAAAGTAGTATTAACTTTTGAAGGACATTTTATAAACTATTTTCATCATGACCAAATATGCAGTTAAGAGCTTCCTGCTTGTACTACTCAATTACTTAGAAATGTAAACGTGAATTAAAAACTATCCACCTTTATCCAGAAAACAAATCTGGTATTGAAGAATATTTATGTCAAAGTGCAAAAAGTAACTTCTGGTCTTCATACTAACACATAAGGAAATAAATAAACTAATGTTTATAAAAGTATCCCTCTATAACAATATTTTCTATTAGTTGGCTTTATGATATTTTTTAAACTCAACAAACTGGAAAATATCATGCATGAACGTTGTACAAAAAAATTCTTAAATGACCAGTGCAAAGATTAATAATAGCTATTCACTCTAAAAGTTGCTTCACATAACATTTTGCAAAACGTCCAAGGAAAACAAGGCAACGTTCTGTAATATGCCACCATTTTTATTGCAACGTGGCCATTTTTGTGAGGGTAGGGAGTTTGATCTCAAAACAATGTTCCATTTAAGGCTCTTTTATACAGAAATTGCCATCATGACTGATATTCAAAATATTTTTAGTGTTGCAAACTCACATGGTAAACATAAACTCCTACACGTCTTCAGTAGTGTACACTCAATGGAAAACAAAAAGGCATTAATAACAGCTGTTTCTTTTAAGATATGCAGGTAACAGGAATGAATACTGAGGTACTAAGATAAGTTGATGACACAGTTAACAAAACTTAATTGGCATTCCTTTTGGGGGAGAGATGGGTGGGTTAAACTCATTACAAAAAAAGTGCTTTCAATGCATAGTGTTATATCTGTGCTGCCATGTCACAAAATAGGCTTGCCAAGGCAGGTGAGGTGTATGAATGCTCGAGCCTCACAGAACTGCAATCAAGTGCGACTATAAATAATACTGAATAAAGTTTACCATCTGACCAGTGGATAATACTTTCAAGGCATTCGATCAGCTTACCCTTTGCAGTGTTCTAAGCTATTCACATTGACAATCACTTTCATTGTAGTGCTCGCTGCAAGGGAGGCATATAACCAGTTTTGGCTAAAATATGATGGGAAGGCATTCCTTGGGTTCTACATAAAAGTTACCGTATTAAACAGTCTAATGGCAATCACTGATAGGCTGCTTACATGAATGGTATTTCCTTCATTCACTGTATTGGAAGGACCCAGTGGGAAGAGAAAAAACAAAAAAACCAAAAACAAAAACCACCTAATACTATTTCAATTGATTGAGCTGGAGAAATGGAAGCTCCTTAAGATCCAGATGGCACTTGACTGTCATTTTATAAGGGTTTTCCTTCAAGTGAAACTACTACGTTGCCTCCCAGTTTCTCTCCAAGTGTTGAACGGTCCTTTATATCATCCAAGCCATTTACCTGCCACTCATGTTTAATACCTAAAAACGAAAAACATGATTTAATTAAGTCTTCTTATAATTAAGACAGAGTAATTTATTTGCACAAAATTTTTAATGTTTGTACCTGTAAATTTCTTTTTAATGGCATCTTTAGAGCTAGCATAAATCATCTTGCTTTTTAAAGGTGCACTCTCAGGAGCCCTACAGAAAAAAGAAAGACAATCGCTGAATCCTACTTAAAAGAATAACAAAGGCAAAACTGACTATGTTAATAACAATCCTTGCATTTTAAAAGTACTTTTTCTTTTGTTTTTACACACCAGAATATAAATACTAGGTCTTCTTTCTTAGACTCTTTTGTTTCGTATGTGGCATCGTACAAAGCATATCGGCAATCATTCAGAGGTAGCAACTTCACAAAAGATGTGTAGGGGTCCTCTACAGTATCACCAATGTCACCCACCAAGATCTGCTTTGCTTCCTCTACAATTATTTGTCTTTTGTCATCGCTTAGACAGAAGAGAACTGCTTTCTTTCTTTTTTTGATCTCCTCTTGTGTAGAAGATTTTCTTACTTTCATATCATTAAAAACTTTGATGACTTCATCATTCACTGTAACTCCAGAAGCCTGAAATAAAAAAAGAACAGTAATTCAGAGCGAGTATTTTGGTTTTAACCAAAATTACTGTTTGCCTAGAGAGGATTCACTTTAATCCGGACATCAAAAATTGTATCGTACCGTGGAAGTCGTCCAGTCCGATCTGCCACATTTTAAGTATCAGTACAGGAGACGCACCCGAAGGAGTCTAACTCACCCTGTCCCATTCATCCTCGTAAAAGAGGTTGAAGTAAAGGGAAGGTAGAGGGAAAGGGACAAATACAAGCTGTCCCATCCCTGAAATGTTTCCTATTTCACTGGGTGATGTCAGAGCTCCAGGAGCAGCAGCAAAAATACCTTCTGTATTGTGTCAACTCCGCAGGCCTTAAAAAAACACTTTTGGATTTCAGTTAAAGCTTCTACTATTTTTTTTTCTTTAAAGTCATCCCAGCCAGTGCCGTTTCCTCATAAGGAAAGAGAATCAAGTGTGAACGCCAATCCGCCCACGGCTACAACATAATTGCCTCACAGCTCAAACGCAGACGCTTCAAAACTAACGGAGCTAGTGTAAAAGCTTTTTACGGCGAGAAAGCATTTTTAAAAGCGTTTTCCCACCCCCTTGAACTCCTCTTAGGGGTTTAATTACAGGCCACCGAGACCCTTAACCGAAAGTCTTCAGCAAGGGCTCTGAGGCACGTACCAATTTGAGAGACTAGCGCTCAGTAAAACAAGGAAGCCCCGCGCAAACACGCCGTGCGCGGGACGAGCCCCGCGCCGCCGGCCGCCGCTCCCAGTACCCCGACCTCTCCAGAAGGCGCCTGTCCGGCTTAGGCCCCGACCCCCCGACCCCCGCCCGCGCCCTCCGCACCCCCGGGAGTCCGAAAAGCCGCAGGGCCTGGCCTGAGAGAGGGCGGGTAGGCCGGCCGCCTGGCTGGAGAGAGAGCAGCGGGGCCGGACGCAGCGCAGGAGCCCCCACCTTTAAGGCCCAAATCAGGTTAAAATGGCGGCCTCACTCCCGGGGTCCTGCAAGGCCGCGCCACGGTTTTTGCTTGACGCGCCCCGACTCCCGGTCCCCCGGGCCGGCGCGCCCACCTTACCATAGTGTCCGCGGCTGTGGCTGCGGCAGCGGCTCGGGCTCCGGCTCTGTGGCACTGGGAGGAGGAGAGGGAGGGGCGGGCGGGCAGCGGCGAGTGCGGGGCACGCCGGGAGCTGCAGCCGGAGAGGCGGAGGCGGCGGCGGTGGCTGGGGGGCTGCGGGCGGCGGGCTGCAGGCGGCGGGCGGGGCAGTCACGTGGACACGCCCCAGGCCGGCCCTTCCGCCTCCCGGCCCCGCCCGCGTCCTCGACCTGACCCCGGCGCGCGCGACCCGCGGGCCTGGCCCGCTGCGCTGCGGCGGCTGGGGCCCCGGGGCCAGGCGGAGCCGCCTCCGGCTCGGGACACCACCCGTCAGCTGGCCCGGGAAAGCTCGACTCCCCGAGGGGCCCTTCCACGCTGCCTCCCCGAGGGCGCTGCTCCCGGGATTGGGCGCTGGCGAGGGCAGTGGTGCTCCAAGATGTCTTTCTTTTATTCACTGGGGTTTCCGCCGAAAGGGGTTAGTGTCCAGCGTTTTGAGGCATTTTGGAAAACACACTTGAGATGGTGTGAATTGTTTAGATTTCCTTCCTCTAATTAAATGAGAATAAACACTATGGGGGGGGGGTTACCTCAGTTGACTGAATTACTCAGCAAAAAGCGAAATGATAAACAGAAGTGGAAAATCACTTTCCCCAAGTCTGTGGTTGACATAACAACAACAGGGGAGAAACTGGGTAGTAACAGCCCTTGGTAATATTCTCTTGTATATTAGACTTCATAGGGTATGGATGTACTCTCTGCTGGTCGTCTTTTCTTCATGAAGTCCCGGCTGTGACAGCTGACATCGAATAAATGGACCCAAGAGTAGAGATTCCTCCTCCTTGGCAATCACAACCTCTTCTAGCAATGCCGCGTTACTGAGCCAAGGTTCTTCTCTAAACCTTTTTATTTATTTTTTTAATGTTTTATTTATTTCTAGGAGAGAGAGAGAGACAGCGTGAGCAGGGGAGGGTCAGAGAGAGAGGGAGTCACAGACTGAAACAGGCTCCAGGCTCCGAGCTGGCAGTCAGCACAGAGCCCGACGCGGGGCTCGAACCTGAACCGCGAGATCATGACCTAAGCGAAAGTCGGACGCTTAACCGACTAAGCCACCCAGGCGCCCCATTCTCTAAACCTTTTTAATACTTAAATATGTGTCCCGTTTACCATAGAAAAAAGTGTCACTTTATACTTGAGGACAATTTTCATAAATATTTCATCTTTGTGAGTTTATATGAAAATACCCTATTATCAGTGAGGCGATTTATGTGCTTATCTATAATGAAAGGAAGATTTAATAAAATGTTTAACTATTTTGGGTTGGTTTATGCTACCTTTTCTCCTAAACGTTGACTATTTCTTCCTAACTCTCTTCATTTGTAAAATTGGTAACTTAAATTTAAAGTCCTGATCAACAGTTAAACTTAACTTTGTGAAAAAGACTGGCACTAAGAAAAGCATCTTGTTTTTGCCTAAAACTGTTGGGATCCAAATTACAGATACACCTTGATACAAACTAAACCAGAGGTTTAGTGCACAGGCAAGAACTTTGGGTTGGGAGTGGGAGACTTGGGGATTAATCTTGGCACTGGCCCAGTCTCTGTAGCTTTGAAGGGTGTTCCACCCCGAAGACTTCAGATATTTCATCTGTAAAACAAGCTCTCATTAAATGATCTTCAAAGTCCTTTTTTTTTTTTAACGTCTTATTTATTTCTGAGAGAGAGAGAGACGGAGATACAGAATCCGAAGCAGGCTCCAGGCTCTGAGCTGTCAGCACAGAGCCCAATGTGGGACTCAAACACACGAACCATGAGATCGTGACCTGAGCTAAAGTCGGACACTTAACCGACTGAGCCACCCAGGCGCCCCTTTAAAGTCCTTTTCAGCTTTAGGGTGCCTGGGTGGCTCAGTTGGTTAAGTGTCCTCTAGCTCAGGTGATGATCTCATAGTTCATGGGTTCGAGCCCTGTATTGGGCTCTGTGCTGCACAGAGCCAGTTGGGGATTCTTTCTCTCCTTCATTCTCTGCCCATTCCTTGCTAGCTCTTACTCTCTCTCAAAATAAATAAACTTTAAAAAATTACCAAAAAAAGTCCTTTCCACCTTAAAATTCAGTTTCCTAGTGTACCAGTGTTTCTCAGGAAATGGTGTGTATATATATCAGGATTAAGTAAATTTAGTGATGGGAAATCATAACAAGAGGGGATTATGCCCTAGTTTGTGTGATAAATCCTTTCGTCCAAAATTTAATATATTTTAAATGGAGCATTTTAGGCATTGCCCAGCAAACATAGCCTAGTTTTTATGTCCACAGCTTGGGTTTCTTTTCTTAATGGAAAGATTGACTTAGTTTAGAGACAAAATTGAGAAGAAATTTCCCAGTGTCTAAGCATGAACCCCAAGCGAGTGGATAACAATACTTCATATTAGGCTGGTACTTTATAGTTTGTGAAACTGCTGGGGAAGAAAAACTTTCCTTTGCCCTTCAAGGTCTTCTGACTGGTCTGAAATAAGATTAACAAGAGACAGATTAACAGAGGAAAGTCAAATTTCATTTTGTATATAAAGGGAATCCAAATAAACATGAGATTCCAGGAGCACCTGGGTGGCTCAGTTGGTTAAGCGTCTGATTCTTGGTTTCAGCCCAGGTCATGATCTTGACTGATGAAGCTTTGTGGTGATGGTGGAGTTTGTGGGGTTCAGAGCCAACAGCCAAGAAAGAATTCTTGATGTCTTTTGTGCAAAAAGGTGATTATAGGGGGGCACCTGAGTGGCTTAGTTGGTTAAGCATCTGACTTAGACTCTGGTCATGATCTCACCATTTATGGGTTCGAGCCTCACGTTGGGCTCTGTGCTGACAGCTCAGAGCCTGGAGCCTGCTCAGATTCTGTGTCTCCCTCTCTCTCTGGTCCTTGGCTCATGCTTTGTTTCTCTCTGTCTCTAAAAAATAAATAAACGTTAAAAATAAAAAGGTGATTTTATTAAACAGGGGGAGAGGACCTATCGGCAGGAAGAGCTGCACTAGGGTTGTGACAGGTAACTGATTATATACCTTGGATTTGGGAGAGATAAAGTCAAAAGGGAAGTTTCCAAGAAATCACAGATTACTGGAGGCCTAGCTATTTATTGTCAAGGGAAGGTTGTTTTTCCCTTTAGCAAAGCATTAACATTAAGACAGTAGGGAGTTTCCAGAGGAGGCTTTACTCTGCCTGCCTCAAGTATTTGTCAACGGGCTGCAGGTTATAAGGAAATTCAATTTTACCTGCCGTTTTCTTCTTGCCTTCGTTCCCCATATCACCATGGAGGGGTGATGTTGGGGCTCCAGGAAAACTGAGTCTTCAGGTTTCTGGAAATGAGGCTATTGATAAGATTGCCTTAGTCTTGTAATTTACTAAGATATTTGTAAACTGATGGAGACTTGTCCTGCAGGACTCTGATCCCTATCAGTAAGCCATTTGTTTCTGTCCTTTCCTTTGTTCTTGGGCAGCCAGGAGTACCTGAGGAATGTCACACAGATCCCACCTGGGGGTGGGAGGGTGGGGGGGAGGTGCTAGGTAGGCTGGGGGCAAAGCACAAGCTAGCAAGGAAGGAAGGAAGGAAGGAAAGGCAGGTAAAATTTAATTTTCTTGTAATCTGAAACCATGACAAATACTTGAGACAAATGCGGAGTATAACATTTCTCCAGGCACCCCCTACTATCCTAATGTTAATGCCTTACTTGAGGCGGGGGAGGAGGGGGGGGAACCTTAGCTTGACAATATCAAGGTCTCAGGTATTTTAGGAGTCCTCTTTCACATATCAAAGTCCCTCTGGAGGCCTCCCTTTTGACTTTACCTCCCCCAAGTTAATAGTACACAGTGAGCCGGTGCAGCTCTTCCTGCCAAAGGGTTCTGTCCCTGTGTTCTGATAGAATCACCTTTTTTGCACCAAAGACATCTTCAAGAATTCTTTCATGGTGGTCAGCTCTGGACCCCCACCCCCCCACCATCACCCCCAAACCTCATCAATCTCGTGGTTCGTAGGATTGAGCCTCGCATGGAATCTGTGCTCACAGGGTGGAGCCTGCTTGGGATTCTCTCTCCTCTCACTCTCTGCCCCTCCCTGCTTGCATGTGTGCACGTGCAGTGACGCACGCTCTCTCTCTCTTTCTCATTAAACATTAAAAACAAACAAACAAACATGAGATTCCAAAGACAAATCAGGCAAAGTACATATGCTATTTTGTTTTGTTTTGTTTTAAGTTAGCTCTATGTCCAATGTGAGGTTTGAACTCATAACCCTGAGATCCAGAGTTACATGCTCTGTAGACTGAGCTAGATAGGTGCCCCCAAATGAAGTATATATGTCATCCTGAACTAAGGAGGAGTAGGACTTCAAAGGGAAGGAAGACAATTCACAGGAAGAAAGGAAAGAGTAAATATTTGGTAAAAATATGATTGCTGGGGGGCGCCTGGGTGGCTTAGTCAGTTAAGCATCCGACTTTCGCTTAGGTCATGATCTCGCGGTTTGTGCGTTCGAGCCCCGCGTCGGGCTCTGTGCTGACTGCCAGCTCAGAGCCTGGAGCCTGTTTCAGAGTCTGTGTCTCCCTCTCCCTCTGACCCTCCCCTGCTCACGCTGTCTCTCTCTCTCTCTCCTAGAAATAAATAAAAAAAAAATATATTAGAAAAAAAAAAAATGATTGCTGGGCCATCCAGAAACAATGGGACATAGAGAGGACTTTGATCAAATAGGCCTTGCTAGTTTCCTCTCTATAGTTCATATTTTGATGTCATTATCTGTGGTGATAATTCTCTTCCTGGAGTATGTCCTCTATCTAAATTCCTTTAGGCAATTAGTGGCAAAGCTCAGAATCTTTTCCCGAGTCTTTTGGGCCTTGATTATTTTCAGCTCAAAATAATCTTCATGCCAAAGTGGCACATCTTGGGGCTATTCTTTCCGAATGCCTACAAAATCTTTCTCTTTCTTTCTCTCTCTTGAAGTTCCACAGAAATCATGGAGAATGGATCCCCAGTGCTCTAAACATTTGCTTTGTCTGGGTATCACAAACTCTTCTCCTTCCTGGACTCTTCCTTTCAGGGTCTCCCTCCCTCCTCAGCCTTGAAATTTGAAGACGAGAGATTCCACAAAAGCATACAACCCTGACAGAGATCAGGTCTGACATCTAGATTAGATGTCAGGATGTCTCCCATCAAAACTGGGATTCCAAAGATGTTAGTCACTCCCAGCTGTGACATCAAACCTTCTGCAAACTCCTTCCCCCGCCCCCCACAAGCTCCACCCCTTGGCAGAGTTAATAATTTCCATATACTAGGATGTTTTTCCTGAAGATATTTTCACCTTTGCACATATCTTATTGCATTGTAATAGTTTGTTTATGTGTTCTGCCACCCTGCTAGACTATAAATTCCTTGAGGATCTGAATCCTCCTCAATCTTTGAATTTCTGGAAACTGGAATATAGTAGGTGCTCAATTATAATGAAGTAATACACTTAAGATGCTTTAGTGCTATAAAGAGAACAAAAAGGAAGCTCTTGAAGATCATTAGGTCTTTCTATGGGCCCTTGTTAGGGGCCAGTAACCTCAGGGCCTCAGGGCCAGTAACAACTCCTTCTCTTCATACCTCTTGTTTATGATCAGAACCTACCACCACTTGGTAAAGGGACAGCATTACCAAGCATTGCTGCATGAATTTTGGTCCCTGTGTAGTGGAGGGATCTGAGTGTCAGACATTGTATGTATTAAGTTCCTGTGACTGCTGTAACAACTTACCATGAATTTAATAGCTTAAAACAATATCAGTTTATTGTCCTACAGTTCTAGAGGTCAGAAGTCAGAAATGAGTCCTACAGGGCTAGAGTCAAGGTGATGGCAGCACTACTTGCTTTTGGAGGCTGTAAGAGGAAAATCTGCTTCCTTGCCTTATCTAGCCTTGAGAGGCTGCCTGCATTCCTTGGTTTATGGCCCCATATGGCTTCTGTCTTCACATCTCTCTCTCTCTCTTTTATTTTTTTTATTTATTTATTTTTTTTTAAATTTTTATTTATTTTTAGGAGAGAGAGAGACAGCGTGAGCAGGGGAGGGTCAGAGAGAGAGGGAGTCACAGACTGAAACAGGCTCCAGGCTCTGAGCTGGCCGTCAGCACAGAGCCCGACGCGCTCGAACCCACGAACCGCGAGATCATGACCTGCCAAGTCGGACGCTAACCGACTAAGCTACCCAGGCGCCCTCTCTCTCTTTTAAAGTTTATTTATTTTTGAGAGAAAGACAGAGTGCAAGCAGGGGAGGGGCAGAGAGAGGGAGACACAGAGTCTAAAGCAGGCTCCAGGCCCTGAGCTGTCAGACCAGAGTCGGATGTGGGGCTCAAATTCGTGAACAGTGAGATCATGACCTGAGCCCAAGTCAGATACTTAACCAACTGAGACACCCAGGTCCCTAGTCTTCACATCTCTGATTCAATGAATTTGTCTCCTGCCTCCCTTTTTCATTTCTGAGGACCACTGTGAATATCTAGGACCCACTGGATAATTTAGGATGATCCCCCAGCTCAAAGTCATTAACTTAATCACATCTGCAAAGTCTCTTTTGCTCTGTAAGGTAACATAGTCAACAAATTCGGGGACTTCAGATGGGGACTTCTTTAGGGGATATTTAAAAAAAAAGAACAAGCCCCAAGTAGAGTCATTTGTCCCCCTACCTCTCATGATAGCAACCCAATAATTATTTACAATTTCAACCTATCCAGGAATGTGACCTTTGAAAAGTCGATCGGAAAATTTCTGATCAGCACAAGTGAGGCAGTCTGCATGATACAAACCCTGCTGTACCCCCCACCCCCATCAAAAGATGTCCTGTCCTCAAACAGACCTTTCTTTTGCTAATAACTCCGTTGCCCCACTTTCCTTCCTATACTTTATACAACTCCTCAGAACATCTCTCTACTTGCTAGAGGGATGCTGCCCGATTCATGAATCATTTCATAAAGCCAGTTAGGTCTTCAGCCTTACTTGGTTGAATTTAATTTTTTAACAGGGGCCATTTTTCTGTCTCCCACACCACATCTGTTCTCTTTAGCAATTTCAAGCCCAAGCAAATAAGTAACAGATGGGACAGAAGGACCCTAACCAATCCAGTACTAGAAGGCACATCTAAGCTGTAATTTTCCATTTGCTGGACTGCACGTGGATGGCAGCAGCCCACAGCTGTTTAGGAACTAAGTGAGAGTAACCTCATGGAGATGGATCTGAATGGAATCTCAGCTCTGACTCATGGTAGTGCTGCAATTTTGGGCCATTTACTTAACTTGTCTATGGCTGTTTCCTCCTGTGTAAAATGGGGATTATGTTACCTCTCTGAATTATGGTCAGGATCAGGTGAGATTATATATGTAAAGCTCCTTCCAGTACAGGCATAGGAATCCTAAAGGCCATTGTTAGCACCGTGAAGTGGAGGTGAGAGCATGATTTTACCAATGATGGGGTTCAGGGTAGGCCGCCCCAAATTGTGCCACTTTGGCATATTGATTATTTAAACTTTGTTTAAAGTTTATTTATTTTTGAGAGAGAGACAGAGTGAGAGCAGGGGAGGAGCGAAGAGAGGGGAGACACAGAATCTGAAGCAGGCTCCAGTGTCTGAGCTGTCAGCACAGAGCCCGACTCGGGGCTCAAACTCATGAACAGTGAGGTCATGACCTGAGTCAAAGTCAGGTGCTTAACTGACTGAGCCACCCAGGTGCCCCAGCATATTGATTATGTTAAATTAAAGTTACTTAAGAACATCCAGTGCAAACAGCACACTCTGATCCTTCTCTGTGCCCCGAAAACAGGAAATATATCTCCCATGTGAAAGGTACCCTTCCTGTACTATGAGGAGGAGAAGAGACATCCTTATCACCAGAGATAGGGAATTCAGGCCCAAGAAGGCTGTATAAACAGCCCTTGTTACTTCCTTACTAGCTTCCAACCCAAGCTCAAATTTCTTTGTCTTGCTAATTCCTCACACATTTATTATTTCTTTGTCTAAAAGGGATAAAAGCTGCCTGCTTTGAGCTTCACATTTCTATGAGCTGTTGTATGTACGAAATTAAGTGGTTTTTTTCCCAGTTAATCTGTTTTTTTAATGTTTATTTATTTTTAAGAGAGAGAGAAAGAGAGAGAATGAGCTTGAGTGGCGGAGGTGCAGAGAGAGAGGGAGACACAGAATCTGAAGCAGCTCCAGGCTCTGAGCTGTCGGCACAGAGCCTGATGAGAGACGAGGGGCTTGAACCCACGAACTGGACCGTGAGATCATGATCTAAGCCAAAGTTGAACGCTTAACTGACTGGGCCACCCAGGCACCCCTCTTTTTAATCTGTTTTATGTCTATTTAATTATTAGGGCAGCCAAAGAATCTAGGAGGAGGAAAGGAAGTTTTCCTCCCCTACACCAACTCACAGGCAACAGTCATGAAACAATGCCAGGCTTCGTGGGTACTAATTTTTAAGACTCCACTTAAGTATGTTTATTCAAGATTCCTTAGAAAAGCAGAAAAGTGAACATCCCCTTCTGCATATTCTCCCGAGAAACAAACTAGATGGAGTTGCTGTGGTGTGTAAATGTTTAGAATAATTTTTTAATTTCTATCGACGCCATTGGATCTGGAAGATTATGCGGCCCCACTCACTGTCAAGACATGTCACGCTCGACTCCCACAGCCACTTCCTGACAAAGACAAATGTGAGCGTAAGGACCTTCACCACTTCAAAATGTACCTTTCTACCCACATGCCTTCTTTATTCTGACATATCCTTCCTAACCCACGCGTGAGCCAGAAGACTGGTTAAGGAGGCAAGTCATGTATTTTTCTAAATTCAAGTTGGAACTTTGCACAAGAAAATAAACATAGTGGGAGATGGTGTGTCAGAGTCTGATCTGTGTGACTCACTCTCTGATCCACCAAACTCACTTTGGGTCTTACACGTCTCATTTCTTGTTCTTTCTAACTTAGGAACATGACCTCACAGTGAAGGAACTTAGCGTTAGGCCGCGTGATGAGGCAATGAGGTAGAGAGTAGCAGCAATGAAATGCAGGAAGTAGTGAAATGTTGTTTGAAGCAGTTGCAAACTCTACATTTATAGATGCGACTTGCAATGTGTTAACCCACGGACACGTTTATCACATCCATCTACCAGTGATTTATTATTAATTGAATCATGATAATAAGTAGCAGCTGGTTACCTAAATTATACAACCATACAAAAACATTTGAGGAAACTTGATAGTAATTTATTGAAGGCGGAAATTCTTTGTTTAGCATCCTTTACTACAAGAGTTGTAGATTTTTTAATCATAGAAAATCACATAGACAGGAAAAGCATTACATATGAAAACTATATGTTAACAGACATGGATAAGAATAGGCAAGAGATCAAAAGCTAAATCAAGAATGACAAAAGCTTATGCAGTCATTCATCTCTGTTTCATTTATTGAGCACATCTTCTAGAAGCTGAGAATGCAAAGATAAAAATAACATAATTCCTGCCTTGAAGAGTCAGTTCTGTGAGACAATAGCAAGGAAGTCAATGATTGTGCAGCAATTGCATACATGCCCCAATGGCATGTGCCTTGCATGGGCTGGGGGCACAAAGAGCGAGTCCATAGGGACAAGTGAGAGTTCACTAGGCAGATAGGGAAGGGCATTCAAAGCAGAGGGAACCTAATGTACAAAGTCACAGCAGTATGAGTAAAGCATAAGAAACCCCAGGTAGTTTGCGATCACTAGAGGCCCTACACTGGGCAAGGGATGAAGATGGAGGGGTAGGAAGTATCAGCTCCTATGAGCCTTGTATACAATCCTACAGTCAGAATTTTACTCTGCAGGTATTGAGGGAGACGACAAAGATACTTCAAATATGTTTTTTTAATTTAATTTTTTAAATGTTTATTCATTTTGAGAGAATGAGAGAGAGAGAGAGAGTGTGTGAGCAGGGGAGGGGCAGGGAGAGAAGGAGAGAGAGAATCCCAAGCAAGTTCTGTGCTGTCAGTGCACAGAGCCCAACGTGGGGCTCAATCTCAAAAAGTGTGAGATCATGACCTGAGCTGAAATCAAGAGTTGGACGCTTAACCCACTGAGCCACTCAGGCACCCCAGTACTTCATTCTTTTTTTCATGGTCAAATACTATTTGGTTGCACACATACACCACATTTCCTTTTTCCATTCATTAATTGATGGGCCTTTCAGCTGTTTGTACTTTTTGGCTCTTGTGAATAATGCTGTCATTAACATTCATGTACAAATTTTTGCACGAACATATATTTTCATTTCTCTGGGGTATATACCTGGCAGTGGAGTTACTGGGTCATATGGTAACTTCATGTTTAAAATTTCGGGGACCTGCCAAACTTTCCCAAAGCGGCCACACATTTTGCCACCTCATTCACGATGTTCCGATTTCTCTACATCTATAACACAATTGTTTTTGTTTGTCTTTTTTATTTTAGTCACCCTGCTGAATGTGAGGTGGTACATCATTGTGGTTTTGATTTGCATCTTTTCATGTGCTTATTGGTCATTTGTGTATCTTCTTTGGAGAAATGTCTGTTAATATCTTCAGTTCAGTTTTTAAAAATTGGTTATTTGTCTTTTTATTGAGTTTTAAGAGTTCTTTATATATTTTGAATATAAGTGCCTTATAAGATATAGGACTTAGGAAAAAATTTCTCTCATTCTGTGGGTTGTGGGTTGTCTCTTCAGCTTCTTTTCTTTTTTTTTTTTTAATGTTTATTTTTAAGAGAGAGCATGAGCGAAAGCGGGAGAGGGGAGACACAGAATCCGAAGCAGGCTCCAGGCTCTGAGCTGTCAGCCCAGAGCCTGACATGGGGCTCAAATTCACAAACCATGAGATCATGACCTGAGCCAAAGTCGGACACTTAACCGACAGAGTCATCCCGGTGCCCCTCTTTTCAGTTTCTTAGGGATGCCCTTGGAAGCAGAAAACTTTGACATTTTGATGAAGTCTAGTTTATCTATCTCTTCTTTTGTCCTTGTGTTTTGTTGTTAAATCTAAGAAACCATCACCTCATCTATGTTTACAAAGATTCTCTTCTTTTTAATTTTATTTTAGAGAGAGAGAGAGAGAACACTTGACTGGGGAGAGGAGCAGAATCTTTTCTTTTTAAATTAATTAATTTTTAAATTTACATCCCGGTTAGTTAGCATATAGTTCAATAATGACTTCAGGAGTAGAATCTAGTGATCCATCCCCTATGTATTGTTATATACTGCTCATCCCAACAAGTGTCTTCTTAATGCCCCTTGCCCATTTAGCCCATCCCTCCACCCACATCCCCTCCAGCAACTCTGTTTCTTCTCTGTATTTAAGAGTCTCTTATGTTTTGTCCCCCTCCTTGTTTTCATATTATTTTTGCTTCCCTTCCTTTACGTTCATCTGTTTTGTATCTTAAACTCATATGAGTGAAGTCATACGATATTTGTCTTTCTCTGACTGGCTAACTTCACTTAGCATAACGCCCTCTAGTTCCATCCATGCAGTTGCAAATGGTAAGATTTCATTCTTTTCAAGAACTAATACTCCAATACACACACACACACACACACACACACACACACACACACACACCACTTCTTCTTTATCCATGCATCTGTTGATGAACATTTGGGCTCTTTATTATTTTTTTGTTGTTTTTCAAGTATTGAGTTCCTACTCTGTGCCAAGACCTGTGCTAGGCGCTGGATCGAAGATGAACAAAACAAATATGGGCCCTGCCTTCATGCAGTTTACAGTCTAGTACAAAAATAGCAGGGATCATATAGATTAGGAGCATTAAAGATCCATTGGCCTGTTGAGGAGCCCTCCAAAGACAACAGCATGGAAAAAAGAAGCATGGCTTTTCAGAGAAAATAAAAGGTCAGTGAAGCTACAGGGTAGTGGACAAGAGGGAGAGCACTGCAAGATGAGGCTGAAATGGTTAGGGGCCAACTAATGCAGGTCCTGTAAAACCGATCCCAAACGCCACGTTGAAGCTCCCCACTCACCTCCCACCACCTCCTGTCCCTTGTCCCGCTCCTCCCCCCCACCCCGTCCCTCTACCCCGGGGCTCCAGCAAACTCACCGGGATCGCTGCGGTTGCTTTAAGTTTTAAGGGAAACACAGCGACATCTCTCGGACACCACGGGAACTTACTAACAACCTCGTTCACACTTCAATCCCGCCGTTCTTTGGAGGAGTTTTCCGATGTTGGTGATAGAAAGCTAGTCCCTCAAGAGGATCCGTGTGGAGCAGAAAATGAAGGTGGCTGTTTCCAATCTGATTCCACGGTTTAAGAAGTTATGTACTGTCCAGCAGGCGCTATTAGGACATATATTAAGTCGCTTGAACTTAACTAGTCACTAAACAGAACTGTTAGCGATTTCTTTGCGCCCAAGAGCACCTTGAAAACAAATTACTGAGGTATTAAGCGCACCTTGAACTGATAAATATGGCAGCTTCTACTGTTAAGGATTTTGGAATTTTATTCCAAGTGTTACAGGAAGCTATTAAAAGGTTTACAATAAGGGAGAGTGGCATGGAGTCTTTAATATTTTCCAGTAAAATGGTGGTTCAAAATTCTAGACATTTAGCCTAAAGTGATTTTGCTGTCAATTACGTATCCAATTATCACAATGTCTTAGGTTTAAATTTCCAAATTCTAATTAAGGACTGCAATGTTTTCCTCCCTAACAGACAACTTTGCCCCGAGGCTAAAGACCAATCCAGAACCAAAGCAGAAGCACGTGTCTTTCAATGGCTTTTAAATTGTTTATGTCTTCACAAATTGTCTACATCTTCAACTATGCCAGTGCACATACTTTATAACATTTTCTGTAGGGTCATTTTCTTTTCCTTATTTGTTCTTTATATATTCAGTTCTTTATATATTCAGTATACCAACTTTTTGTCTGTTATATGCATTGCAAAGATCTTCTCCCATTCTCTGGGTGATCTTTTCATTTTGTTTATGGTGTCTCCTAAATAAAGTAGTTTAAAAAAATCATGTGAGAGAATGTATCAAGTTATTCCATTAGGTTTGTGCCTTTTCTTTTACATTATAGGTTGTCTTCGTTTCCTCTGCTTCCTGCTTTGATCTTTCCCTCCCATCTTCCTCTCCTTACCCTCCTCCTCCTCCTTTCTTCTCCCTACTTCCCGTTCTCACCAACCTTTTCTCCTTTCTTTCAAGAAATCCTTCCCCACTAGATATTTGATGAGCTCAAGAAATCAGTATTAAAGCCTTTTTAATGTAATAATGATATTAAGGTCATTTCTTTTGTTTAGAGGGCCTTTCCTTTTAGAGATACATTCTGAAATATTTACAGATGAAATGGCATGATGAATGGAATTTTTCTCAAAATGATATGGAGAATGGGGGACAGATAAAGCAGGATTGGCATGAGTTGCAATTATTGAAGCTGAGTAATAGGTACATGGAAGTTCATTGTACTAGTCTAAGTAATAATAAAAAGCATATAGAGGTGGTGGTGGCTCAGTTGGTTGAGCCTCTGACTCTTGATTTCATCTCAGGTCATGATCCCAGGATCATGAGATCAAGCACCATGTCGGGCTCTGCGCTGAGCGTGGTGCCTGCTTGGGATTTTCTCTTTCATTCTTTCTTTCTCAAAAAAAAAAAAAAAAAAATTAAAAGAAATGAATTTTAAAAAGCACGTGCGCGCACACACACACACACACACACACACACACACACACACACACAGGTATGTACCCAGAGAGAGATGAAATCCTTTCCAACCTTGATAAGTTTTTTTTCCTATACATTCTTCAAATGTTAAAATTGTTCTTTGTGCGTAGGCTTCAAATACCTGGATGACTCTGACGGAAGGCTATAGAAGAGCATTAGAGAACAGGCTTTTATTGAGCTCTCCAAGATGGTCAAGAAGGAATGCTTGTGTGGTTGGCTGTGTCCTATGATGGTTTTTACCCTAGGAAAGCCCTTTCCAAACCAATGAGGCCAGTTTGCCTTGGCTATGTGGAAACATACTTTTCAATCCAAATTTGAAGAATGATGCTCATTATTTTCTATAAAGTAGGACTAACCAAAGGGGTATTTTACATTTATGAAAAGATTTTTTAAACCCTTCTCTTCTTCACCATTTAACCTTTTTTGGCCATAAGTCCAAATATTCTTAAAAATGTGATAATTGCATTATATTTCTAAGGAAAAGAATTTTGCTAAAGCCTTCATCTCAAAAAGTTAGCTTTTTACGATTCTGCTCTTGGAATTCCTACCTCCAAAGTAACATGGACGTTTAGAGATGTAGAGTTCTTTCACATTTGGGCAGGGGCAGTGGTAGATGTACTAGATCTAGATCTAATAGAAAAGAGTAGGTTTTTTTGTTTTGTTTTGTTTTGTTTTGGTTTTGTTTTTTTAATCTGCTGGGATTTCTAACATAAGTGAACTCTGAACACACTTTCTCTAATTCTAATTCTAATTCTCTAATTCTAACTCTACCAGATGTAGCCATAGCGGGTCCATGAACTTATAACTTGCTGTAGTTACAGATCTCTTGCTTTCTATTAAACAGGATGGATTTCCACCTGTTCTTTTATTTTGTAGCTTGCTTATTTCCCTCCAAGAAATTGTCAAGAGATGATCAGGAATAGTAGACCCTTTATCTTTATCCTAAAAGATGGCATTGTTAGGCCACCCAGTAAGTGAAACAAATACAGTACTTTGCAGACTCTGACATAGTTGGTTTACACTTTAGAGAGAAAAAAAGCTGAGTTGAAATGGAGACTTATGGCCATAGATATGGTCTATCTGAGAGTATGTTCCTTGAGTATGTGAAAACAATGTCTATCACAGTGTTGTTGGGTAGAAGGTTCTGTGAATGTTGATTAGATCCTATTGGTTGATGGTGTTTAGTTTTATTTACTTGCTGATTTTTTGCCTCATAGTTCTATTAGTTTTTGAGAGAGTTATAGGTGAAGTCTTCACCTATAACTGTGGATTTGTCTATTTCCCTTTTCAGTCCTATCAGTTTTTATTTCACATGTTTTGCAGACCTAAATGCATACACATTTAGAATTAACATTCTTGGTGGATTGATCCTTTCATTATCATATAATGTTCCTTTCTGTCTTTGGTATTCTTTTTATGTTTATTTTTTGAGAGACAGAGACAGAGTATAAGCATGGGAGGGGCAGAGAGAGAAAGACACAGATTCGAAAGCAGGCTCCAGGCTCTGAGCTGTCAGCACAGAGCCCAATGCAGCGCTCAAACCCATGAACCATGAGATCATGACCTGAGCCAAAGTTGGACGCTTAACTGACTGAGCCACCCAGGTGCCCCTTTGTCAAATAATTCTAACATGTCATGTTGATGTTGGCATCTTTCTCTTTTTCATTCGTTTTGAGATTTTCCTGGTTTGTAGTATGAGTAATTTTTTACTGAAAGCCAGGTGTTTTTGTATTATGGAACTCTGGACCTTATTTAAATTTTTTTTGATGTTTTATTTATTGTTGAAAGAGAGAGTATGAGCCAGGGAGAGGCAGAGAGGGAGACACAGAATCAGAAGCAGGCTGAGACTCTGGACCTTATTTAAATCTTCTTAGCTAACTTTCTCTGACACCACTGACAGGGAAAGCCTGGGAACTACCTTGTAATTGCTAGATGCCAAAGTCCAAGTTTCCCACTCAGCCTTTGATGACACCAGGAATGGGGGTTCCCATTATGGCTGGTCGGTGGTATGCATCTAGGCATCGCCTCATCTCCGACATTCTAGGGGAGGCAGGAGATACCTCACTGTGGGCTGGTGGGGATGAAAGTCCAGGCTTCCAGTTTGGTCTTTGCTGACACAACTCCAGTAGGGGTGTTGAGGCACCTCATTTTATCTTTGAAGGTGGAAGTCTAGGCTTGTCAGTTGATTTTGGGCCAGGTTTTTCTGTAGTGTTTGGCTGGAAGGCAATGGTTATTGTCTAAATGTTTTATTTTCCTAGGATGCTCCTTTTCTGGTCCTTCGGAAAAACTTTTGTTGTGACTTGTTTTGCTCATGCTCTTTAGAATTTCCAGTTGCCAGCCTCTTAGGTTTGTCTGGATATAGCAATTAAAAAGAAAACCCAGGTAACTCATCATCAGATCCCAAGGTCCCTAGTCAGTCTGCCTTCTTTCCAACTTTCAGTCCTAAGTTTGCTTTATACTTGGCACACGGGATATTTGTTTTTAAGTTTTTTTTTTTTTTTTTTAAATGTTTTACTTATTTCTGAGTAAGAGAAAGAGACAGCGTGAGCAGGGCAAGGTCAGAGAGTGAGGGAGACACAGAATCTGAAGCAGGCTCTAGGCTCCGAGCTGTCAGCACAGAGCCCGATGTGGGGCTCCGAACCCAAGAACCATGAGATCATGACCCGAGCCGAAGTTGAACGCCCAACCGAGCCACCCAGGCGCCCCAGGATTTCGGTTTTTAATTTTGTAGCACGATTAGGGAAAAGGATGCTTACTTAATTGTCCCAGTAGAAGTCTGCCTAAGTATCATTTTTAAAATTGTTTTTTTCTCTTCTTGGGTTTTTGGATCACATTTTGGCAATTTTCTTCCCAGTCTACATTTTCAATAAATGTATAGTTCTATGAGGGTTTTGGATTTACATGGGGTTTCAGTTCAGGTCTAATTTGTAGGTTTTATCTCCAACTGCCTGTAGTATTAAGCCATTAAGACCATCAACTTTCTTTTACCAGCTGCCTACCCTAACCGGGACAGCTCAGGCTTCAGCTCATGTCACTGTCAGAAGGGTTTTTCAACCACTCTCTTGTGCACTCAGCTATGAGTTTAAACAGATGCCCATTGTGTTTTAGTTAACATTTCTGGATGTTT
Source organism: Proteles cristata cristata (assembly GCA_017311185.1). Taxonomy (NCBI): domain Eukaryota; kingdom Metazoa; phylum Chordata; class Mammalia; order Carnivora; family Hyaenidae; genus Proteles; species Proteles cristata. The sequence continues at coordinate 123,463 of JAESUZ010002035.1, forward strand.
AAAAAATTTATATATTTTATCATGGTAAAACATACATACACGTTAAAGTTTCCATTTTATTTTTTAAGTAAACTCTACCTTCAACGTGGGCTCAAACTCATGCCCCTGGGATGAAGAATTGCATGGTCTACCAAATTAGCCAGCCAGGCACCCCTAAACTTTCCATGTTAACCATTTTTTAAAATGTTTTTCTTTTTTTAAAAAAGTTTCTGAGAGAGAGACACACAGAATCTTAAGACAGACTCCAGGCTCTGAGGTAGCTGTCAGCACAGAGCCTGACGCGGGGCTCGAACTCACGAACCATGAGATCATGACCTGAGCCGAAGACTGACCGACACTTAACCGACTGAGCCACCCAGGCACCCTCATGTTAACCATTTTTAAAGTTGTGGTTTCTTTTTTTAAATGTTTTTATTTTCGAGAGACAGAGTGTGAGCAGGGGAAGGGCAGAGAGAGAGGGAGAGGGAGACACAGAATCCGAAGCAGGTTCCAGGCTCAGCACAGAGCCCAATGCCAAGAAAGAGAATGAATAGAAAGATTAAAGGTCTGCTTGGTCATTTGTACACCATTAAATTGCTAACACCCTGATGTTCCTGCATGTTTTTTCTAATCTAAAGGTTTGCTTTGATATCTTTGCTTAATATTGCATGCTCTCTTGAACTGTGAGTATAAGGCTAATGCGGAATACGTGGTTTATGCACAATCTTCCTCATGTCGCTCGTGAAATTAACCTTAGCACTATGTCCACTGTTTTTTTTGAAACTAAAATAATGAACTCACATGTGTGCAACCATACTTCCTTTTCTCTGAGAAAAAGCCCCAGACACTTAAATATTTTAACACTGGAAAAAAATAGCAAATGAGAGAATGAACATATTTGGAAGAACAATGTTCAAAGTATGACACAGCTATTAAATTTTGGCTTCTCACACATTTCTGAATTTGCTAAAATATTAATAAGGATCCTGTAGTCAATATTAATTAGATCTTGTAGCCAAACATACATGGGAACGAAATCCAAAGTTTGGAAGATAGCAGCTTTTCCTATTCTCATTCTCTCGTTAGTACATATTGTGAGGACGTGGCTGAAGAACAGGACAGTGATCCTTAGAAACTATAAATAAAAAAGGAAAATAAGGGGCACCTGGGTGGCTTGGTTGGTTAAGCATCTGACTTTGGCTCAGGTCATGATCTCACGGTTCGTGGGTTTGAGCCCCGCATTGGGTTCTGTGCTGACAGCCAGCTCAGAGCCTAGAGCCTGTTTCAGATTCTGTGTCTCCCTCTCTCTCTGACCCTCCCCTGCTCATGCTGTCTCTCTCTCTCAGAAAGAAAATAAAAACACTAAAATAATTAAAAAATATTTGCAACTATCTTAAAAAAAAGGAAAATAAACATAGGCTTACAATGTCTGGGTGGCTTGGTCGGTTAAGCGTCCGACTTTCACTTAGGTCATGATCTCACGGTTCGTGGGTTCGAGCCCCGCGTCGGGCTCTGTGCTGACTGCCAGCTCAGAGCCTGGAGCCTGTTTCAGTCTGTGACTCCCTCTCTCTCTGACCCTCCCCTGCTCATGCTGTCTCTCTCTCTCTCTCTTTCCTGGAAATAAACAAAACATTAAAAAAAAATTAAAAAAAAAATTCTACAAAAAATGTGACGTTGACTATTATCTGACATGAATACATGTACATACACATTCATTCATTTTCCCACTCTTTTTTATCGTTCAGAGATAAATCTGCATATGCCTCATCTTCCTGGAGGTAGCCTAGTGTATTGGAAATATGGAATTTCAAAGCCTGCTCTCATGTATCTTGGGCATGTACCTACAAAAAAATTTGTCTGAGTCAAAACCTCCCTTGAAAAATAGAGTAACAGCCCAAATCCCTACAGGATTGGCTTAGCATACAAAACATTTCCCATAGCTATTAGGTCTGAAGGGTATAAACTTTTGTATTCGTGGGCTTGGCATACAACAAGATGTGTTAATTCTTTCCCTTCTGGCACTCTCTTGCAATTATAAATTAAGTGATTTTCAAAATACAATTTATCTGGGGTTGGAAATTGAGCTCAGCAAGTGGTGCCTAGCTGATAGAAATGTCTCAACTATCTTGGACTTCAGTTTTCAATGATGTTTCTGTTCCACCCATTCCATTTTGTAGTCCTTTCTCCTTGAAGAAAAACATAAACTCAAAGTAGAAGTTGAAAAATGCTATTTTCTTGGTCAACATTACATTCCCAGCTGCTACTATGAATGTTATGTGTGGATGTCAGCCTTCTTGCTGTTTCAAGTACTGTGGATATGTATGGGAGTAAGTAATGATTTCGGTATCTAAGAAAATCTGGGCTGGACAGATTAAAAAGCAATGTCTTTAATTTTAACAGAGTCTGAGAAAGGCAACATAAAAATTGCCAAGTCTTCATACTGACTTTCAGACTTAAGTAATTAGTTGGCCAGAATTTTCCTTCTTAGTGTTTATTGTCTAGAAGAAAAGCAAATAAAAATGCTAGTTGTTATTAATATTGAAAAGTGAAGAATACTAAGTAATCAGGGAATTTACTATTGAAGTGTACTTACATTTTAGAATTCTCTCCTGAATGAATATTGAAGTAAAATATTCTAAGAAATTCGGTTATTAGCATATGAAAGGATTACAAATATACCAGTAGATACAGTTGTGAACATAATTCATGCAAAGAATCTAGAGTTGATCATCTCAAAGCATATGAGGAAGAAACAAAAGAGGGTAACTCCCCAAATAAACAAACATAATTAAATGAAAGTATGGTACTATCAAGATTTTAACTGAGAAAACAGGATGATTCTACTGCCTTCCCAAAAGCCCAAGAGAGGACACCTGTATTTTGCATCTTAAAAAGGAACAGCTAGTCCTAGCTGAGGCCTCTGTATGTCTTCCATACCTAAGAAATATCACCTCCTATTTAAAGAATGTTGGGTGGCATTTCTGAACCAGGTGGGCATATTCCAAACTTTCTTTCTTCCTTTTACAGAGAATCCCTATCACGGACTGTTGCTGTTACCCATGCGGGGTATCTTACCTCTCAAGGGCTGGGGCAGGAAAGATGCACTTCACTGCCATAGACGCTCAGGTACAATACATTAGCTCCTATGGTCTGTATGTATCACATGCAATAGTGCAATTCTGATTTGTAAAAATTCCAGATTGCGAATACTTGAAAAACATGTATCATTTTATTTGTACACTTAAAAAGTTGTACATAGAAACTTATAATACAGTTCTGTAAAACTGAAGGAACTGTCAGGAAAAAGGGAGGGTGTTACCTTTTACTGATTGTTCATTAAGAAGTTAGAGAAATAAAACAAAAACACGGTAAAATGTTTAAAAAATTAAAGAACATTTTCAGGTACAAATTTTATAAATACAAAACAAATTCACAAATTATTTCGAATGCTAAATAAATATCTAGTTAATAAACTCAGACTTAATACCTCTAGCCAGCACTGGTACAGCACTTCAAGGATATAAAATTGGATGCATTCATGTGTAGTGTTGAATGAATGTGCTCATTAAACAATTCTTAGACATATATGCTTTTTCCCCTAAACTGTGCCATAATAGAAGATTTATCTGTATGGATAAATCTCCCTTAACACCACATTTCTAAAAAAAAAAAAAAAAAAATCAATGGTAAAATGAATCACAGGTGAAAAAATATTTTCAAAGATATTGGGACACATGAATGATCTCAAAATGTACAAAAACCTCTGTAAACCAGTACTGTAACCAATACATCTATCAAACTTATTAGATACTGAACAAAACTGTAGCAAAGGCAATCTTTCCTACATTCTCCTGAGTGCTTAATATTAAAATTGAGAATATAGTGCAGGCCACACTTCAGTGTGGTCAATCAGTTGTTATTGCTTTTTATATATAATATATATGTCTGCTTTAGAGCATGATTTAATGTTCCATTTTTATGAACAATTTGTCTTTCTCAAATATATCCTTTAGAAGGACAAAATTAGATTCGTGACTTCTTTGCAGCTGGTGGTGTGCTAACTTGATCCACATTCCCAGGCACGACATGGAGTCCAAGTTTTTGAGCTTGAATATGAAAAAATGCTTGAAGCCTAGTTCCAGCTTTTGCTTCACTTGTGTTACGAGGGTTGTACTCAAAGCAGTTTGAAAACATTAACTCAATATCATCGATAAATTCCGCTGGGAGGAAAAAACCAAATGAGATTAGAATAAAAGTACATAAATTATAAATATACATTTTGTTTGTATCACAGACGGAAACATCAGTAAGAACACAGAAGCCCACTTTTTTCTTTAGAAATTGAAGCCTATGGGGCACCTCGGTGGCTCAGTTGGTTAAGTGTCCAACTTTGGCTCAGGTCATGATCTCATGGATTTTGAGTTTGAGCCCCACATCGGGTTCTCTGCTGTCAGCATAGAGCCTACTTGAGATCCTCTGTCTGCCATCCCCCTCTCTGTCCCTTTCCCAACTGGTTCTATCTCAAAATAAATAAATAAAAACTTAAAAAAACTTAAAATTGTTTAACTATAAATGCTTTGAAATTGTTTTACTGAAACTATGCATTTATGTAATTAGGAATGTTATATAATTACATAGAATTTCTATCAAGATCAGATTCTACAAAATACCTAAAACTTAATCAATCCCTATGCATCTTCTGCCTCCATATACATAGACAAGCATTTTACGGACCTCTTAGGATGCTATCTATACAATCACATTAATACACATCATTTAAATCACAAGAAAACAACTTTAACCTCTTTAAACAAAAGTAATTATCAGAGAAAAACATAAATTACTTACATGCTAATTTATATTCACATTTGTTCACTTTTTCACGAATTATATTTAAGGCAATGGGCTTTTTGATGATGTCATAATAGTCTGGGACCTGTAAAATAATTCAAATATATCTCTCCTATAGAAAATTTATCAGAGATTAAGTGGTCAAATATGTGAAGGTTTTGAACTTAAGCAACTGAATATTAACCGCTGAATACTATTATTCCATTAAAACCACATAATGCATTTCAGCCATTATAATATTATAGAAGCTTACTTGATATTATTATTATTATTATTATTTAGTGTTTTATTTATTTCTGAGAGAGAGACAGCATGAACAGGGAAGGGTCAGAGAGAGAGGGAGACACAGAATCCAAAGCAGACTCCAGGCTCTGAGCTAGCTGTCAGCACAGAGCCCGACGTGGGGCTTGAACCCACGAACTGTGAGATCATGACCTGAGCCGAAGTCGGATGCTTAACTAACAGAGCCACCCAGGCGCCCCAAGCTTACTTGATATTATTAAAAAAAAAAAAATTACTGTTTAAAGAAAAAGCCTGGGTGCCTCAGTCGGTTAAGTATCTGACTCCTGGTTTCTGTTCAGGTCACGGTCTCATGGTTTGTGAGATTGAGTCCTGTGTTGGGCTCTGTGCTATCAGCTTGGGATTCTCTCTCCCTTTCTCCTTTCTCTCTGCTCCTCCCACCTCATGCATGCTGTCCCTCTCTCAAAATAAGTAAATAAACTAAAAAAAAAAAAAAAAAAAGAAGAAGAAGAAAGAGCTTATGATTTTGCTTGTGTGCTCTTTTTCTCTATCTCCGTTTCTCTCTACTTGTGCCTCTCAAACACACCCTTTGTTCCATTCAAACTACCCATCATTTACCATATTCTCATTTCTGGGTCTCCTTTTCCTGTAATGCCCTTATTCCATTTCTTGCTCTTGAAATTCCACCTTTCCTTAATGACCAGAGACAACAGTTCTAGTTCTTATATAAAGAACTTTCTAATTCCTGCTATTCCCTCCCTCTGAGATGGTCGAATCAATCTCTTTTTCTTCTCCACTTCTGGAAGACCGTTATAACTTCTATTACAGTGCCGTAACACTGCCCTATCTGCTGTAGCACATCACATATTGCTGCTGTAAGTATATAAAGAACTCCAGCACCATCTCAAACCCCTTAGTTCAGGCCCCCTCTGTTTTCTTAGGGTACCTATCTTTCACGTAAGTGTTTCTCACACAGTGGTCTCTGGACCAGTCCCATCAGCATTATCCCAGACCTAATGAATCAACAACCCTGAGGTGAGGCCCAGTAATCTGTGTTTTAACTAGCCCCCCTCTCCCAGATGATGCTGGTGTATGGTGAAGTTTGAGAACTGCTGTTTTATATAAAAGAAATACCAATAATGGTATTTAGTTGAATTAAATCTATTCATGTTCATTACACAGAATAAAAACATTGAGGTTATTTCAACACATTGTCATCATTCATGAGAATCAGCAGTCACAGGATTAGAAAGGACTGAGGAGACCATGCTCCCTAAATGCCATTTTTTCAACATAGGAACTAACTTTCCAAGATGTAGTAACTAATGGGAGTTCTGACTACCTCAAAGGTGCCAAGCAGACTAAATCCGATAATATACACGAACACATTTAATCAAATCCAATAATATTACCTGGATTTTGGAAACGAGTTTCAAAAAAGGCCAGCTGTCGTCATGCCGTACCAGTTCCACAACAAGCTGTTCAAAAGCAGACAATTCATGAACTCCTCCTTGTCGGCCTGAACTCCTTCGACTTAGTGTCACAGGAGATGATTCTGAATAAATAAATTAATCTTAGGTGATGACAAAGCAAAATATTTGATCACTACAAGCTAAATGGGGTATATAAATACCCCTAAATTCAAACAGAAAACTGACATTCTATATATACTGAGATAAACTAACTTACATTTGAGACATGAAAAGCTGGAGCAAATATTCCTATTTCTTTGTTTTTTTTTTTTTTTAATATTTTATTTTTAAGTAATCCATATTACCCAACGTGGGGCTAGACACCTCAAGAGATCAAGAGTCGCATGCTCCACTAACTGAGCCAGGCAGGCATCCCCATAGTTTCCTTTTTGATCATAAAGTTTCCAAATGAATATTCATTGGAAACATATATACATATTTTTAATTTTAATTATTTATTTAAAAAAATTTTTTACTGTTTTATTTATTTAAAAAAAAATTTTTTTTTTTAATGTTTTTATTTTTAGGAGAGAGAGAGAGAGAGAGACAGCGTGATCAGGGGAGGGTCAGAGAGAGAGGGAGTCACAGACTGAAACAGGCTCCAGGCTCTGAGCTGGCAGTCAGCACAGAGCCCGACGCGGGGCTCGAACCCACGAACCGCGAGATCATGACCCAAGCGAAAGTCGGACGCTTAACCGACTAAGCCACCCAGGCGCCCCTGTTTTATTTATTTCTAAGAGAGAGTGAGACAGCGTGAGCAGGGGAGGGTCAGAGAGAGAGAGGGAGGCACAGAATCCGAAGACGGGCTCCAGGCTCTGAGCTAGCTGTCAGCACAGAGCCCTATGTGGGGCTCAAACGCAGGAACTGTGAGATCACGACCTGAGCCGAAGTCAGATGCTTAACTGACTGAGCCATCCAGGTGACCCTTTCCAAAATTTTAAATGTTTATTTTTGTGAGAGACAGAGTGAGCAGGGAAGAGGCAGAGGAGAGAGAGAGAGAGAGAAATATAGAATCTGAAGCTGATTCCAGGCTCTCAGCTGTCAGCACAGAGCCTGATGCAGAGCTGGAACTTGTGAACCGTGACATGACCTGAGCTGAAGTATGACTAACCAACTGAGCCACCCAGGTGCCCCATCACTGAGAACATATTTTAACAACAATGTAAAATAAAATTTCTGGACTGCAAAGTTTATACATGATTTTTTAGCCCATTTTATTAAAAATACATTTTCAACTATAATAAGATGAATGTAAACAATTCTCTAGTATTTTTTAGAACACATCCTTAGGAAAGTAACCTCTTCAGATCCAGCAAGTAGGCCTCTTTAGAGATTACCTTGCATAATAGAAAAGTAATTCTCAACAATGAAGTAAAAGATTATTCTTATAAATTTTATTTTTATATGGAGACTTTTTTTTTTTATAATGTTTATTTCTAGGAGAGAGAGAGAGAGACAGCGTGAGCAGGGGAGGGTCAGAGAGAGAGGGAGTCACAGACTGAAACAGGCTCCAGGCTCTGAGCTGGCAGTCAGCACAGAGCCCGACGCCGGGCTCAAACCCACGAACCGCGAGATCATGACCCAGCGAAAGTCGTGCGCTTAACTGACTAAGCCACCCAGGTGCCCCGAGACTTTTTTTTTTTTTTTAACGTTTTATTTATTTCTAGGAGAGAGACAGAGAGACACAGCGTGAGCAGGGGAGGGTCAGAGAGAGAGGGAGTCATAGACTGAAACAGGCTCCAAGCTCTGAGCTGGCAGTCAGCACAGAGCCCGACGCGGGGCTCGAACCCATGAACCGTGAGATCATGACCCAAGCGAAAGTCGTACGCTTAACCGACTAAGCCACCCAGGCGCCCTTATATGGAGACTTTCTTAAAGCAAAATGCTTTCTCATAAAATCTACGGTGTACATAATGAAATCTAAAGTGTAAGGGTGGCATAGTTCATATTATGAATTCAGGTGTTTAAATTCTCTAATTAAATGTAAGTCCATACATTTTCTCCTTTATTTGTCCTTGGAACAGGTTAGTAATTTCATAAACCAATTAACAAAATTTTTTTCTTAGCAGAGTTTTTAGAATACTGAAATGTTTCAGGTGTACTATTTTTTTCCAAGTAGCCTGAAGTTCAGAATTGGGGAAGAGCAAAACAGATGAGGGGATAGGAAAAGCTAACTTAGATCTCAGTGCCAAGTTATCTGATAAAAGCCCCCAAACCCAACAATCCAGTGGTAACTGCATATACAGACTAATGAGTCTCATGTTTTTTCACTAATGGATTCCTGAATCCTGTCATATGTTTGAATACTGCAATACACCCTCTCTATAATTCTTCAAGGAACACTAATGCTTTTTATGTTTTATTTTATTTTTTGGAAATATCAGTTTTATTTCTACAGACACTAAAGGAAAAAAAAAGAATAGGATTGAAGAGATTATATGGGATAAAGATTACTATTTTAAAAAATGATTATCAGAATTAAAAAGATAGCTGATAATCACTCCCTAAAAAATATCACTCTCCCAGCTCTCCCCTACCCCTAAATTCAGTATGTCAGATAGGAAACTTAACCAAATAACCCAATGTAGCCTGTGTAGGTTATGACGAATATGTGTGTTTTAAAGGAGGAAAGAATGGAAGAGAACGAAATGTTTTAATATGTTATACTGAGACTGTTTAAATGTTGGCCAAATCTCTCCATTAGAAACAGAACACTGAAAATTTCTCACAACTATCTTGCTACACTACTAGAAAAATACTGGTAATATAATTTACCTTATTCCCCAAATGGCTAGCTACCCCTTCTAATGAACATTATGCTTTAGGCCAGGTTGCTCCCTAATAACTTTGTATATCTTAGTGACAGTTTTTAAAAAAATGATTCAAAGTATCTCAACACCAATCTTTTTAAATTATTCCATTTTCTTAGGTAAGAATAGTTTAAATTAGACTTCTTCATACCTGTAGATTGTCTTTTCCTTCCTCTTCTCTTGGATTCACTATCTTGGAGAGAAAGTTTTGAAGCAACACTTAGAGATCTTGACTTCTCACTTGACTTTGTGGCAATGACTCTGAAGTTAGGGAAGTTGGGACTATTTTCTGGTGTATTATTAGCACTTTTCCTTCCTCTGCGTTTTCTACGAGGACTAAGTAGTTCCACAAACACATCTGCTTGCAGTGGGCCATAACTCTGGCGAGTAGAACGACCAGCAATTCTTAAAGATTTAGTTTCTGTTGGAGGAGCAGATTTTATCTTTCTAAGGCTTCTACCAGTGGTTTTAGAGGAAACAGTTGTTTTGGGTGTACTCTGCTGACTCCTTGAAGGATATCTTCCAGGATCGTGTCGTTGGCCGCGACTTGAGAAAGAAGAGCAAAGTCTCCCTCTTGTTTTAATTGGCAATCTAACTTGTGGTCTTCCTCGTTTTGGTGGGCTGTAAATATTGTTTGAAAACATAATTACTGTACAGAGAAATGATGAATCAAGATTATTTCTATTCCCCTTGTTCTACTATTCAACCAATGAGTTCTATATACATTTCTTTTGTCTCCTTCTGGTAACAGTTTTTCATCACTTTTCATTACCACTGATGCTGAGGTAACCTACAGTTTTGGTCAATGACTGCAACTAAAGTAGGCCTTAAACCTATGGTTCCTGAATACTATGTTAAGACACTCTTTGCATCTTCTGCTTCTTACTGTAAAATATAAAACTAGGTTCACCCTTTAATTTCAATTTTATTATTATTATTTTTTAGTAAACTCTAACCCCAATGTGGGGCTAGAACTCACAAACTCACGCCCCTAAGATCAAGAGTCTCATACTCCAATGAGTGAGCCAGCCAGGCAACTCTAGATTTACTCTTTTAATTGCCTTTCAATTGTAGACAAGGGTCAAACAATTCCAGTAGGCCTCTTTTTGTACGTCTCCCCAAATACCTGGACTTCCAGTTTACCTGAAATATTTCCAAGAATTTCCCAAATTCTTTATCATTCTTATGTTTTTTCCCCCTTTTTGTATCTTTTCATAGCTTTTATTATTATTATTATTTACAAATAGTTTATTGTCAAGCTGGTTTCCATATAACACCCAGTGCTCATCCCTACAAGTGCCCTCCTCCATGCTCATCTCCTGCCCCCCACCCCATCAGTTTTCAGTTTGTTCTCAGCATTCAAGAGTCTCTCATGGTTTGCCTCTCTCCCTTTCCCCCACCATTTCCCCTCTTCTTCTCCCCCATGGTCCTCAGTTAAGTTCCTCCTAATCCTCCTATACGTGCAAACATATGATATTTGTCCTTCTCTGCCTGACTTATTTCCCTCAGCATAACACCCTCAAGGTCCATCCATGTTGCTACACATGGCCAGATTTCATTGTTTCTCATTGCCATGTAGTATTCCATGGTATAGATAAACCACATCTTCTTGATCCATTCATCCATTGATGGACACTTAGGCTTTTTCCATGTTTTAGCTATTGTTGAGAGTGCTGCTATGAACATTGGGGTACATGTGCTCCTATGCATCAGCACTCCTGTATCCCTTGGGTAAATTCCTAGCAGTGCTATTGCTGGGTCGTAGGGGAGTTCTAGTGTTAACTTTTTCAGGAACCTCCACACTGTTTTCCAGAGGGGCTGCACCAGTTTACATTTCCACCAAAAGTGTAGGAGGGTGCCCGTTTCTCCACATCCTCGCCAGCAAATAGTGTTCTCTGATTTGCTCATTTTAGCCACTCTAACTGGCATGAGGTGGTATCTCAGTGTGGTTTTGATTTGTATTTCCCTGATGATGAGTGACGTTGAGCATCGTTTCATGTGTCTGTTGGCCATTTGGATGTCCTCTTAGGAGAAGTGTCTGTTCATATCTTCTGCCCATTTCTTCACTGGGTTGTTTGTTTTTCAGGTGTGGAGTTTGGTAGGTTCCTTATAGATTTTGGATATTAACCCTTTATCTGAAATGTCATTTGCAACTATCTTTTCCTATTCCGTTGGTTGCCTATTAGTTTTATGTATCATCCTTATGTTTAACACAAATACCGCCCTTATAATCTACAGGACGACAGCCTCTGCTAGTTGGAGCTATTCAAAAACAACAACTTGTAGGGACGCCTGGGTGGCTCTGTTGGTTAAGCGGCTGACTTCAGCTCAGGTCATGATCTGATGGTTCATGGGTTTGAGCCCCGTGTCAGGCTCTGTGCTGACAGCTCAAGGCCTGGAGCCCACTTTGGATTCTATGTCTCTGTCTGTCTCTGTCCCTACCCTGCTTTTGTTCTGTCTCTCTTTCTCAAAAATAAACAAAAATTAAAAACACCCCCCGCCCTCTCCACAAATAAACAAAACAAAAACAGCTTGTTTAAAGTAGATGGGGTAGCTCTACTTACCCTCCTCAGACTGGCCTTTTTGTACTTTGTCAGTTCTAAATTGCCCTTCCTTCACCTTCATGTTCCTGATTCCACATGAATGGGGTTCAAATGTTAAAAAGGCACAAATAAAGGGAGAATGCTCTAGTGCTGCCACAGCTGGAATAGCCAGGCCCCCAACTCGTTCATCAGGCCTGGGTGACACAGCTTGCTTAAGTTGCAGAGTATTGGGCTATACGGTAGTATATAGAAGTTGCTGCTGGGTACTAATGTGGTAGAAGCATAACAATACAACATGCTTCCTAGCATATCTCTTTCTCTTTGTAGAGGCCAACATCACCAATATTTGAGTATAATTCTGAAGGGCACTGGGGAGGTGCATTCATCTTTACCTCATGAATATCCTCTGGAATGCTTATTTGCTGCTTTAGGCATAAAATTAAGTAAAATCAAACTTAACAGGAGTCTGAATTGGTATTCCTGTCCAAACTTGAGGTCATATTTGATTTTATGATCTGAGTAGGCTCATATAGCTATTACATTTCCTCAGGAATAACTTCAAAGACTTATAATACTAAACCAAGGATAACTTCAGGGAACTTATTACCTATCAGTTTTTAAGAAAGTTAAGGCCCCCAACCGTTCCATTTATATTTGAGGAGTCAAGAGACTGTCTACTTAAGACTCACAAACTCTCATTTTATTGCAAGGACTTACCTGACTTCTTCCTCTTCTTGCGAGTCTTCTTCATCTTGATCTACCTCATACTCTTCCTCCTCACTTTGATCCTCTTCATCATCATCATCAACCTCATCATCCTCACCTTCCATACTGTCTTCCATCTCTTCATCACTTTCTAAGGATGGTCTCTGTCTAGAGGAGAGTCTTCTAGAACGTTGCTTTGGCCGACATTCTGGACAAAACCAATCTCCTTCAGGCACAGTCTGACAAATCACAGAAATGATCATTAATCACCTATCACTCAAAATCTTAATGACTCAATTCTAATCTAAGAATTAGAAGAAGGAAAAAATACCTTTAGCTTTGGTCGAACACAGTAGGTATGATGACCCCGATCACAGCCATCACAAAGTACCATGTTTTCAGCATCACCCTTCTTTCGGCATATCTTGCAACGAGCATTCAGTATAGATTTAGACCATATCACACTACGATCCAAGGTGGAGAGATGAAGAAAGACTTGGGATAGACTAGCAGAAGCAAGGAGAGACTCTCTCCAACGGTCCAGGACTGTTTTATAAGAACGTCCACTGTCACTGGCATCTTAAAAGAAAAGGTAAAGTGATTAAAGTTTCTAGGCAAACCTTAGACATCTCCTAGAACTATTTTCTTGGTAGTTTAAACAGATTTGATTTTAAAGTTTTTCTAATACTTAACAAAAAGATAATGTTGATATTAAAAATAAAAACTTCATGTTACAGAAAATATTTGCTGAGTCGTATCTTGTTTATGACAGAAAGAATTATTTAAATCTGTATATCAAATGCTTCAAGATTTCAATAGTTAAAAGAGAAAAATAACTTAGGCAATGTGTTCTCAATCTAGTCTCTGATATCAAATCTTGACCTAATTTAGAGGACTTGCTAAACATGATTACAAGTTAGTTACTATTGATTTAAATAAAGAATATTACTTCCTCTTTTCAGATAAAAGGTGGACTTCTAAGTATCAATCATATGTGAGGTTGCTTTTGGGGCTGATGAAAATTTTCTGAAATCAGATTGTGGTGAATGTCTGCACAACTGTGAATATACTAAAACCTGCTGAATTATACACTTTTTAAAAGGATCAGTTTTATATATGGGGATTATATCTCAATGAAGCTATTATTAAAAATATTAATTCTGTAAAATGCCAACTCTATTGTCTTCTAAGAAAAAAGATTTTATTTTTGAGATTGGGACACAACATGAGCGAGGGGTAGAGAGAGAAGAAGACCAAGGATCCAAAGCAGGCTCTGCATTGACAGCACAGAGCCTGATGCAGGGCGTGAACTCATTAACCGTGAGATCATGACCTGAGCCAAAATTGTCACTCAATCAACTGACCCACTTAGGCTCCCCTCTAAGAAAATATTTTTTAGAGGCATCTGGGTGGCTCAGGTGGTTAAGCGTTTGACTCTGGCTCAGGTCGTGGTCTCATGGTTTGTTGGGTTCCAGCCCCACATCGGGCTCTGTGCTGACAGCCAGCTCAGAGCCTGGAGCCTGTTTCAGATTCTGTATCTCCCTCTCTCTTTGACCCTCCCTGCTCACGCTGTCTCTCTCTCAGAAATAAATAAAACATTAAAAAAAAAATAAAAACAAAATTTTTTTAAATGAGGTAAATAAAAAAATGCTAATACCCCATCTCCCAAAGAACTTTCAAGACCAATATTAATATAGAAATGTTTGAAACTTTCTGTCCTTAATAACATCATTCCTTTTTATCTTCTGGACTAAAAATTTATTAAGTGTCATTTCATTAGATGCCATTAATCTAGTCAGTCTATCATTTTACACTGGTATGTGATTTCCATCTTCAATTATTGTTGGGGCGCCTGGGTAGCTCAGTCGGTTGAGTGTCTGACTTCAGCTCAGGTCATGATCTCACAGTTAGTGACTTCAACCCTTGTAACAGGCTTGCTGCTGTCAGCACAGAGCCCACTTCAGATTTTCTGCCCACCCTCCATTCCCGCCTCCACTACCTCTCCTGGCACACACTGTCTTTCAAAAATAAAATTTAAAAGAAATTTAAAAAACTTCAATTATTGACACCATCTTAGTTGTCTTAAGACATTATACTCAATTATGAAGGGACTGCCATATAATGTCAAAATTCCACAAGGTATATAAGACTGTACATAATTTGTTCCTAATATGCCATACTTCCTACTATTATCTTAAAAAAAAAAAGTCCTCCTGGGCCATAGCATAATGGTTAAAAGAATGTAAGCTTTGGAGTCATTCTGCCTTGAGGTGAGTACTAGCTCCCCTATGTGAGCTTGGGCAAATTACTTAACTCCTCTGTGCTTAGGTTCCTCAAGAGTAATATGTGGATACTATCTACTCTGAGAACTGTTGGGAAGATTAAGTGGGATAATATACATAAGACAAATAAAATGCCTGTCATGCAAGAGTAAATGCTGTTAGTGTTAACATTATTCTTGAATTATATTGTTCCTCCTATGTGCAACAATTTAGAAGATATGACACAAGTGTATTCTATGGTCCCTACCTTTAAGAAATTTTTTATACGAAGATACACATGAAAAGCTGAAGTCATAAAGGAACAGACCTGCCAAATAACAGTGAGTCTTGAGCTCCTGTTTGACTATTAGGCAGGTTGAGAGAGACAGGACATGGAATTGAGGGCTCACTCAATGCATTCAGTCCTTTCTGAAAAGCTAGGACACTAGAAGGCTATACCTTTAAGTATAAGGATGGGAAAAGATACCATGAAGAAGGAAAGATGTAACAAGGATCTGGACCTTGGTTTTGGGTAGAAAGGGAAAATCTATCTCGAGGATATGTAACTATAAGCAATGCCTGAAACAGTTTAAAACCTGAGATTTTAAAAGCAGGTTCAGGTTGGCAGCAACCTCAGGCGAATGGCAGAACCAAGTACACATCTTTACACATTCTCTCTGAAGAAATTTCCACAGATCAAGTTCTGAGGAGTGAGAGTTAACAGTCAAAACCCACAATGCACATGCGAAAACAAAACACTACAAGGAAGAGCCAGCAAAATCTGAGAAAGACTTGAGGTATTTAAGAAATAAACATCTGAAAATATAACCAAGGAGTTTGAAGAAGCATCAGAACCTCCAATAATAATAGCTCAATGAGAGAGGGAAAAAATGAATGGGTCAAATGGCCCTTTAGGTAAAGCTAAAAAGCAATATTAGCCACGTGGGAAATCTAATAATACAGTCTTTATTTTATTTCTACCCTTTCATTTTGTGTTTTCTATTTACCTTGGTGTTTTGATAATGAAAAGTTCCATGAAAAGTTCTGGCCTGAGTAGAACCTCTAAGGCAGGAGGCAATAAAAATTACTAGTTCAAAGATCTTGAAGAAATCTTTCTGGGTAAATCAGAGGATATTCTAATTGGTAAGTGCGAGAAATAAATTTGCATAGACCAATTTGGGAGAGTGGAAGAAAAAGACAAATTGTGAAAAACCTCTGGAATTTTGAAAGTCTGTTTGAATGATTGTGAACTCAAAGGCTGGTAAACCGTTATGGGTTTTGATCAAAGTGGTGCTTTAATAAAATTAAACCAGTGGTAGCTCAAGGTCCAATTTTTATCCCATCTACTTTTAAATATTCTATTTTTTTCTTTTCAAAGGTTTATTCTAATTTATTTTGAGAGAGAGAGCGAGCAAATGGGTGAGGTGCAGAGAGAAGGAGAGAGAACCCCAAGCAGAGTTCTGATAGCGCAGAGTCCAATGTGAGGCTCGAACCCATGAACTGCAAGAACCTATGAGCCGAAATCAAGAGTTGGATGCTTAACTGCCAATATACAGTAACCCATGTGACCATGCTATGTAGGTATCTCCGGGGGTTAAAACACACAAAAAAAACTCCCACGTCTTCTAATTCTCTCTATTCTAGAAAAAAAATGCTATAAATAAATATCATATGCAAAATAAGTAAACATACCTTCCATTACTGTTCATCCTTTTCCCTAATAATTAAGTATTAATTATTAGAGATACACCAATGTCAACTTCTTATATACCAAGTTTTTAAAAATGTTTTTTCTTTTTGAGAGAAAGCATGAGCAGGGGAGGTGCACAGAGAGTGGTGCAGAGGATCTGAAGTGGGCTCCATGCTGACAGCAGAGAGCCTGATGTGGGGCTCGAACTCACCAACCGTGAGATTATGACCTGAGCCGACGTCAGATGCTCAACTGACTGAGCCACCCAGGAGCCCCTATATACCAGTTTTTAAGTTTCATTATCTGAGGTATGAAATGTAGAAAGGAAAATGCTAGGAAGAAGATATTGTTTTATAAGCTTGTCCCCAACCCCATTGCTTTCCAAAAATACTAAACCCACGGTTTTCCTTCAAAAGCTAAATATTCAAACCAGTGCTCAGCAACATAGAAAGTAAAATCATAATTCTTTAAAAACCCAAAATTCTTTAAAAAGTTAAAAATTTATCATTTCTCACACTAGACTGACCAACAGTCCTCACATATCTTACCTAAATTCAAATATGATTATCTTCCTCAAGTTAAAAAAGCCTAGTTTTATTTAATGTGATTAATTAGTAAACAAAAGGGACATACTAAGGAAAGTGGAACGTAAGTAGAATTTTTCTTTCTTGTTTCCTCAATAAACTGAAATAATCTCTGAAGCTAAACTGGAAAAATTCCTACCACAGTAAATTTGCTATGTTGAAAAATAATCACAAGAATGGAGAATTTTAATATATTAAATATATATAGAATTTAATATATTCTATCTCAAACATTCATAAAGTGGAACCCCCATTTCTCTCCCAGATAAAGGATGTTCTTGATTACCTTGACCTAAATATTTAGATTATCTTAGGAGCACCTGGGTGGCTCCACTGGCTGGGCATCTGATTTTGGCTGAGGTCATGATCTCACAGCTTGTGAGTTTGAGCCCTACATCTGGCTCTGTGCTGACAGCTTGGAGTCTGGAGATTGCTTTGGATCTGTGTCTCCCTTGCTCTCTGCTCCTCCCCCACTCATGCTCTGTCTCTCTCAAAAATAAAGAAACATTAAAAAAAAGTAGATTATCTTAAAAACCCAGAGACATCTTTTATCTCTTGTTGTCCCAGTCAACACAGATCCTCCAAAGGCTTAAACATAAAAAAGCTACAGACATCAATTACTCTATTAATTTTTTATGTGGCAGCAATGGTAGATGGTAACATCCATATTATAAATGATCAACATCTAGCTTTGATCAGTATTTTTTTTTTTTTTTTTTACAAATAGTTTATTGTCAAATTAGTTTCCACATAACACCCAGTGCTCATCCCCACAAGTGCCCTCCTCCATGCCCCCCCCTCCTCCCCCCACATCCACCAGTCCTCAGTTTTTGTCAGCATTCAAGAGTCTCTCATGGTTTGCCTCTCCCCCTTTCCCCCACCATTTCCGCCCCTTGGTCCTCTGTTAAGTTCCTCCTAATCCTCCTATACGTGCACACATATGATATTTGTCCTTCTCTGCCTGACTTATTTCGCTCAGCATAACACCCTCAAGGTCCATCCATGTTGCTACACATGGCCAGATGTCATTGTTTCTCATTGCCATGTAGTATTCCATGGTATAGATAAACCACATCTTCTTGTAGCTTTGATCAGTATTTAACACTAAAGTTAAATTTTTCTTGTTTCACCTATTTTTTTTTAAGACTTCAAATTGAAATTGCTCCTTTTTATCTCTTAGGATGAAATGAATGTTACAACACTGCTATATACAAACCAGCATAAAGAACACTATAGCTCTCAGCTCTCCTATAAACTACTAGATATTAGTTGCAACATTCCCCAATGTTAACTTTTCCTTTGTCTAAGTTCTAATAAGATGTACTGATGAAAATATGGACACACTAAGCAATTCGACTTTTTTCTCCTTGAATTTATAAACAATTTTAAATGATAGCAATTTCAGAAATGGAAAATCAGCAGAATTGTGTCTTGTCTCTTATGGAATCACAAGTTTAATGAGTAGTAGTGGGGGGCACCTGGGTGGTTCAGTTGGTTAAGCGCCTGACTTCAGCTCAGGTCATGATCTCACAGTTTGTGGGTTCAAGCCCCGCATCAGACTCTGTGCTGACAGCTAGCTCAGAGCCTGGAGCTTGTTTCAGATTCTGTATCTCCCTCTTTCTCTGACCCTCCCCTGCTCATGCCGTGTGTGTGTGTGTGTGTGTGTGTGTGTGTGTGTGTGTGTGTGTGCCTGTTTCAGATTCTGTATCTCCCTCTCTCTCTGACAGCTAGCTCAGAGCCTGGAGCTTGTTTCAGATTCTGTATCTCCCTCTTTCTCTGACCCTCCTGCTCTCACCGCGTGTGTGTGTGTGTGTGTGTGTGTGTGTGTGTGTGTGTGTGTGTGTGTCCTGTTTCAGATTCTGTATCTCCCTCTCTCTCTGACCCTCCCCTGCTCATGCCGTGTGTGTGTGTGTGTGTGTGTGTGTGTGTGTGTGGTGTGTGGCCTGTTTCAGATTCTGTATCTCCCTCTCTCTCTGACCCTCCCCTGCTCATGCCGTGTGTGTGTGTGTGTGTGTGTGTGTGTGTGTGTGTGTGTGTGTGTGTGTGTGTGGCCTGTTTCAGATTCTGTATCTCCCTCTCTCTCTGACCCTCCCCTGCTCATGCCGTGTGTGTGTGTGTGTGTGTGTGTGTGTGTGTGTGTGTGTGTGTGTAGCCTGATTCAGATTCTGTATCTCCCTCTCTCTCTGACCCTCCCCTGCTCATGCTGTGTGTGTGTGTGTGTGTGTGTGTGTGTGTGTCTCTCAGAAACAAAAAAAACCCACCCAAACAAAAATGAGTGATATATTTATAAGAGCTACATAGTTTACAAATAACTGTCAATTAAAAGTTTAATTGAAGTAATTATAGATTCACATGTGCTTGTAAGAAATTTCTTGTACATGTAATTCGATTTAGACACAGAAAGCATTAAGAAATATTGAAGACAGGGAAATAAGAGTAATATCACAAATATAAAGTAATATTTTTGTGAGCTTTGATCATGTGTATTTATTTCTACAACTGCTATTTTTCAATCTGAAAAGTGAGTTATTAAGCTCATGGTAGAACTACCAATTTATAAAAAATATGAATAGGCTTATTAGAACAATGAGATACTGGCCATAAACTCTTCAATTTGAAAGCAGACATTTAAAAAGTATATTCACATTCTGATAGCACCATACATTTAAGAAATTTTTGTTCTTACTATTCAACAATATTCGAATAATTTGGAAAGGATTTGGGGCGCCTGGGTAGCTCAGTCAGTTAAGTGTCCAACTTCGGCTCAGGTTATGATCTTACAGTTTGTGGGTTCGAGCCTTGCATCGGGCTCTGTGCTGAGAGCTCAGAGCTTGGAGCCTGCTTCAGATGCTGTGTCTCTCTCTCCTCTGTTCCTCCCCCACTCATGCTCTGTCTCTCAAAAATAAATAAATGTTAAAAAAATGTTAAAGGATTTTAGTCTATTCAAGTTACTTTCTCAATATGGGACCAAAAAGATATGGTTTTAAAAGCTGTTTCTTCTAGCACCCCACTACTGAGATACAAACTATCTTGAATATGATAAACTATAAATTAATGTAAAGTTAACCACATGGAAGTAGAAGCAGCTAGGGCATGAAAATTGATTTGGAACTTGAAACATATTTTCTTAAAGACATAGTGATTATAGGGGCGCCTGGGTGGCTTAGTCGGTTGAGCGTCCGACTTTCGCTTAGGTCATGATCTCGCGGTTCGTGGGTTCGAGCCCCGCGTCGGGCTCTGTGCTGACTGCCAGCTCAGAGCCTGGAGCCTGTTTCAGTCTGTGACTCCCTCTCTCTCTGACCCTCCCCTGCTCACGCTGTCTCTCTCTCTCTTAGAAATAAATAAAAATATAAAAAAAAAAAGACATAGTGATTATATTCCTAGCTTAGTCCCTAAAAGCATATTAATTTAATAAACTGCTAAAACATGATCCAGATAGTATTATTTCTATCATCATGGCCATAAATTATAGAGCATTTCCTCATTTGTATTTAACACTTGGTATTTCTGGGTGCACATGGGTAGCTCAGTTGGTTAAGCCTCTGACTTTGGCTCAGGTCATGATCTCACAGTTCGGAAGTTTGAGCCCCATGTCAGGCTCTGTGCTGACAGTGCAGAGCCTGGAGCCTGTTTTGGATTCCGTGTCTTCCCCCCCCCTCCTCCGCCCTCCCTCCTTCCCTTGCTCACACTGTCTCTCTCTCCTTCAAAAATAAACATCAAAAAAATTTTTAAAAAAGAAACACTTGGTATTTCTTTTTTTTTTTTAATGTTTTATTTATTTCTGAGAGACAGAGAGAGACAGCATGAGCAGGGGAGGGTCAGAGAGAGGGAGATACAGAATCTGAAACAGGCTGTAGGCTCTGTGCTGGCTGTCAGCACAGAGCCCAATGTGGGGCTCGAACCCACAAACCGTGAGATCACGACCTGAGCCGAAGTCGGCTGCTTGCTTAAACCAACTGAGCCACCCAGGTTCCCCAACACTTGGTATTTCTGATTTAGTGCTTTTTATACAGTGCTCAGGTTAGTGACCCACACTGTTAAGCCTCCAGGGGTGGACATTTAAGTAGCTTCTTTGGGATTCTGTTTTAAATAAGAAGAGAAATACTTATTTACAATTTTTGATTATTCAAGATCTGGCTAGTCACAGATTTTGGTAATCTTTCTTTTGATGAAATTTATACACAAAAGAAAGCATTAACAGAAATAGTTAAAAAGACAGTCATTAAAGATCAGTATCTACAATAAAAAGTTACTTCAGTATTATTTTTAAAAGTCTCACCTGAAAGAACTCAGGTTTTAAAGTGAAAATATAATCTCAAGCTTTTCAAATTAGCCAATTTTTTTTGCATCAGCCAAAAAATTTCTATTAAAGGTCAATTTCAAAATCATTTAAAATACAAATAATATTTTGAAGTAAAAATTGATACTTACCAAGCGGAGCTTTGAGAAAACGCCGTTCGATGCCCTGCTCTATCTGAAAAAGTGCCATTGCCAGATAATGAACCACATTGCTCACTGATTGTGGTGTACTTGCGTTAGTTGAGACAGTACTTGGAGTTTCTGTTTTTATGCCCAGAAGTCTACAATGAAAACATGGAAGAGTTTATGGTACTTAAAAACACTGTTAGGTAAAACTTGAGTCTACTCCCCCAAGTGTTTACTCACAACTATGTAAAAAATAGTTTCCCCAATCTCAAACGATATCAGATAAGCTAGCAGGAAAAGGAGATAAATACATGAATCAAGAGCATAACTAAACAGCAAGTCCTTTAAGGTCAAAAGGGCAAATATTTGGAGGAAAGGTGGATGAGACAAGGGTTAGGGGAAAGGTTTTAGGGAGATGACCCAGTGGTGGGCCTTAAGGATAAGCAGACCAGATAGCTTCCCTCAATTTCTCTTTCTTCAACTTTTACTGGGTGGGATACTTACAGCTGTCTCCCAAATAGTTTCTTAGCCTCCAATCTTATTCCCTTTGCAATAAATCTCCATGCTGCAGCTAAAATGATCATTTAAGTGTACAAACCTATTCACTCAAAGCCTTTAGTACTACGCCCCTTCTCCCAAGCCCCCTAGTACATCTTCTCCACCTTTAGGTCTCAGGCTCTCAGTCACTTCCACTGGCACTTCCTGTGCTGTCTTCCAAGCTCTACAAAGACAAGGAGCCCTCCTGTGTACTACTCTTGCACAGGGTATCTGCTTCTACCAGACCTCTTACCCTGTTTCAGAGCTGCTAGCTTAATGTCTCTTTCCCATTCCTTCTCAATAATAAACTCCTTAAGGAGAGTTATCCAAGAAGAACTCTAAGGATGTCAAAGCATCTATCTACAGATGTATCTATATACAGACAGAGATTCTGTTTAATAATTCAAATAAAATTGAAGCCCAACACAATTTACTAAGTTGTCTTATAGAAAAATGGACAGTATAAAGTTACTTTCTGAAATTAATAAAACCTTAGATTCAAAGAGTTTTTTATTTTAGATTTGAGAAATTATCATCATCCTAACAAGCTGCCTTTTGGCTGCACTAGCACAAAGTGGAGTAAAAGAGAGCTTGTGGTTGAGGAAAGTTATTTCAGTGGTTATAAGTGTTAAAAGTCCTCATTGTAAGATTTTAAAACAATTTTTGGAAGAAAAAGAAACCTTTACTAAAAAGAACCATGAAATTAGAGTGGCAAGGAAAAGTGAGTTACTTTAGAAAAATCCTTTCCATACCTGTCTTTTACTATGACCTTTGCTTGCTCATCAATTTCCATCTCTTCTACATCTTCATTCACAGTTTTAATGATCCCATTTTCCTTGTTTTCCTCACTTAACAGCTCATATCGTCCACTTTCTAATGCCGATCTCCAGATGTGACGATCTGTAACCTGTAACAAAACCCAAGTTTACCAACATGGGAAAATGGCATATGTTGTTCCTAAGAAGTACGAGATTCAATGTACATATGAAAAATTCATGAATATTCTAGAACAGATTGTAAATCAAAAAGGGGTCTAAAAATAAGGTTACTAAGTGGCCAAAATGGAATTCATATCATTTATAGATGGAAGTTTTAGTACCTCACTATATAGGGAAATCATAAATAATTCTGAGATTGGTCACCTGATAGCAAAAAGTGACGGATGATAGTAAAGGAATGAACAGAACACACGTATCAAGCATGAATTACTTACAGATTTTAAAAAGGTAACAAAGAAACCAATAAACAAACCAGACTCAGCAGAGCAGGCAGGAGCTAGTCAAGGAAGAAGAAAATATCCTTACACATTTTAACATCTCGGATGAAAATACCACAAAACAGCTATTTTAAAAATACTAAAAACTAATATCAATTATGTTCATTAAATTCTGTTTAAGAAATCAGATAGCCATAATAGTACATTTAAGAAAGATTTCTATCCACATATTAGTATTTTGATACAGGGGCACTAACTTAGTTTTCATAAAAATACTATCATTCTCATGTACGTATTTAAAACACACATGGCTTGCCTATATCAAATAAGTTAACAAAAAAGACCAAAACTTTGGTAATTAGGCAAACTAAAAATGTGAACAGGTACCAACCTTGATCGCTCCTAATGTTCCTTGGTAGATTCTGTCTTCAATATCCAAAAGAAAATCTCTCAGCCTCAATTCAAGCTGTCTTTCTGCAGACATCTGAGATGAATCATATGCACTGGAAGATCGTCCCCGACTACAGGTAGGTTTGCTATTGATTTGAGGTTTGTCTGAAATAGTTATCAATAACTTTATTATTATTTTCTTATTAAAAATACAAGTTTCCCAATGTGACAGTTATGATAGTGAGATAATGGATATAAAAACACTTAGTTCTAAAGTGCAAAAAAGGGGGCAGCAGACATCTGATGGGGAACTTGTGTCTAAAATATATGAAGAAATTTTACAACTGAATAAAAAGAATGGGCACTGGATTTGAACAGACTGTTCTTTAAGGAAGATATACAAAAGGCCAATAAGACCATGAAAAGATGCTCAGCATTACTGGTCTTTAGGAAAAAACACACCAAAAACTATCACAATATAGTATCACTTCATACCTCTAAAATGACTAGAATCTAAAAGTCAGATAATAACAACTGTTGACAAGGACATGGAAAAATTTTAAGCGTCATACACTTTTGGCAGAAATATAGAATGGTGTAGCTGCTTTGGAAAACAGTATGGCAGTTCCTCAAATGATTAAACAGAATTACCATATGACCCAATAATTTCACTCTTAGATATTCGAGAGAAATGAAAACACATGTTGACACAAAAACTTGTACACAAACATTTATAGCAGCATCATTCCTAACAGCCAACATATGGAAACAACAGAAACATCCATCAACCAACATATAATTAAATAAAATGTGGTATATATCTATATAATGGAATATCATTTGGTCATAAGGTATGAAGTACTGACATGTGCTACTACTTGGATGCACATTGAAAACATTATGCTAAGTGAAAGAAGCCAGTCACAAAAGACCAGATATTATGTTCTTTTGTGAACATAATGCTACCATTCACATAAGATGTCCAGAAAGGGAAATTTACAGACGGAAAACAAATGTGGGGTTTCTTTTTGAGGGGATAAAAATGTTCTAAAATTGACTGTGTGATGGTTGCATATCTGAAATAATGAAAATCACTGAACCGTACACTTCAAATGAGTGAACTGTATAGCATATGAACTAATCTCAATAAAGCTGTTAATGAATTGTGATTTATAGTTTTTAATTCTGAAGAAAACTAAAGTAGTCATAGCAACATGCCCCTAATTTTAAGAGTTCTTTACCTAGAGAATCTCACTTAGTAATACGAAAGCTTATACCCAAAAATGCCTTACTACTTTCTTTTACCTGTTATCAATGAACCAGCCATCATACAGGGAATGCTGCTACCCGATCTTCCCTTGCAGCCAATCTCCAAAGATGTGACTAATGGAAACCATCCTGGACCCTCAGCCCAAATGCTTAGTGACTGAACTCACTATCATGTCTACTGTCTAAAACTAATTGTCTAAACTTAGTGCCTTGCGTACTCAGAGTCTACTGATCAAGGAATGAGACTGGAAAGAGGATGAATCTTCCCACACTACCACTCCTCATAATCCAAATGGAACCTAGTGAAATCTTGTCTCTCTAACTGGAGAATATTCACTGACTTGCAAACTGAGAACATGGTCTAAATGAAAGAGAAGACAGAAGACGTCTTTTAAAAAAAAATTTTTTTTTAATGTTTTTTATTTATTTTTCAGAGTCAGAGACAGAGAGCATGAGCAGGAGAGGGTTAGCGAGAGAGGGAGATAAAGAATCTGAAGACAGGCTCCAGGCTCTTAGCTGTCAGCAGAGAGCCCAATGCGGGGCTTGAACCCACAAACCGTGAGATTGTGACCTGAGCCAAAGTCAGACGCTTAACCGACTGAGCCACCCAGGTGCCCCAGAAGATGTTTTAAATACGCTCTAATAGCTTGACAGATGTTTAATCCTGACCCAGAGATTATGGGGAGAGAAAAAGTAAAGAATTTCGTTTTCAATGAAAATTTACCTGAAAAATGAAATTTCTCTTCAGAAAAATGGGCTAGCTGTGCACATATTCTGCTTTTCTCTTGCAACAAAGTTTCTTTTAAGGCACTTTCTCTATGTCCTCTAGAATTAAGAGCTTCAATCAGCTGGTCCAGCTGTTCACAAGAACTGTAAAAGCACCACCGATTCGGCTTATGCACTGGTTTTGGCAGCTGCGCAGAATCATCACATGGACCTCGGTCAATGTTGGAGGTAGATTCAGACATCAAAGACTCTCCAGTTTTAGTGGATACCTGAGGATCTTGAGACTGTACACTGTTCTGAAATGATGAAGGTCTAGGCAACAACATGTCTTCAGTGAGACCAGAATAATCCTCCTCAATAAATAATCCAGGAATAGAAGGGAAAATCCAGTATCGCCTATATAAGCGGTCTCGGCCCAAAGGAAAGATATTGGTACATGCTATGGCACTTTGGATTTTTTCCAAGAGCTCCTTCTCTTTTCGCTGATGTTCCTGTTTTAAAGCTGCTTCTTCATCAGCAGTAAGAGGCTCTCTCGTTACACAGTTGACCTCTTCTTGTCTTGTAAATTCTTTAAACCCGTTTTGTCCCCTTTTCCCTATAATTGAAAAATTTGATCATCATCACATTTTAAATTTTCATCAGAAAAATATATATTGCAAGTTACTATGAATGATGGACCAAACTGAATGTCCCCCAAATTCATAGGTTGAAATCCTAAATCCCAATGTGGCTATATTTGGAGACAGGGTCCTTAAGGAGGTAATTAAGGTAAAATGAGTTCAGAGAGTGGGACCCTAATTCAGGACTGAGGTACTTATAAGAAGAAAAAAGAAAGGAACTAGAGTGCTCACTCACTTCACCTGTGGGCACAGATGAACGGTCATGTGAAGACACAATGACAAGGTGCTATATCAAGCTGAAAAAGGCCTCATCAGAAACCAACCCTGCTTGCACCTTGATCTTGGACTACCAGCCTACAGAACTGTGAGAAAATTAATTTCTGTTTAAGCCACCCAGTCTGCAATATTTTATTATGGTGCATGAACAGACTAATATTCTATGCTGATATGAAACCGGTATGCTTACTTACTTACAATACAAGGGACACACAAGAAACTGTCATCTCCATACTGGAGAGTGAGACAGAGTCTGTTATTTTGCAACATACATTCAGTCCTTTCTCTAAGGCAGGAGTTAATAAACTACCTTTATAAAGGTCTAGCTAGTAAGTATTTTTAGGTTTGGTGGACCATATGGTTTCTGCTCACACCTGCTCTACTGTGCCACTGTAGCATGAAGGCAGCCACAGACAATATGTAAATGAACAAACATGACTGTGTTCAATTAAAACTATGGTCACTGAAATCTGAATTTCATGTAATTTTCATATCACAAAATACCATCTTTCTTCCCCAATTATTTAAAAATGTAGAAACCGTTTTTAGCTTATGGATTATATAAAAACAAGCAAGGTAGATTTGGCCAATGGGCTGAGGTTTACTAACCAATGATTTTAGGTAACAGAACCCCTAATGTTTAGTTGGGTACCTAGCAACTCAAAAGAAGGACACTTTCTAGCAGGAAATGTTTCTCCAGGGGGCATGGCTACATTGGAAACTTCTGGCCAAAGAGATGAGAGCAGAAGCATTATATGTAACCTCTGGGTTGTACCTCTGTCTGCATTTCCCGTTGTTCAACTAGCCAGAATGGAGACATTGGGATAAATTATTTTGAACATGAAAATGGTAGCAAAACCCTATGGATGGCAGTACTAGCAAGACAGGAAGAGACTGGATCCCTGGTGACCTGCCAGGCCTTTTATGGTGTGTTGAAGAATTGAACTTCTTTTGGTTTAGTCACTGTCCCATTGCTTAGATGACTGGGGAGTTACTTCTTCGATTTCTTTTGCTTGAAAGTGTTTGTATATAAGCTTAGAATTATCTGCTTCTTTAGGGCATCTGGGTGGCTCAGTTGATTGAACGTCCAATTCTTTTTTTTTTTTTTAATTTTTAATGTTTTATTTATTTCTGAGGGGGTGGGTAGCATGAGCAGGGGAGGGTCAGAGAGAGAGGGAGACACAGAATTAGAAGCAGGCTCCAGGCTCTGAGCTGGCAGTCAGCACAGAGCCCGACATAGGGCTTGAAGCCATGAACCATGAGATTATGACCTGAGCTGAAGTTGGGTGCTTAATCGACGAGCCACCCAGGTGCTGAGTGTCCAATTTTTGATTTTGGCTCAGGTCATCATCTTGTGATCATGAGACTAAGCCCTGTTTTGGGCTACGCACTAGCTGCGTGAGGAGCCTGCTTGAGATTCTTTCTCTGTCCATCCTGTTTGCTCTCACAATAAACAAACATGAAACAAAATTATCTGCTTCTTTAAAATTTTGCAAAGTTCATCTATAAAGTTGTCTAGGACTGACATTTTTTTGGTAGGAAGATTTTTAATACTGATTCAAGATCTAATGGTTTAGGACTGGTTTAGGACCAGTCATATTTTAAATTTTTTCAGGCATTCATTTTTATAATGTGTGTTTTTCTAGGATTTTGCTTTATTTTTGCCTCCATTTTCTTTTCTTGAACCTTTTTAAAAAAGCTTTATTTATTTTTGAGACAGACAAAGATGGCACAAGTGGGGGAGGGCAGAGAGAGGGGGAGACAGAGAATCCCAAGCAGGCTCGACATGAATGTGGGGCTCGAACTGACGAACGTGAGATCATTACCTGAGCTAAAACAGTCAGACACTTAACCAACTGAGCCACAGGGGTGACCCTTTTTGCCTCCATTTTCAAAGTTATTGCCATAAAACTGTTGTTTCCTTATCTTTAAATTTCTAATTTGTCTGTAGTTATGCTGTTTAACTTTTCAGTCCTAACCTTATTGAGACTTCCCTCTTTTCCAAATCAATTTCAATAAAGGTTTGTCTAGATTAAAAGAACAAATTTTTGGCTTTTTCAAAGAACAATTTTTGCCTTTGCTGTTCTCCTCTATTACAGTTTTACGTTTTATGAATTTCTAACTTGTTTCTATTGTTTCCTTTTATCTGGAAGGATTATTATATTTTCTACCTCTAACTTCTTAAATGAATGACTAGCTCAATTTGCCTTTCTTCTTTTCTAATATGTATTAATACTATAAATTTTTGGGCACCTGGGTGGCTTGGTCAGTTGAGTGTCCGATTTCGGCTCAGGTCATGATCTCATGGTTCATGGATTTGAGCCCCACATTGGGCTCTGTGCTGACAGCTAGTTCAGAGCCTGGAGCCTGTTTCAGATTCTGTATCTTCCTCCCTCTCTGACCTTCCCTCTGCTCATGCTATCTCTCTCTCAGAAATAAATAAAAAAACATTAAAAAAAAAAACCACCTATAAACTTTCCACTAAGTAGAGACTCTATATCCAACAAGTATTAATGTGCAGTACTGATTAGCTTTTGTTCATTACTGATTAGTTTTAAACATTTTCTAGTGTCCACTTATGGTTTCTACTTTGACCTATTAGAAGCATGTTTTTTTTTTTTTGTTTTTTTTTTTACAAATAGTTTATTGTCAAATTAGTTTCCACATAACACTCAGTGCTCATCCCCACGAGTGCCCTCCTCCATGCCCATCCCCCTCTCCCCCCCACATCCATCAGTCCTCAGTTTTTGTCAGCATTCAAGAGTCTCTCATGGTTTGCCTCTCTCCCTTTCCCCCACCATTTCCACCCTTCTTCTCCCCCTTGTTCCTCTGTCAAGTTCCTCCTAATCCTCCTATACGTGCAAACATATGATATTTGTCCTTCTCTGCCTGACTTATTTCGCTCAGCATAACACCCTCAAGGTCCATCCATGTTGCTACACATGGCCAGATTTCATTGTTTCTCATTGCCATGTAGTATTCCATGGTATAGATAAACCACATCTTCTTGATCCATTCATCTGTTGATGGACACTTAGGCTCTTTCCATGTTTTAGCTATGGTGGAGAGTGCTGCTATAAACATTGGGGTACATGTGCTCCTATGCCTCAGCATTTCTGTATCCCTTGGGTAAAGTCCTAGCAGTAGAAGCATGTTTTAAGGCTCTAATCAAATGAGGTTTTTTTGTTTTGGATTTCTAAATCAATTGCATTATAATCAGAAAATATAGCCTTTGTGATACAGGAGATTTTGTCCACTTTATAATAGACATTTTAGAAAAAAAAAGATACCATCGAAATTACAGGTATAACTTCTAAATCTCCTTTAGCAGTTGTCAAATGAAGATGGTTAAAGATCCTCAGAAGTAAATTATATCAACACCTTCAAAAAAATGTGTTCCCTTTGATCTAGTAATTTATAAATCTATTTTAAGGCAGTAGATTTCTATTCTCAGGCATTTGGTACCAATTAGAAGCATTACTGACCTTTGTATTTCTTGCATCTAAAAGGTAGTCAATGAGTGTTGAGTAGGCTATTGAATAAAAATTTGTTTGGCCTAACTCTACACATTCAATGCAATTCCAATCAAACTTGCACCAGCATACTTCTCAAAACTAGAACAAACTATCCAAAAATTTGTATGGAACCACAAAAGACCCCGAATAGCCAAAGTAATCCTGAAAAATAAAACCAAAAACGGGAGGGATCACCATCCCAGACTTTAGCCTCTACTACAAAGCTGTCATCATCAAGACAGTATGGTATTGGCACAAAAACAGACACATAGACCAATGGAACAGAATTGAGAACTCAGAAGTGGACCCAAAGTATACAGCCAACTAATCTTTGACAAAGCAGGAAAGAATATCCAATGGAAAAAAGACAGCCTTTTTAACAGATGGTGTTGGGAGAACTGGACAGCAACATGCAGAAGAATGAAACTAGATCATTTTCTCACACCATGCACAAAAATAAACTCAAAATGGATAAAGGACCTGAACGTGAGACAGGAAACTATCAACACCCTAGAGGAGAAAGCAGGAAACAACCTCCTTGACCTCCACCGCAGCAACTTCTTACTTGACACATCCCCAAAAGCAAGGGAATCAAGAGCAAAAATAAATGATTGGGACCTCATCAAGATTAAAAGCTTCTGCACAGCCAAGGAAACAACCCAGAAAATTAATAGGCAACCAACGGAATGGGAAAGATAGTTGCAAATGACATATCAGATAAAGGGTTGATATCCAGAATCTACAAGGAACTCACCAAACTACACGCCCGAAAAACAAACAACCCAGTGAAGAAATGGGCAGAAG
Source organism: Proteles cristata cristata (assembly GCA_017311185.1). Lineage (NCBI taxonomy): Eukaryota > Metazoa > Chordata > Mammalia > Carnivora > Hyaenidae > Proteles > Proteles cristata. Next base: position 154,376 of record JAESUZ010002035.1, read on the forward strand.
AGATGAACAGACACTTCTCCAAAGAGGACATCCAGATGGCCAACAGACACATGAAACGATGCTCAGCATCCCTCTCATCAGGGAAATACAAATCAAAACCACACTGAGATACCACCTCATGCCAGTCAGAGTGGCTAAAATGACCAAATCAGAGAACTCTAGATGCTGGCGAGGATGTGGAGAAACGGGCACTCTCCTACACTGTTGGTGGGAATGTAAGCTGGTACAGCCCCTCTGGAAAACAGTGTGGAGGTTCCTCAAAAAATTAACAATAGAACTCCCCTATGACCCAGCAATAGCACTGCTAGGAATTTACCCAAGGGATACAGAAATGCTGATGCATAGGAGCACATGTACCCCAATGTTCATAGCAGCACTCTCTACAATAGCTAAAACATGGAAGCCTAAGTGTCCATCAACAGATGAATGGATCAAGAAGATGTGGTTTATCTATACCATGGAATACTACATGCAATGAGAAACAATGAAATCTGGCCATGTGTAACAACATGGATGGACCCTGAGGGTGTTATGCTGAGCGAAATAAGTCAGGCAGAGAAGGACAAATATCATATGTGTGCACGTATAGGAGGATTAGGCAGAACTTAACAGAGGACCAAGGGGGAGAAGAGGGGCGGAAATGGTGGGGGAAAGGGAGAGAGGCAAACCATGAGAGACTCTTGAATGCTGACAAAAACTGAGGACTGGTGGATGTGGGGGAGCATGGAGGCACTTGTGGGGATGAGCACTGGGTGTTATGTGGAAACTAATTTGACAATAAACTATTTGTAAAAAAAAAAAAAAAAAAAAAAAAAATTTGTTTGGCCTAATATCAAGTAGTAAATACCAAACTCAACAAAATTCGCTAACCAGAAGTTGAAGTTATGCGAAACTGACCTATTAAAAGAATATAAATATTGTCTCTCTTCCCTAAAGTATAAATAACATTAGAATAAAGACAGAATGTAACTTCTAACACCATTTTTTAACAAAATGGTCACCATTCAAGGAACTTAACACTGCTATAAGTTGGCATTTAAAAACAAACATACCTAAGAATAATAAATGGAAGTAATCTAATACATATTTCAGCATAGCTGAATTATCATGTGCCTTATTAATTAAAAACAAGCAAGTATGCCCTTAAGAAATTTCTGTATTACCCCTTCTGCCTCTTTTATGTGATCCGGGGTCATCTTCATCTTCAGTGACGGTATCTTGATCAAGTTCCTTTTGCTCGATTTCTTTGCTCTCAGTGCTAGTATCAAAATCTTCCCTTTCTTCCTCCCTTAACGGAAAAAACAAACAAACAAACCCCAAAGATTACTTTCATTAATGAATACATAATTCCATTCATGGGATTCATTGCTTGCTTATGAAGGGCTAGCCACTATGTTTAGGAAGTAGGGGATAAACTGATACTCTTGCAGAGGAAACAGGTAATAACACAAACAATTATAAAATTAAAATCTGTAATAACTATTTAAAAAAAAAGGGAGAAGTTCAAGGTGCTATGAAAACATTTCAAGGAGAACCAAATTTAGTCTTAGGGATCAAGAAAGGCTTGCTTGAAGAAGTGACAATTAAACTGTGAGACTAGGGAGATCAGGGAGGGGTAAGGCAACAGGTGGGAAGAACTCTCAATTTCCAGCAAAGGGGATAACATGTGAAAAGGCATTGAGCTGAAGAGAAAAGGTAAGAGCTTTTTTCTTATTTTGAGAAAAATATAAAACATAAAGTATTCATCCAAGATATGGATGAGAAAAAGGCAGGGTTAGGTCATATTGGGCTTTGTAGGGAATTATTCAAAAAGCAATGAGGGAAAAATTAGAATTTAGAAAACAGAAATTATAAGATTAAAAGGCACTTTGGCTGCTACATGGAAAAGGATCTGAGAAAGAAAGTAGATGAGGAGAGACAACGGAGCCACTGTTAGCAGTCTAGGTAGTCGGCTCAGAGTAGAAAGTTGGTGGTAAGCAGACAAATAGTGGAGAAGAGAAGATAAATTTCAGATATAGCTAACGGGCTGAATGAACACATATGGACATTTAATTCATTATACTATCCAAATTAAAGCTAAAACTGTATGGGGGTCCTGGGTTAAGTGTCTGACTTTGGTTCAGGTCATGATCTCACGGTTCATGGGTTCGAGTCCTGTGTCCAGCTCAGAGCCTGGAGCCTGCTTCAGATTCTGCGTCTCTTTCTCTCTCTGCCCCTCACCTGCTTGTGATGTGTGTGTCTCTCTCTCTCTCAAAAATAAACACACATTAAAAAAATTTTTTTAAAGTTTAAAATTGTATGAACCTTGAAATAAATGCCACCATTTTTAAAAAAGTTTATTCTGAGAGAGTGCGTGTGTGTGCCTGAACGCAAGTGGGGAAGGAGCAGAGATAGAAAACGCCCAGCAGGAGCAGACTCTCTACTGTAAGCACAGAGCTCACAAACTGAACTGTCAGGTCATGACCTGAGCCAAAATCAAGAGTTGGATGCTTAGCTGACTAAGCCATACAGGTGCCCTAATAAGTTCCACCATTTATAGTCTTTATCCAAAGCAAGCTTTGCAAACTCAAATGCGTTTAGGAGCCAAAGGGATAACGTAAATGAGTGAGGCTAGAAAAGTATTAAAAAACATGAAATGGTGGAATCTGTAACATGTTTATTTTTCTTCTGTTTATAGATTTTTTAAAAAGTTTTTAGTTTATTTATTTTTGAGAAAATAGAGACAGAGAACCAGCAGAGGAGGAACAGAAAGAGAGGAGACAGAGGATTCAAAGTGGGCTCTGTGCTGACAGCAGTGAGCCTAATACGGGGCTTGATCCCACGAACCATGAGATCATGACCTGAGCTGAAATCAGACGCTTTATTGCTGGAACCACCCAGGTGCCCCTCTCTTGTTTTTAAATTAAGATATCACAAAGAAAAAATATAGAAAGTGACAAATAGTAACTCAACTTATTATTTTACAACATATGCATATAGAAAATCATTATGTTATATATCCTAAGTGATTAATACAATATTATGCTAATGATATCTCAATAGAACTGGAAAGGTTTATAAAATGTGAAAAAAATTGAGAAATAACTCACATACCCTAAAACCACCATCTTAAAGCACAAAAATTCAGTGGTTTTTAGTTTGCTACAAGGTTGTGCCCACCTAATTCTAGAACGGTGTCATTGTCTCCAAAGAAAAAGCCTTATAGTCACTTTCCATTTCCTCTTCCCCACTGCCCTGGTAAGCAGTCATCTACCTTTTGCTGTGGATTTGCCCATTCCAGACTTTTTATATAAATGGGATCATACAACACATGGTCTTTTATGACTGGCTTATTTTACTCAGCACCGTTTTCAAAGTTTATCTACATTGTAGCATGTATGAGAATCCCATTCTTCTTTATTGCTGAATAACCTTCTGCTGTATGGATATATCACCAAAGAAATATATCGCTTTGTTTAACCATTTATCAACTGATGGACATATGGGTTATTTCCAATTCTTTGGCTATTAAGAATAATGATGCTATGAACTTCTGTATGTACATTTCTTTTTTTTTTTTTTTTTTTAAATGTTTTATTTATTTCTAGGAGAGAGACAGACAGACAGCGTGAACAGGGGAGGGTCAGAG